>JBBDGP010002100.1:0-575000 GCA_037952835.1 Lithobates septentrionalis | reverse complement strand
GCGGAGCCAGGGAGTGCACGGAGGGGCCAGGGAGCACGGGGTTGCAGAAAAATTTAGATAGGAGGAGCGGTGGGGAGACTTGAACATAGTGGAATTGATTTTTCCATATTACTCCATGCAGCCGCTGAATGATCACTTCTCCCCCTCTCCTTCCTACAGACATTCAGCGGCTACATGGAGTAATATGGAAAAATCAATTCCACTATGTTCAGTCTCCCCACCACTCCTCCTATTCAGACACACAGGGAGGCTGCACGGACACTCACCTTCTCTCCGGTCGGCCAGGCAGCATGAGAGCTCCTTCCTCCTCACAATCATGGGGCACTGCAGCTCAGCTGGATAGCTTCAGCGCCCCCCCCCCGGCCCCGACTGCAGAATCAAATAGGAGGCAGGTGCGGAGGAGAGGTCGGGTGAGCGGCACAGGCAGAAGGAGCAGCTCGGCTTCAGGTCCCACATGGACATGCCGCCCCCATGCATTGGAGCCGGGTGCTGTCATCCAGCCTCTGCCGCCACCTAGAGGCCTCTATTGTCCTGCTTCCCGCACTTGCTACTACCGGACCGGGATGAGACCTTGACAGCATCAGTGATTGATCACAGGCAGATTAGCCGACCGCGAGGCCCCTCTGACTGCGGGGCCTTAGGCGATCGCCTAATTTGCCTAATTAGAGAGCCGCCTCTGAGCTCAGTACACCGTCCATACATGTCAGTATATACAGTGCTAGAAAACATACAGCTCAGTACACCGTCCATACATGTCAGTATATACAGTGCTAGAAAACATACAGCTCAGTACACCGTCCATACATGTCAGTATATACAGTGCATAATACATACAGCTCAGTACACCGTCCATATATGTCAGTATATACAGTGCATGAAAACATACAGCTCAGTACACCGTCCATACATGTCAGTATATACAGTGCATAATACATACAGCTCAGTACACCGTCCATACATGTCAGTATATACAGTGCATAATACATACAGCTCAGTACACCGTCCGTACATGTCAGTATATACAGTGCATAATACATACAGCTCAGTACACCGTCCATACATGTCAGTATATACAGTGCATAATACATACAGCTCAGTACACCGTCCATACATGTCAGTATGTACAGTGCATAATACATACAGCTCAGTACACCGTCCATACATGTCAGTATATACAGTGCATAATACATACAGCTCAGTACACCGTCCATACATGTCAGTATATACAGTGCATGAAAACATACAGCTCAGTACACCGTCCGTACATGTCAGTATATACAGTGCATGAAAACATACAGCTCAGTACACCGTCCATACATGTCAGTATATACAGTGCATAATACATACAGCTCAGTACACCGTCCATACATGTCAGTATATACAGTGCATACATACATACAGCTCAGTACACCATCCATACATGTCAGTATATACAGTGCATAAATACATACAGCTCAGTATCCATACATGTCAGTATATACAGTGCATAAATACATACAGCTCAGTATCCATACATGTCAGTATATACATTGCATGAAAACACACAGCTCAGTACACCGTCCATGCATGTCAGTATATACAGTGCATAATACATACAGCTCAGTACACCGTCCATACATGTCAGTATATACAGTGTTAGAAAACATACAGCTCAGTACATGTTCATTCATACATGTCAATAAGTGAACCCTTTAACCTTCTGAAAACTTCCCTATCATGTGACGTAATCCCACCTATAAGAATAAGCCCCATTTAAAACCTTGTTAAATTAATAATTTAGCCGACGCCGTGGCCCCATGAGGTAAGGGGGGGCTTAAATAATCTACCCCCCCCCATTGTCATTGTTGTATTCCTCAAACCATTCTTGAACCATTTTTGCAGTGTGGCAGGGCACATTATCCTGCTGAAATAGGCCACTGCCATCAGGGAATACTGTTTCCATGAAGGGGTGTACCTGGTCACCAACAATGGTTAGTTAGGTGGTACGTGGCAAGTAACATCCACATGAATGGCAGGACTCAAGGTTTCCCAGCATAAGCTTGCCCAAAGCATCACACTGCCTCCCCCGGCTTGCCTTCTTCCCATACTCCACCCTGGTGCCATCTCTTCCCCAGGTAAGTGTCGTGCACGGACCTGACAATCAACATGATGCAAAACAAAATGATTGTAACAACATAATCAAAGAAAGAGTATGTTAAAGCGGGGGTCCACCCACACCGCCAAAAAAAAAAAAAAAAATTAAAAGGCAGCAGCTACAAATACTGCAGCTGCTGACTTTTAATACATGGCCACTTACCTGTCCCAGGGTCCAGCGATGTCGGCAGGGGACGCCGAGAACCCGCTCGGTTATCGGCAGCTGCCGCCGCCATCCTAGGTGAGGGAATCAGGAAGTGAAGCGTTGCGGCTTCACTTCCCGGTTCCCTACTGAGCATGCACGAGTCGCGCTGCGCGTCCCTAGTGGTCTCCGCTCTCTCCTGGGAGCTGTGTGTTCTCAGCAGACAGCGCGGTCGGGACGGGAAGAGGCATAGACTCCCATGGGAGTCTATGCCGGAAGTGGTTGCAAATACCTGTCTTATGCCGCGTACACACGGTCCTACTTTTCGTCTACAAAAGTCCAACGGACGCTGATGGACTAAAGCTGGCTGGTAATCCGATCGTGTGTGGGCTTCTCCGGACTTTCAACTGACTTTTTTAGCCTCAAATCCGACGTACTTTAGATTTGAAACATGCTTTAAAACTTTACTTCGTAACTACGACGGACCCCGAAATCCGCTCGTCTGTGTGCTAGTCCGACGGACAAAAAGCCACGCTAGGGCACCTATTGGCTACTGGCTATGAACTTCCTTATTTTAGTCCGGTGTACGTCATCACGTACGAATCCGTTAGACTTTTGTGTGGTCGTGTGTAGGCAAGTCCGTTCGTTAGAAAGTAGGCCGCAAGTCCGCCGCAAGTCCACCGAAAGTCTGCCGGAAGTCTGTCGGACAGGCTGTCCGACTTTTGTAGACGAAAAGTACGACCGTGTGTACGCGGCATTAGGTATCTGCACCCCCCTCCCCCCTGAAAGGTGCCAAATGTGACACCGGAGGGGGGGAGGGTTCCGAAAAGCGGAAGTTCCATTTTTGTGTGGAACTCCGCTTTAACCCAACATTTCATATTCCTGATCTTTTGTGTGAAATACCTGGTGATCCTGCCAGCCCCCCTGCTTTCCTATTTCAAACTGACACATCCTTCCCTGCCTGATCAGTTTTCTGGCTGTGCTGGGAGCTCTATTCACTAATTAGGTGACTTCTGAAGGCAATTGGTTCCGCTAGATTTTAGTTAGGGGTATCAGAGTAAAGGGGGCTGAATACAAATGCACGCCACACTTTTCACATATCTATTTGTAAAAAATGTGGAGAACCATTTATCATTTTCCTTTCACTTCATAAATTATGTGCCCCATTGTGTTGGTCTTAAATTTCTTCCTAAATTAGTAGGTTAGCAGAAGGGATGGGGTGGTCAAAGAGTTGTCTCTACCCGGCGTTGTGGTGCTGTCATGTGAGTGGGGTACTGTATACAAGATCAATCCTTAAGATACCCTTTAGAAAATTCTGGATGTTTGCTTTTATGGTGGGAGGTTATCAGAATGACTCAGACTGATTCAGTCTATATCCGGATGTCTTGGATGTTGTCGTTCATATTAACCAATTACCTGATTGTGTCCAGTACAATACAGGTTTTATTAGATCATTCCAAAACCAACTTGGAGATCTGTCTTCTATCTGACCATCCATTAAGGCCAAGGATATTCCCCGCTCACCTTATTTTACTTCATCTCCGTATTGGAAAACAATACATCAAAAGCTCCTGATGAAGCGTTATTGAACGCGTAACATGTAGAGCAAGCTATTCTGAGCTATGTATGATATATCGTCTCTTCGGAAACTTGCTATTATTGATATGAGTGAATTGCTCGATTTTCCGATATTTCTATTTTTATTATTATTTTTTTATTAATTTGAATATGTAGATGGTGTAGTGTAGTCAATATGCTCATAAGCATTATCTGTGAATGTATGTAAGTCTATGTATGTGCCTTTTAGCTTTATCTTGTAATAAATATTGAAATATTTTTATAAAAAAGTCTTTCTTTGTTATGCCTATAAAGTCCACTAGTTAAAAAAATAAATAAATACATTTCTTAAGTGGTCAAAGAGTTACTGTGGGTATGAGTACTTAAAGCCTCTTTGGCTGTGTACTGTCAATGATATTTATGTGTTTTTCGGGATGACATATTTAAGTTTTGCTAATTTTGGTTTCTCTGCCCCTCACATTTGACTGTTTCATTCATTTAAGGTGAAATATGTTTTTTTATAAGGTATCAAACGTGTAACTGTAACTATACATAGCAAAGTAAACACAACCACTGTTGGCATGTGTTCAGAAACACTGAATTAAGTATGTCTGCTGTGTGAATAAGACTTTAAAGGTTAAAGTGGAGGTCCACCCTAAAAACAGAAATAGCATTAAAATTCATTAAAAAATTTAAAAAAAAACATTAGAAAAACATTTTTTTTTTAACTTACCTGAAACCCCTGTTGCTAGGTAGTCTTGCTAATCTGTCTCTTCCTATTCCGCGGCGCTTCCTCCTCCTTCGATGAGCGGCCCCGTTGCCTTCTGGGAACTGTGTGTGTCCCAGGAAATAACGGGGCCATTCACAAAGCGCCCCACGACTCGCGCATGCGCAGTAGGAAACGGGCAGTGAAGCCGCAAGGCTCCACTGCCTGTTTCCCTTAGTTAGGATGGAGGCGCCACCGGCCGATTCGATGGACGGATCGGCCTCAGGGGTGGGGGGGGCGACATCGCGGGCTCCATGGACAGGTACGTGTCCTTAATAAAAGTCAGCAGCTACAGTGTTTGTAGCTGCTGACTTTAAAAAAAATAAATAGCGGCCGGAACCCCCCTTTAACTATACTTTGAATATAAACTTCTCTATTCCACCTCCCACCCCTCCTGAACTGACCTACGCTAACACCTCTACCCCACCTGCCTCTACCAAAGTTGCATCCAGTGCAATGTTTATTGCTCCATACGCAGAAATCCTCTTTGACCCTGATTGCTTCTGCCCACTGAGCACTTATAATCTTAAAGGGGGGTTCCGGCCGCTATTTATTTATTTTTTAAAAGTCAGCAGCTACAAACACTGTAGCTGCTGACTTTTATTAAGGACACGCGTTAGCATGATGCCTGGTGGTGCAATTAGGAATTAATGGCACTGCTGCACAGCTGTAAAAGTGCATTGCGTTTTTGTTTCTGCAACGCAGTGTTAAGGGGTTAGACTTTAAGCAGAACTAAACTTAAAAGTTAAAGTGGGTCTATCAGTAACATTTCAAGTCTTCATGAATAAACACCTGCCATGTCACAATATTCACCAAAAGTACAGTTATTCAAAAAAGCGAACCTTTTATCATTAAAGCCGACCTTCAGTCATTTTTTCAACTTTCCATCTATTAAATCTTCTGCCCTTTGTTGTTATAACTTTGGGTAGTAAAACATTTTTTCTTCTGCCAGTAAATACCTTATACAGCCCACTTCCTGTTTCTGGTAATTTGCCTAGGCTTATGACATCATGCACAGCTCTCTCTCACTCTCGTGAGAGTTTGCCAGGAAGGGGGGGGGTCATAAGAGGGCCAATGAAAGCTGCAGAGCTGGAGGTGTGCCTCTGTGTAAATCCAGGAAGTAAACAGGCAGCAACTTCAGCTGCCCACTAGAGCTGCACAATTAATCGTTAAAAAATCGTGATCTCGATTCAACCCCCCTGATGATCTCTATTGCAGAGTTTGCCAACTGATTCATATAACAAGTGGAGAAACTTATCTGCTCACTCAGCTGTCAAAAGAAAACATCCAGGCAGTCTGCCAAGTTTTTAACATGAAACATTGTAACTAACTCTTCCTTCTTAGATCAAAGGATTAAACTGTGTAAATAAATAATCGGGCAGTCTGCCAAGTTTTTAACAACACGTAAATGCAGGAAGTTTAACCATTTAAAGTCTAAATCTTTTTCTGACACTTCTTTCTTAAGTTAAAATCAATATTTTTTGCTAAAAAATTACTTGGCACCCCCAAACATTATATATATTTTAGCAGAGACCCTAGGGAATAAAATGTCAATTGCTGCAATATTTTATGTCACACTGTATTTTCCCAGCGGTCTTTCAAACGCAATTTTTTGGGAAAAAATACACTTCAATGAATAAAAAAAAAAGCGAAACAGTAAAGTTAGCCCAATTTTTTTTTTGTTTTAAAGTGAAAGATGATGTTACGCCGTGAGAATCGTGAGAGAATCGTGATCTATCCTCTAAGCAAAAAAATTGTGATTCTCATTTTAGCCAGAATCGTGCAGCTCTACTGCCCACAATTAAATTGGCTGCAGCCAAACTTGGTGGAGGGAGATTTCTGCAGCATATTTGGCAAGTACAGAATCACAGTATATATAAAAAAATATGCAAAGTGGTTGGAGGGAAGCTTCAGAATGGCAAAGATGTTTTTATTACAAATTATGTGAGAAGACTGCAGTTCCTATTTAACCACTTGCCGACCGGCTTACGCCGATATACGTCAGCAAAGTGGCACAGTACCCATACGTCGCTGCGTCATTGGTGCCTAGCGGGCGCATACTGAATGTCCGCCGGTGGCCCGCGATCGTGACACGGGGAGGCAGAATGGGGAGATACCTATGTAAACAAGGCATTTCCCTGTTCTGCCTAGCAACATGACAGAGATCTACTGCTCCCAGTGATCAGGAGCAGTGATCTCTGTCATGTTCTAGTGAGCCCATCCCCCCTAGAGTTAGAACACGCCCAGGGAACACACTTAACCCCTTGATTGCCCCCTAGTGTTTAACCCCTTCCCTGCCAGAGACATTTACACAGTAATCAGTGCATTTTTATAGCACTGATCGCTGTATAAATGCCAATGGTCCCAAAATAGTGTCAAAAGTGTCCGATGTGTCCGCCATAATGTCACAGTCACGATAAAAATCGCAGATCGCCGCCATTACTAATAAAAAAAATAATAATAAAAAAAATGCCATAAATCTATCCCCTTTTTTGTAGACGCGATAACTTTTGCTCAAGCCAGTCAATCTTTTTTTTTACCAAAAATATGTAGAAGAATACATGTTGGCCTAAACTGAGGAAGAAATTTGTTTTTTTATATACTTTTTTGGGATATTTATTATAGCAAAAAGTAAAAAATATTGCTTTTTTTTCAAAATGTTCGCTCTTTTTTTGTTTATAGCGCAAAAAACAAAAACTGCAGAGGTGATTAAATACCAGCAAAAGAATACTCTATTTGTGGGAAAAAAAGGACGTCAATTTTGTTAGGGTACAGCATTGCACGACCGCGCAATTGTCAGTTAGAGCGACATAGTACCGTATCGCAAAAAAGGGCTTGGTCAGGAAGGGGGTAAATCCTTCCGGGGCTGACGTGGTTAAAGAGGATCTAAACCCAAAAAGGAACATTTACTGTATTGCAGGTTATCCGTTCTTAAATAGGGCGTCTGCATTTGTTTTCTTTTTCAGCTTTAAAAAAAAAACAAATTTACTGTCCTACAATGCTTACGGTGCAAATACCTCCACTATATTTATGAAGGGAGCCATGGTTGCTGCTCAGGCAGGACTTCAAACGGGTCTTCCTCCATTCATCTCCACATAGGGAATTGTTGATTAGTAGTTTACAGAAGGCAGATACATTTGCTTTCATATGAAGTGACAAGAACACTGCATTTCTGGCAAAGATCAACAGGTATTTTCTATACTTGATGAAAATGCTTAAAAAGGATAACTAACACAGCCACAACATCTAAAGTCTGGTAAACTACAATATATTACATTTAGAGGTCGACCGATATGGGTTTTTCTCTGGCCGATGGCCGATATGTGATGCCGATTTTTTTGGGCCGATATATTTGGCCGATTTTTTTTTTTTTTCTTTTTTCCCTTCATCTCATAAAATCTAACAGTTAGACCCCTTTCACACTGGGGCGTTTTTCAGGCGCTTTTGGGCTAAAAATAGCGCCTGTAAAGTGCCTGTAAAACGGCTCCCCTGCAGTCTCAGTGTGAAAGCCCGAGTGCTGTCACACTGAGGCGATGTGCTGGCAGGATGTAAAAAAAAGTCCTGCAAACGGCATCTTTGGAGCGGTGTATACCGCTGCTCCACCACTCCTGCCCATTGAAATGAATGTGCACCGCTGCCGAAGCACCTGCATAGCGTTTTGGCAGCGGCGCATTTAACCCCTTCCTCGGCCGCTAGCTGGGTTATAAGCGCCCCGCTAGCAGCCGAATAGCGCCTCTAAAATGACGGTAAAGCGCCGCTAAAACTAGCAGCGTTTTACCATCAACGCATGCCTGCTCCAGTGTGAAGGCAGCCTTAAGGCCCCTTTCACACTGGAGCGGTTTTCAGGCGGTATTGCGCTAAAAATACCGCCTGAAAACCGCCCCTAAACAGCCTCCGCTGTTTGTTCAGTGTGAAAGCCCGAGGCCTTTCACACTGAAGCGGTGCGCAGGCAAGGCGGTGAAAAAAGTCCTGCAAACCGCTTTTTTGGAGCGGGGAAGGAGCGGTGTATTCACCGCTCCTTCCCCGCTCCTGCCCATTGAAATCAATGGGACAGCGCGGCTATAGCCGCGCTGTACGAGGGATTTTAACCCTTTTTCGGCCGCCAGCGGGGGGTAAAACCGCACCGCTAGCGGCCGAATACCGCTGCTAAAACGACGGTACAGCAGCGCTAAAAATAGCGCTGTTGTACCGCCGACGCCCCCACCGCCCCAGTGTGAAAGGGGCCTTAGTAATACAGAAATTTTTTTTCATTTACACATTAAACAAAACAAACCTCCAATCAGTTCACTTGTATGTATAATTTAGGAAAAAAAAACTATCTTAAATATTAAATACACAAAAACAGGTAATCAAAACTTTTGGACGAAAAAAAATGGGCTAACTTTACTGCTTAGGTTTTTTTTAAATTCATTACTGTATTTGTTTTTAAAAAAAATTGTGTTTGAAAGACCGCTGCGCAAATACCGTGTGACATAAAATATTGCAACAATCCCCATTTTATTCCCTAGGGTCTCTGCTAAAAAAATATATATAAATGTTTGGGGGTTCTAAGTGATTTTCTAGCAGAAAATACAGGATTTTTACTTGTAAGCAACAAGTGTCAGAAAAGATTTAGTCTTTAAATGGTTAAACTGAAAACTTCTCCACGGAGTTCAGTCTATTGATAAAAAGAACCTGAAAGATACAAATGTATCTTCTTATCAGACTTGGCAGGCTGCCCAGAGGAGGAGAGAATCCTCTCCACAGATAACTCCAGTAAACTTGCATTAATTTCTATTACAGAAGTCATTTACAAGTCACAGCTGAAGTTACAATCGGCCTTTTTTATCAGCACAATCGGCCGATGCCGATTAAGTAAATAACGCCAAATATCGGCCGATATATCGGCCGGCCGATATATCGGTCGACCTCTAATTACATTTTAGTTCTTGGTTTGAGATAGACCAGCAATCCTTGTTTTCAGAAAAACTGACTGTGCCTAGGCCGAGAAGCACAGTCTATGAGATTGAACTCATCAGTCTGCTGTAAGGAAGGAAGAGGCATTTCCAATGATTACTTGGACTGTGACATTGTAATTGGGTAGCAAGTCACAAGGTGAGAGGTAACAACAGGGGTGCTGTCTGTTTGAGATGCCAAGAACATACAGGATACTGCATTTCAGACCTCTCATTTGTGACGCAGGTCTCTTGATGTTCCATATTCTGATCGATAAGCAGCGTACACATGGGCTGCATGTCGGGAGACAACAGATGGTTAAAAAATAAGAGTCCGACATTCGGCTGGCTTATGTCAGATGTGGACCGACTCACGATCAGCGCTCTCAGCCAATGGCAGTTCTAGCGGGGGGGGGGGGGGGGGGGGGTTCAGAACACAACAGCTCACCGAGGTGCACGAAAAAAAACGGTTATGCGGTACACACGCTCGGACATTCCGACAACAAAATCCTGGATTTTTTTCTGACGGATGTTGCCTCAAACTTGTCTTGCATACACACGGTCACACAATGTTGTCGCAAATTCCGAACGTCAAGAACGCGGTGACGTACAACACGTACGACGAGCCGAGAAAAATTAAGTTCAATAGCCAGTGTGGCTCTTCAGCTTGATTCTGAGCATGCGTGGAAGTTTGTGCGTCAGAATTGTCTACACACGATCGGAATTTCCGACAACGGATTTTTGTTGTCGGAAAATTTGAGATCCAGCTCTCAAATTTTTGTTGTTGGAAAATCCGACAACATATGTCCGATGGAGCCTACACACGGTCGGAATTTCCGACAACAAGCTCCCATCAAACATTTGTTGTCGGAAATTCCGAGCGTGTGTATGCGGCATAAGTGTGTAGCAGGCTTTAGGAAACCATACGCTGCTAGATTTTAGCACCCAATCACTAATATTGTTTCAGGTCATCTGTTATCAGGGTAAGGCAGTTTGTGTAACTGGTACAACTGTGAGACTTCAGATGGTCTCTTACCTCCTATTCTCAAGACTTATGCTGGCTATGCAGTCATTTTCAAGAAATGTCAAACATGCTAATCGCAACAGGGTGGGACCTACCTATCACACTGAGCGCTTATTGAATTAGGAGCACCATCAATGGCTCCTGTATTGATGAAACCTGCAAACAGTTGTAGGCTTTATTCATATATACAAGGTAACAATATTGTTATGTAACTGGTCTGTCCATTCTATGTGGCGACATACAGGCTCTAGAGCAGTGGTTCTCAACCTGGGGGTCGAATGACGATTTGGCAGGGGTCACCAAATCCTGGGCTGTTCCTGAAGCCCGCACCGATCTCCCAGCCTTTTCGTGGTCACCCAGATGGGCTGTCCCTGGAACCTGTGGCTTCCCACTCGGCCTCTTCCCAGCTGCCCATACAGTTCACGGCATGGCTGGGGGGCAGAGACTAGAGGTCAGCTGACTGGTGATGAATGTGATGTGGGAGGGGCTGAAGGAGACCCCATCTCATAATTTTGGCATAGGTGTCACTGCTACGAGACACCACAAAGTCGGAGACACAGTGACGCCAGAGACCCAGTGAGTAACACTACCTGTGATTATACTTGCCATTAAAAGTCCCCACTACAGTTCTCAGATCAGCAGATGACTTTGATCAAGAGCACCTAATTTGGTTAATCAGAACTCCCCCCAGCATTGCCACTCATCCCATTCCACCCCACCAAGGAATAAGAGAAAGAATAAAAATAGAGAATACATGGAAGGGAGAGGAAAAGAGGGGGAGGAACAAAGAAAAAGGGAGAGAAAGAATAAGAGAAAGAACAAAAAAAGACGACGAGAGAGAGGGATGAGGTGGAAAAAAAACAAGAAATTAGGATAGTGAGGGATAAAAGGGAAAGAAAGGAGAACAAAGAGAAAGAGTGATACATCCTAAGTGGAAGGGACTCAGGGAGCGCTAAATGTCCGTGAGTTAGGGGCGCAAATTGCTTGTCTTGCCTTGGGTGCTGACAACCCAAACTACGAAGATAATTTTACTGTTAGGGGTCCCCAAAACTTGAGGAATTTTATGAAGGGGTCACGGCAGTAGAAAGGTTGAGAACCACTGCTCTAGAGGATCTAGTCCAGGTGTAGCAATGGGGGAACTAAATCAAACTACCTTTCCTGTAAAAATTCCTTCTGTGGGCTCCCTTTAGTGCAGGCTACATGTGTGAAGACCTTATCACACGATGGGATCAAATATTTACAAGTCATTATTGGTAGAGATAACGTAACCAAGTGACTAGGCCTCCATACATGTGACACTCGGGAGAACCTGGAGAGATGATTATCTTCAGGTAAGATAAATATTTTATCTTTCCTGTTAAGCTGTCCATAGATGGATTGACGTTCGGTTGGTTCAGCAGGGACCGGCTGAATTTAGATCTATCTATGGTTATTCTTGCTCAACAGAAGTCGATCCAATGATTGACTTCTGTCAAACAGAATTGTTGGAAAACTTTTCTTGATCAGCCGGCTGCAGTCATTCGGCTACAGTCGCTGATCTTTGTATTCTGACAGCAGAGGAGTCACAATGGGGGTTATTTACGAATTGCAAATCCACTTTGCACTATAAGTGCAAAGTGCACTTGAAATTGCACTGAAAGTGCACTTGGAAGTGCAGTCGCTGTAAATCTGAGGGGTAGATCTGAAATGAGGGGAAGCTCTGCAGATTTTATCATCCAATAATGTGCAAGCTAAAATGCTGTTTTTTATTTTCCTTACATGTCCCCCTCGGACCTACAGCGACTGCACTTCCAAGTGCGATTTCAGTGCAATTTCAAGTGCACTTTGTACTTGTAGTGCAAAGTGGATTTTCCTTTAGTAAATAACCCCCAATATCAGAATACAATGGCAGACAGGGAGGATTCTTCCATCCACCTTGTGTGTGTTGATGATGGAATCCGTTTTTTTTTTTTTTTTTATGAACCCTATGGCTGATTGAAAAAAAAAATCAGATGTCTATGGCCAGCATTACTTTATATATTCCATAACATAGCTTTATATATTTAGTGGAAGCACACTTTAAGAGCTCCACTGACGGGAGGACAGTTGTACTCCTCCAGTCTCTATATCCTCCGCTGACCAATAGAACATACCAAATGGTTCTCTGCTCAATATATAACTCATCTTCTATGGCAACTACATGTCACAATAGATTTTTTTGCAGGAAATTATACAGTCTAGTGTCAACAGGTTAGAAGCCAGTAGTTTGGATAAGCACACAACAGAAGCTGATTAAACATCTTTCTTGGCATCCATTATGAGTCCTGCTTGAATCTCAGCCAGCAATCTGTCACAAGCCAGGGATTATTAGAGTCCTGTGGAATAGGGTTAGAATCCTCCCGTATTAGAGCGAGGACACAGGCAGGGATAAGCAACAAACACTCTGCTCAATAACTAGGACACAGTCTGTAGGGCATGCTTACTACACTGCCTCTCTGCATGCCCAGATCTGGATACGAATGCAATGTGCGTGAACTGGCATAGATTCCGTGTAAAACTTCCCAGTCTGGATTGCAGCACCCCGGGCACTTACTAAATGACAACACAACTTTCTTTTGAATCTGATAGCAGTATACACAGAGTGTGAGGACGTTTCTATAAAATATATAATAGCGGGTAAGTCTCAACAAGTAGACATGGCAGCTTTGGGTTTATGGTACAATGTGGAATGGCATCCATCTCGTCACATTTGCAGCAATCATCATATCTTTCTATAAAATAAAACTGCAGAATGAGTTATTTGCCAGTCTTTTAAAACTAAAAGTTAAATCCAAGAGCAGATACCACAAGATACCTGCAATTACTCTTATTAGCCAGAAAAGTCACTTCTGTGTTCCTCACTGAGTTAAAGTGTTTGTAAACCCTGTTACACCACTTGAACCTACAGGTAAGGCCATAATAAGGCTTACCTGTAGGTACTGTAAATATCTCCTAAACCGTATTTACCATATACGCTCGCGCCGACGTCACCGGCGCATGAGCACTGAAGAAACAGATCGATTGTGCCGTGACCGGCGGCTTCCACGCTTTTGCGCGGAAAGTCACGTCATCGCAGCTCTGGCCAATCACAGCACCGGAGCCCGCAAACCTGGAAATAACTCCGGGAGACATGTCGCCGTTCACAGCACTGCAACAGCTTCGATCTAAGGTATGTATTTCATAATGAGCTAGTATGCGATGCATACCAGCTCATTATGCCTTTGTCTTGCAGATTTTTTTTATATGGGTTTACAACCACTTTAAGCCTAGTACACACAGGCCAAATGTTGGGCAGCATCGGCCGGTTCAATAGAAACTGGCTGACATTTGGCCTGTGTGTACTGCAGCTGGTCTGACAAAAGCTGGCAGTTCGACCAGCTTCTGTCGAAGGGGCATGACCGAAAAAGGTCTGGCAATCGGCCCCCCCGGAAATGTTTTTTGACAATGGCTGAGAGCACTGACTGGAGTGTTTTGGCAGGGGTCCCCCTATCAGAACACAATAGCAGCAGTTGAGATCACTGTAGTCGCATAGTTGGTACAGGTGCTCCGACCTGAGCTGTTAGGTTTTTTTCATTCAGCCCGCTGGGTTGAACGAAAAAAAAACTAATAGTGTGTAGAAGGCTTTAGTTTCTCCTAGTTATTAGGGCTTATAAGTGACTTTCCCTAAGTATAGGTAAGTCCTGGGACAGTGATTCCATTATCCAGAGTGGGAACTGCGTCAGGCAGGCCCAACTCCATCCTAATAAAAAAAAAAAGAAAACCCTAATAGCTGAAGTAGAACTGTGGCCTTCCATTAAAAAAAAAAAAGTTTCATAAATACCTGTTCACCCTTCGAGTATAGTCTACCTCATACATCTTCTTGTGATTAGGTGACAACGTTGTTTTCTTTAATTCAGAGCTGTGTCCTCACCCTTATGTAGACTGTACCTGCTAGTATTAGTGAAATGAGGAAAGGTACATCTTACTGGGGGCATAGCTATAGCTATTAGTACCGACACTGCTGACTCACAAGACTGTCACTCAAAAGTACCACTTACCTTTTTCCTCCCCTCCTCCACTTACTAATTAACATTTTTTTTTGGTGACAGGTACCTGGTCCCATTGACTCAAATTTTGCGTAGGAAAGAATTACATCAGTCCCCCCCCCCCCCCCCCCCCGAATCTCCTGCAGCCTCCTGGGACATGTCACACATCCCAGGAGGCTGCATGACCACTCTCATAGTACTGCCTGCCTCGTACATGTGCAGTGGGGAGCTGACTGTGAGACTTCAGGAAGTCACAGTCCGCTTCCATATCCAAGATGGCAGCACCGGATAGCTGAAGCCCGGCAAAGAATGGGTTGAACAGTGCTGGACTCCACAGTCTGGACTCCACAGTCTGGTAAGTGTCTTGCCTACCAGCCTATAGCAGATCGACATCCGCAAGGTGGCTCTGTTATCCTAACTGGGCGTCATATGGTGTCCAGCAGGATAAGCTGCTCGTGCGCACCCCCGGGGGCGTGCAGCGCGGCGATCGGTGGTGCTGTGTGTCTCTCCGATCGTGGTATAGAGCCTATGACGTAGGCTCTCAACCACGTGATCAGCTGTGACCAATTACAGCTGATCACAGGAAGAGCCGGTAATCGGCTTTTCTCGGTTCACGCTGACAGGGATAGCCGATCGGCGGCTCTCCTTTTCTGTGCTGATTATCAGCGCAGCCCCCATCAGAGATGCTCACCACAGATGCTACTCAGTGCCCATCAGATGCCAATCAGTGCCAATCAAAATGCCAATCAGTGCCTATCAGTAACACCTGTCAGTGCCCATCATAGATGCCAATCAGTGCTCATCAGTAATGACTCTCAGTACCTCCTCGTCAATGCTGCATATCAGTGCCATCTATTAGTGCCCATCAGTGCCACCTATCAATGCTCATCATTGCTGCCTATCAGTACCCATCATTGCCACCTATCAGTGAACAGTGCCACCTATTAGTGCCCATCAGTGCCACCTATCAGTGCCCATGAGGGCTGCATATCAGTGCCCATCAGTGCTGCATATCAGTGCAGCCTATCAGTGCTACATATTAGTAACTGCTCATCAGTGCCCATCAGTACCACCTTATCAGTGCCGCCTCATCAGTGCCCGTCAATACAGCCTCATCAGTGCCCGTTAGAGAAGGAGAGAACAAAATTTTATTAACATAAACGAAGAAAAACTTTTTTTTTCAAAAAATTTGCAAAAAATAAAAAACCCAGTTGTGATCAAATACCACAAAAAGAAAGCTCTATTTTGGGAAGAAAATGATAAAAATTTACTTTGGGTACAGCTTTGCATGGCCGCACAATTGTCATTCAAAGTGTGACAGCGCTGAAAGCTGAAAATTGGCCTGGGCAGGAAGGGGGTGAAAGTGCCCGGTATTGAAGTGGTTAAAAGTCTGAATCTACAGTATTTCTGAGTGCTGACTTTACATTTTTTTTAAAACAGAGTGAAGTTTCTCTTTAGTCAGCTGGCCGCACCTTGTACACATATAGGAGGCCCCCATATAGTGTCCCCCAACAGTGGTTTTGAGAGAAGTGCAAGTGTTTAAAGCGGAGTTCCACTCGTTTGTAAGTTTATTAAAAGTGTAGCTGCTGACTTTTAATAAACAGACACTCACCTGTCCCACGGTCCAGTGATGCGGCCGCCCGAAGCCTCGCTCCTCTCCCCCTGCTTTCCGTGGCGCCGTCATTGCAAGTGTGGGCACCCGGCTGTGACAGCTTGCGGCTTCACAGCCGGGTGCGCACTGCGAGGGCCGAGGGGGGCTGCTGCACACAGAAGGCTTTTTATCTTAATGCATAGAATGATAAAAAACCTTCTGCCTTTTCAACCTTTGCTAAATGATATATGGACCCCAAAGGAATGGGCACCAGCAGGCTGGAATGTCTACTTTCTGGATTGACATATCTGTCTCTGCTGCTAAAGCGGTCCCACTGTAGGCTGCAGTGTGTGGTTAGGGTAGTGTTTGGCTCACTCAGAGTAGGTAAACAGTTATTTTACAATACGAGGCATGTGTAAGGCCTCATGCACACAGGGCGTTTTTTACAGCCGCTTTTAGCAGCGTCAGACTTTTTTTTTTTTTACAGCTTAAAAACGCCTTACCATGTTATTCTATGGCCTCATGCAGACACAGGCTTTTAGAAACTGTAAGGGCATAGGCGTTTTCAAGCTGAAAAAAAAAACCCCAGGGCCAGTGCGTTTTGGAGCAGCAGCGTTAAGCTGTAAAAACGCCTGATGCACCTAAACGCGGCTAAATGCGTGTTAACGATGTATACAGTGTTAAGCCGCTTCAAGTGTTTTTAAGCTGTAGTAATTGGATTTGAGAGTGGAAAATAGAAGAGGGCAAAGAAAGGCTGCTAAACGCTAACGCGGCTAAACGTGCATTAACGCCAATGCAAAACACTTCTAAAAGTACATTTTTACAGCTGCTTTTTCATGGTATCAGAACTGGTTTTGCAGCTCGTTTTTTCAAACGCCCTGTGTTCATGAGGGCTAAGACATAGTAACTGGATTTGGGACCTGTTTAGACTGTCACAAATGACCCTTTGGAGCCATCATCAGCATGCCATGGACTCATAGGGAATGCTGTAGAGAACAATGCCATGTCATTATGTGGTGCCATTTTTGTAACAGACATGATACAAGAGATGATACAAGAGATGGTTAGAGACTGCAGACATGATACAGGAGATGGTCAGAGACTGCATACATGGTACAAGAGATGGTCAGAGACTACAGACATGATACAAGAGATGGTCAGAGACTGCAGACATGATACAGGAGATGGTCAGAGACTACATACATGGTACAAGAGATGGTCAGAGACTGCAGACATGATACAAGAGATGGTCAGAGACTACAGACATGATACAAGAGATGGTCAGAGACTGCAGACATGATACAGGAGATGGTCAGAGACTGCATACATGGTACAAGAGATGGTCAGAGACTGCAGACATGATACAAGAGATGGTCAGAGACTGCAGACATGATACAAGAGATGGTCAGAGACTGCAGACATGATACAAGAGATGGTCGGGGACTGCAGGCATGATACAGGGGATGGTCAGAGACTGTAGACATAGCACAAGAGATGTAACCCCACTGTGCAATCCCCCTAATGTAACTCCCCCGTGCAATCCCCCTAATGTAACGCCCCCGTCCAATCCCCCTAATGTAACGCCCCCATGCAATCCCCCTAATGTAACCCCCCTGTGCAATCCCCCTAATGTAACCCCCCCTATGCAATCCCCCTAATGTAAGCCCCCTGTGCAATCCCCCTAATGTAACCCCCCCGTGCAATCCCCCTAATGTAACCCCCCTGTGCAATCCCCCTAATGTATCCCCGCCTGTGCAATCCCCCTAATGTAACCCCCCCATATATGTCCCCTCCCTACAGTCACAGACCTCAGTTTAGCGCGCTCTGTCCACATGGATGTTCCTCCTCCTCCTAGGCTCCTCCTCCTGATGTGGATGTATTGTCAGTGTGGAGGAGGAGCCTGGGCTCCATCGGTCTGAAGAGTGTAATTGTTGTGTTAGGCAGCCGGCACTGGCAATTGCAGTGCCGGCTCCCTGGGGACATGCGGGCGCCGTGCACAGGGCTATGGTACTCCGGAAGGAGCTGTCTGCCTCACAACACAATTCTTACTCCTCCTCCCTCCCCAAACATCCCGGAGAGTGAAGGAGATACCGGAGTGCGCAGGGGAAGAGCCACGGCACCTCTCTCGATCCAGCGAGATCCCCTGAGTGACAGGCTCAGATTGCCTGGTGCTCGCGGGTGTCCGGGAGCCCGCAGTCAAATGCGGGAGACTTGAGATGTTTGAGAAATGGTGGGGGGGTAATCTTGCGTTGGCCTTTGCAGTGCACTTTCTTTGGTTGAGGTTAGCCATGAAGTCAGGCAAAGTCAGGTCTTTTGACATAAGATAATGGTTTGAAGAAACAGGTGTGTTCAAGGCAACTCCAGCCACAGGAAAAATCTATCTTTAGAGCTGAATTTTTTGCATGTTTGATTTCCCATAAATAAAAGATTGCATGCAATATGCTAATATATTTTCTGTTCCTGGAAGCAACATTTGAAAATCTGGCACTGTTACATTTGTAGTTTGTGAATGAATTCGGATAAGAATTTTCTTGTTTATGGAATGTTCTCCGATTTAAAAGACACAAAGCTAAAGAAAATCTTCATTTAGCCTAATGCCCCGTACACACGATCGGACTTTCCGACAACAAAACCATGGAATTTTGTTTGAAGGTTGTTGGCTCCAACTTGTCTTGCATACACACGGTCACACAAATGTTGGCCAACAATTACGACGGTGCCATTGGACGACTGTTCTGTTTTTTATAGGAGGCGGGACTTTGTATTAAAAAGGTCGCAGAGTAAACAGATTCTCCTGTAGGTAATCTGTTGGCGCTCGTCCCGCCCCCTCCCTGTCCCCTCCAAGGTTGCAGATGGGCATCGATCAGGCTGCACTGATGGCAATGGTGAGTCTGCATTCATGGCAATGGGGGTGCTGCATTCATGGCAATGGAGGTGCTGCATTCATGGAAATGGGGTTGCTGCATTCATGGCAATGGGGGTGCTGCATTCATGGAAATGGGGTTGCTGCATTCATAGCAACTTGGGTGCTGCATTCATGGAAACGGGGGTGCTGCATTCATGGCAATGGTGGGGCTGCATTCATGGCAATGGTGGTGCTGCATTCATGGCAATGGTGAGTCTGAATTCATAGCAATGGTGGTGCTGCATTCATGGCAATGGGGGTGCTGCATTCATGGCAATGGGGGTGCTGTATCCATGGCAATACCCCCGCTGCATTCATGGCAATTGTGAGGCTGCATTCATATCAATGGTTTGGCTGCATTTATGGCAATGGGGGTGCTGCAATCATGGCAATGGTGGGGCTGCATTCATGGCAATGGTGAGGCTGCCTTCATGGCAATGATGAAGCTGCATTCATGTCAAAGGTTTGGCTGCATTTATGGTAATGGTTTGGCTGCATTCATGGCAATGGTGGGGCTGCATTCATGGCAATGGTGGGGCTGCCTTCATGGCAATGGTGAGGCTGCCTTCATGGCAATGGTGAAGCTGCATTCATGTCAATGGTTTGGCTGCATTTATGGCAATGGTTTGGCTGCATTCATGGCAATGGTGGGGCTGAATTTATGGCAATGGGGGTGCTGCATTCATGGCAATGGTGAGGCTGAATTTATGGCAACGTTCCACAAGAACATTTCCACCTTTTAAAGCAGTGGTTCTCAACCTGTCTAGTGCCGTGACCCCTTGATAAAATCTCCCAAGTTGTGGGGACCCCTAACAGTAAAATGCACCCAAGGCAAGACAAGTAATTTGCGCCCCTAACCCACAGACATTTAGTGCTCCCTGAGTCCCTTCCACTCGTACAGTATTAAAACCCCTTATGGTACATTTTAGGATGTATCACTCTTTCTCTTTGTTCTCCTTTCTTTCCCTTTTATCCCTCTCTATGCTAATTTCTTGTTTTTTCCCCCCATCCCTCTTTCTAGCCATCTTTCTTGTTCTTTCTCTTATTCTTTCTCTCCCATTTTCTTTGTTCCTCCCCCTCTTTCTCTCCCTTCCATGTATTCTATATTTTTATTCCTTCTCTTACTCCTTGGTGGGGGGGATGGGATGAGTGGCAATGTTGGCAGGGAGTTCTGATCAGCCAACTTAGGTGCTCTTAATCAAGGTCATCTGCTGATCTGAGAACTGTAGTGGGGACTTTTAATGGCAACTATAATCACAGGTAGTTTTACTCACTGTGTCTCCGACTTTGTGGTGTCTCGTAGCAGTGACACCTATGTCGAAATCAGGAGATAGGGTCTCCTCTAGCCCCTCCTACTTCACATTCCTCACCAGTCAGCTGACCTCTAGTCTCTGCCCCCCAGTCATGCCGTGAACTGAATGGGCAGCTGCGAAGAGGCTGAGTGGGTGGCTGTGGGCTCCAGGGACAGCCCTGCTGGGTGGCCACAAAAAGGCTGGGAAAGCGGTGCGGTCTTCAGAAACAGCCAAGGATTTGGTGACCCCTGGCAAATCATCATTTGACCCCCGAGGGGGTCCCGACCCCCAGGTTGAGAACCACTGTTTTAAAGAGAAAGATGCTCCTTTTGAACCTTTGTGTTGTCCCTTTGATTTCTTTTAAATAAACATGGGATTCATTAACCACTTGACCTCTGGAAGATTTGTCCCCCTTCATGACCAGGCCAGTTTTTGCAGTACGGCACTGCGTTATTTTAACTGACAATTGTGCGGTCATGCGACGCTGTACCCAAATAAAATTGATGTCCTTTTTTCCCTCAAATGCTGTATAGATTTCTCTTGGTGGTATTTGATCACCTCTGCATTTTTTATTTTTATGAACAAAAAAAGATCGACAATTTTGAAAAAAAAAAAACAATCTTTTTTACTTTCTGCTATAAAACATATCGAATTAAATAGAAAAAAAATCAAATTTATTCATCAATTTCGGCCAATATGTATTCTGCTACATGCTTTTGGTTAAAAAAAAATCCCAGTAAGCGTATATTATTTGGTTTACACAAATGTTATAGCATCTACAAACTATGGTATGTATTTATGGAATTTTGATTTATTTCACTTTTTTATACTAGTAATGGCGGCGATCAGCGACTTATAGCGGGACTGTGATATTGCGGTGGATACTAACTGACACTTTAGACACTTTGTGGGAACCAGTGACATTAAAACAGTGATCAGTGCTAAAAATATGCACTGTCACTGTACTAAAGACAGTGGCTGGGAAGGCGTTAAACATCTAGGGCGCTCAAAGGGTTAAACGTGTGCCTAGCCAGTGTTTGTGTGTACTGTATGTGCTGCTTTTACTAGGAGAAGACATGGATTCTAGTCCCTGCTTTGCAGAGACACAGGGTGCATGCATCCCCCCCCCCCTGTCAGGACCAGGATCTGCCTTGCTTACATAGGCAGATCCCCGTTCTGTGTGGTTTACACACGATCGGTGGGTGCGGGAGGACATCAAGTCCCCGGCTTCTGCTGTGAGTTTTCACAGCAGAAGCGGCCCGCCAGCGGCGTACGTGCGCCCCACTGCAGGGGAAAGTGTATATATATATATATATATATATATATATATATTGATATATATATATATATATTGATATATATATATATGTGATTCGGTGCTCAGCTGCTACCCTGTAGCAGTAAAACTGCTATAGGGCGGTCGCTATGTGGTTAAACCCCATTTTTTTCTTCATTATTTAAACTCAAAACATAAATAAAGGTGAACTTTATAATTGTATAAAAAGGATAGTGGTATACATTTTATCAGTACAATACATATTCCAGTACTACTTCGATTTGGATTACGGCATCACAAAAGATTTACATTGGTATCATAACATCATATATTTTTAAAATATGTTATATATTCCCTTTAATTTAAAGTATAACTAAAGGAAAACTTTTTCTATTTTTATTTTGGATAGAGGGGAGATGGATTAGAACGCTTGTCCATGTTTATTGCTTTCTGTGCCCCCATTAGGGACATTCACCCTCTTTATTTTTCCTGCATATCATTATAAATGAAAGTATAAGTAGAAATGTAAATTTTTGTGTTGTCCAGAGAAAAGTAACAGGGAATCTTTCACTGGGGACACTAGTTCTGGTGACCTGGGGAGCCCCAAGGGATACCCTTAATTTGCAGGGATTTCCTCTCACTTCCTGTTTGGCTATGGAAAAGGAAGTGAAAGGAAATCTCCCCGATGGGACACAGATGGCAAAAAAATGTTTTTTGACTGGGGTTGGTACCCTCTCTTACGCTATCCAAAATGAAAAAAAAAAAAGTTTTACCTATAGTTCTCCTTTAAAAGATCTTATGTGAAGTGCTGGTGCCATGATGTATGAGACACCTGGAGGTACAGTACCAGCTCGTCAGGTTAGTTTTTCTTGTCAATGTCCTGGAACATCCAAAACCCAGACAGCAATGGCATGCCAATATTGACTCAGCTTTCTGTCTCAAGAGCCTGGCCCTACATCTTCCCACTTTCTAAGTATATTAAATAGTTTATTACTGTGAAGCTTAGGAGGTACGGGTCAGAGTCACACTTTTCCACTATATACCAATGTGGCATTCGGGAGTCTGGGATCAGGAAGAAAAAAGCTGACCTGATGTGAAGGCACCTGTAGGTTCTGATATCTGTATTTTACCCGTGTAGCTAAGCTATTTGGCTGGGTTTCTGCTGTAAAGTGCAACTGTCTTGAAGTGCAGAGAGGCTTCTTTGTAGGAGGACTCCAGAATAGTGACAGTTGAATGCTAGAGATCAGCAATTTTCTGTCTAAACTCCCATTCAGTGTAAACTAACGTCCTTCTGGACAGTTCTCTGTGCTTGGAGGGCGTTAATTAAATCACTTATTCCCTAGCCGCAGCATGCTCCAGAGATTGCTTGGCAACTCAGAAGTGTGACCAGTAACCACTCTGACTGGGTACTAATCATGTGATTACCGTGATTAACCAATCATGGTAATCACAGAGTACGGGGAACATGTTTACAAAATTTTCTTGCTGCCTGCTACATTGCATCACCTTCCCTCTCACACCAGCTACAGCTGTCTGGAGAGGTTGGATTGGTAGGCAGTCGCGGTACAAAATACTGTTAAAAAAAAAAAAATTCAAGTTCAAAATCAAAGTTATTAAATAATTATAACCTAATAAATAATCTGCAGCAGACAGTAGGTGCACTCAATGGGACTTACAGCAGGAGTTGCTGTAAGTCCCGTTGAGTGCACCTACTGTCTGCTGCATGTTATATGTATTCTTGTCATGGATTAGTATATTACCTGGTAGTTAGCTAGTTAGTTAATATGTCTGTGTTAAAATATAATTTTAATAAATGATATTTTTGTTTGACAATAAGCAAATTACAGCTATTGTATTGAGAGTACAGTACTGAAAAACACCTAATATCTAAAAATTTGAAATATATGCACTTGTATGACTATAAAGCATTGACGTGCAATGGCGTCCCTAGGGGGGGCAGAGGGGGCCCTGACCCCCCCAACATTATGCTGTGCCCCACCATGTGCCCCCCCAATTAAAAACATTTTTTTTTACAAAAAGGCAATGTCTAAGAGTAGGGTTGTCCCGATACCACTTTTTTAGGACCGAGTACAAGTACCGATACTTTTTTTCAAGTACTCACCGATACCGATTACCGATACTTTTTTTTAATGTCACGTGACAGTTTTTTTTTTTTTACTATTTTTTTTTTGGGGGGGGGGGGGGGGGTGAACGTTGTATGTGTGTGTGTTTTTTTTTTTGTTTTTTTTTTACAATTTTTATTTTTTCCAATAATATTTTTTTATTCTTTATTGTTTTTTTTTTTTTTAATCAGCCCTTTTGGGGGGCTTTGGTGAGATATCAGGGGTCTTAACAGACCTCTGATATCTCCCCCTTGAGACAGAGAAAGAGACAGAGGATAGAGATTCCCCAGTCCCTTTCTCTGCAGCGTCAGCTGCACTGACAATGAATGGAGAGAAGACAGCGGCTCCTCTCCATTCATAAACTGACACATCATAATCACAGAAGATTACAATGTTTCAGTTATGTGAATGGACAGAGTCAGCTGACTCTCTCCATACACAAAGGAAGGAGGAGGGGGACGGAGGAACGAAGGGGAAGAACGGAGGGGAAAGATAAGGAGAGCAGAACGGAGGGGACAGATAAGAGAGGAATGCAGGGGACTGCGGAGAGGCACAGAGGAAAGGAGGGGGCACGGAGGAGGATGCAGTGACAGTCAGCTGTGAGCGATCACAGCTGTATGTCACTAAAGCTTGTGAAAGCCGCTGGGGGAGAATCTTGTAACTCCCCCACGTGCCGATCACAGCTGTCTTCTAGGTATCGGGGGAAGCATCGGGAGCATTTGCCCGAGTACAAGTACTTGGGCAAATGCTCGGTATCGGTGCCGATACCGATACTAGTATCGGTATCGGGACAACCCTATCTAAGAGGGAGAGTATCCCCAGTCAGCTCCTGCGGGTGATTCCTCCCCCCTCCCTCTGCTCGCTAACACTGCATAATGCAAGCGCTCACACAACCACGGCCGCCCGATCTGCTCCTTCCCCTGCATCCTCATTGGCAGAGAGAAAAGTGAGTTGCAGGAAGGACTCCACCAGGACTCTCAGTTACTGAAAAAACAGACTGATTCCTCCCGTCCTTAGGACAGGAGAACCAGCCTGTAAATTCCAAGAGATGCCAGACCAGCGCTGTCAATAGCAGGGGCAGGACAGCAAGAGGAGGCTGGGGAACCCCACAGTGGCAGAACACCAGGGCCCGGTGGCAAGACAACCTTTGCAACCCTGATAGTTCTCCCACTGCTTTGGACCCTTATATTTTCTTGGTATGCTGGTGACATATATCTCTTGTTTTCTGCCACCCTGGGGGGGGGGCAATACAGTAGGAAGGGAGTTCACTGCAGAACACGTGAAAGGGCCATTGTGGGATCGTAGTAAAGGGCCCCAGGATATATATATATATATATATATATATATATATATATATATATATATATATATATATATATATAAAATTGCATTTTATAGTTGCCCCCCTACTTTTTTCCTCGTCCCCCCATGTGCCCCTCCTAAATATGAAAGCTGGAGACGCCACTGTTGACGTGTATCAAATCTTACACATATTTGAGGTCCTTGTAATCATTACAGACAGGAAAAAATAATTTGTTAAAAAAATGGTTGGGATAGTGTTAATAATACAAAATACCGTTTGCATTAACCACTTGCCTACTGGGCACTTTTACCCCCTTCCTGCCCAGGCCAATTTTCAGCTTTCAGTGCTGTCACACTTTGAATGACAATTGCGTGGTCATGCTACACGGTACCCATATGAAATGTTTATCATTTTTTTCACAAAAATAGAGCTTTCCTTTAGTGGTATTTATTCCCCACTGGGTTTTTTAAGTTTTGCTAAATAAGCGAAAAAAGACCAGAAATTTGGAAAAGAAAAAAAAAAACGCTTTTTCATAGTTTGTTATAAAATTTGCAAACAAGTACGTTTTCTCCTTCACTGATGTGCACTGATGAGGCTACACTGATGGGCACTGATAGGTTGCTCTGATGGGTACTCATGAGGCGGTGTTTCAGATTCGGCGACCCGTTAGAATGTGTAACGGAAGTGACGTTCCATCACCTCCATCTTGCTACACCCCGCACTCCTCCACAGTAAGGATAGAGAAGGGGAATGCGGACATGTTATACACCCACCGGAGTTTTGCATTTTACACTTATTTTTAACAGTAAAGTGAGTTTATATAGTGAAATACAGTACTTAGAACTCCGTCTGACTGGTTAGATGTTGAATTTTAAAAGCAGCGAACTTCTGTCAGATTAGCAAACCTGTGAGATGAGCAGACTTGCCGCTACTTTTAAAATTCAACATCTAACTAGTCAGACGAAGTTCTAAGTACTGTATTTCACTATATAAACTCACTTTATTGTTATAAATACGTGTAAAATACAAAACTCTGGTGGGTGTAACAAGATGTCCGCTTGCCCCCTTCTCACTGTATCCTTACTGTGGATGAGTGTGGGGTGTAGCAAGATGGCGGCGACAGAACGTCACTTCTCTTACACATTCTGACGGGTCACCTAATCTGATGAAACAGGGGCACTGATGGGCTGCACTGATGAGGTGGCACTGGTGGGCACTGATGGGCAGCACTGATGAGGTGGCACTGGTGGGCACTGATGGGCTGCACTGATGAGGTGGCACTGGTGGGCACTGATGGGCAGCACTGATGGGCACTGGTAGGCGGCATTGATAGGAAGCACTGATAGTTGACACTGATGAGGAGGCACTGATAGGCAGCACTGGTGGGCACTGATAGGCAGCACTGGTGGGCACTGATAGGCAGCACTGGTGGGCACTGTTGGGACTCCATTGATAATCAGGACGCTTGTGTTTACATTTTGATCAGGTATGATTGGACACTTTTACTGCCTAGGAGGTGAAGTGTCACGGGATGCTGAGAAGTGTCGCGGAGTGGTTAGTGTGAGCGGGGTACTGTGAAGTGTTGCAGGGTGCTGTGAGGTGTCACACGGAGCTGTAAAGTGTCGCAGAGTGCTGAGAGTGATGCGGGGTGCTGAGAGTGATGCGGGGTGCTGAGAGTGATGCGGGGTGCTGAGAGTGGCACAGGGTGCTGAAAGTGAGGCAGGGTGCTGAGAGTGGCATGAGGTGCTGAGAGCGAGGGGAGTTGCTGAGAGTGGTACGGGGTGCTGAGAGTGGCACGGGGTGCTGAGAGTGGCGCGGGGTGCTGAGAGTGACACAAGGTGCTGAGAGTGACACAAGGTGCTGAGAGTGACACAAGGTGCTGAGGGTGGTGCGAGGTGCTGAGAGTGACGCGGGGTGCTGAGACTCCATTGATAATCAGGACGCTTGTGTTTACATTTTGATTGGACACTTTTACTGCCTAGGAGGTGAAGTGTCACGGGATGCTGAGAAGTGTCGCGGAGTGCTTAGTGTGAGCGGGGTACTGTGAAGTGTTGCAGGGTGCTGTGAGGTGTCACACGGGGCTGTAAAGTGTCGCACAGTGCTGAGAGTGATGCGGGGTGCTGAGAGTGGCACAGGGTGCTGAAAGTGAGGCAGGGTGCTGAGAGTGGCATGAGGTGCTGAGAGCGAGGGGAGTTGCTGAGAGTGGCACGGGGTGCTGAGAGTGGCACGGGGTGCTGAGAGTGGCGCGGGGTGCTGAGAGTGACACAAGGTGCTGAGAGTGACACAAGGTGCTGAGAGTGACACAAGGTGCTGAGAGTGACACAAGGTGCTGAGAGTGACACAAGGTGCTGAGAGTGACACAAGGTGCTGAGGGTGGTGCGAGGTGCTGAGAGTGACGCGGGGTGCTGAGAGTGACACAAGGTGCTGAGGGTGGTGCGAGGTGCTGAGAGTGACGCGGGGTGCTGAGAGTGACAGGATTGGTACCAGCTGATTGGCGAAAAGCCCACGTGGTACCAATATTCAAAAAAGGGAAGAGATCTATTCCTGTGAACTATATGCCTGCAAGTCTAACGTCGGTAGTTTGTAAACTATTTGAGGGGACCTTTTTCAAGAATTTGCTGATGAAAATAGTATCATTAGCAGTAATCAGCACAGGTTTACGAAAGATCGCTCTTGCCAAACCAAACCTATTAACCTTCTACGAGGAAGTGAGCTGCCATCTGGACAAGGGTAGGCTGGTGGATGTGGTGTATCTAGATTTTGATACAGTCCCACACAAACGCTTCATCTACACATGGATAGAAAACTTTCTATGGGGGTGGGTCCAAAGGGTGATAAATAACATATACTCAGAATTGTCTAGAGTGGTTAGTGGGGTACCCCAAGGCTCTGTCCTGGGACCAATTCTGTTTCATTTATTTATAAATGATATAGAGGGTGGGATAAATAGCTTGATCTCAGTGTTTGCTGATGACACAAATATGCAGGACAATAACAACACAGCAGGATATAGAAAGTTTACAAGAGGACCTGAATAAATTAATGGAGTGGGCTACTACATGGAAAATGACGTTTAATACTAGTAAGTAAAAGGTAATGCATTTGGGGGGAAAAAATATAAAATGCAAGTTACTCGTTAGGGGGAGAATCCCTAGGGCATTCCAGGATGGAGAAGGATCTAGGGGTCCTAGTAGAAGACAGACTGAGAAATAGCATACAGTGTCAAACTGCAGCTACCAAAGCCAGCAGAATATTAGCATGCATTAAAAAGGGAATTTACTCCAGAGATAAGACAATTGTTCTGCCACTTTATAAGACTTTGGTTTGGCCGCATCTGGAGTATTCTGTCCAGTTCTGGTCACCAATCCTCAGAAAGGATGTTCTGGAGTTGGAGAGAGTCCAAAGAAGGGCAACTAAATGATTATGGGGACTGGAGGACCTCAATTATCAGGAACAAGCGCTAAATGTATTCTCCCTGGAGAAGAGACGCTTGAGAGGGGATATGATTGCGATATACAAACATCGCAACGGTAATCCCAGCGTAAGTATAAAACTTTTCAGTCCCAGGGAGTGTAAGAGGACACAGGGTCATACGATAAGACTGGAAGAGAAGTGGTTTAACCTTAGGCTGTGTAGGGGTTTTTTCTCTGTCAGGGCGGTAAGATGTGGAACTCTGTTCCACAATCGGTGTTGTGTCGGCAGGAAGTATGGATGGTTTTAAAAGACCCTTAGACGTGCATCCTAGAGAAAACAATATATGGGGGTATAGGAAATTATTTTCCTACACACACCTACACAGGTTGCACTGTATGGACTGTTATCATTATTAAACCTTACCAACTATGTTACTATGATCACGTGGTAAAGGGCCTCTGTGATTGCCCCTTTACCCCAGTTTGTGATCAGCTGTATCCTAAGGACACAGCGAGCATAGAGCATGCAGCAGTGGGCGAACTGTGGGTGCGCTCACGGGTGGGAGGACGTCGTATGAAGCACTGCCAGAACTGGACGACCGCGCTGTAGCCATCATTTGGCTATAGCGCGGTCGGGAAGTGGTTAAATAAACTAGAACTGCATTTTTTTTTGCAATTTTTTTGTCTATTTCTAAAAATATTTTTATGGCATTTTTACCATAGAAACAAAAACAAATGACTAAACCCTGTGGGGGACACCAGACTGGAAGTGATGTGTTGGAGAACTTTTTATGCTGAGTATATGATACCAAAGGCGTTTTTACTGCTTTTCTGATGTTAGAGTTACTCCTTTAATAAAACAATTTTTACTGACAATATTACACTTTGGGAGGTCATTTTGTTTTTACCCTAACATATGGATGAGCGCATGTGAGGGAGTCTTAAAGGGACCAACACCAGAGGATAGCCAAATCAACTGCAAAGGACTACAGGGTGTTGAACATCGATGGAGGAGAATTTCTATATGTAATCAAATATGTATTTGATTATTGAGGTGAGATTTACTGTCTGGATGTCACCATTTTTCTACAGTCACATCATAGTCCAAGGGTCAGACTACTATTAACAGCTCACTAGGCAGGGACCAATGCATAAGATGAAGTGTTATACCAATATAATGCTGCACTATCCAAATGTAATCATACGGTAACCACACTACATCATAATATTATTGGCTGCAGTTAAATTGTGGTGGTGAGAAATTCTATTCCTTTATAAAAAATCTAGTGAATATAATAATGCAATCTTATACGATTATAAAGTGCGATCATGAATTAAAAATTGCAATACTATGCGATCCTCCCAATGACACCCTGTGTAGCATACACACCTCTATATACACATGTAGCATTCATATGCAATAGAGAAATTTGCAACCCTGTGCGATAATTGATATACTGCGATAATTGCAGTGACAACCTGTAATTTACATAAATCTATATAAAAATGCATCAATATACAATAATCAATATAGAAATAAAGCCAAACAAATATAAAGGCGCTGTGCTGATTTGTCCTCTCCCGCTCTGAGAACATGTGTCGATACCGGGTATTGTAGTATCTTCCATCTGGCTTGATACAGAGTGGTGCGCTAATAGCATCTATTAAATGTGAGTAACCTAATTTAGGGAATATGTCATTTTAAATAAAACTTTTAAAACGGTAATACACTATCCAGTTTCCTCTGTTTTCCATATGAATATTGCTGCAAGCAACCATCCAAGGATCTAAATGCTGACTGTAATCCCAGAGGTGGTTTAAAAGCGTGTTTTGACCGAGCTTAGGTGCGAGGTCACACGCTCTAAGGTGAGCGCATACACCGAAGGGGGAGCACCAGAGTGGACACGAGCACTTTACTCTTATATCATCTGTTTTATCATCTGCAATGAGCACCAGAAGAATGGATAAGTTATGAATGGACTTTATGCTGTGATTTTATGGACATAGATAAATGCATGAATTAGTTTGGCACAAGAGCACTTTAAACACAATTCATTTTATTTCTATATTGATTATTGTATATTGAAGCACTTTTATATAGATTTATGTAAATTACAGGTTGTCACTGCAATTATCACAGTATCGCAATTGTTGCAAATTTCTCTATTGCATATGAATGCTATATGTGTATATAGAGGTGTGTATGCTACACAGGTTGTCATTGGGAGGATCGCATAGTATTGCAATTTTTAATTCATGATTGCGATTTATAATCGCATAAAATTGCATTATTATATTCACTAGATTTTTTATATAGGAATAGAATATCTCACCACCACGATTTAACTGCAGCCAGTAATATTGTGATGTAGTGTGGTTACCGTATGATTACATTTGGATAGCACAGCATTATATTGGTATAACACTTTTTGGCTTGAGCATATGGGACGTGATCAATGCTAGCAGCTTTCCTTTAATCATCTCTAATTATCATTTGGATTTTCACATGGTAGCTCGCAAGATTCTGTTTTATAAGATGAAGTGTGCTGGGGCAAACCTTACATAAGGTACATGACAATGCCTTGTGTGTCCCAGCCTGCTCCCCCAATTCACAGGCCCAGCCTACAAAGTTACGTATCTGAAAGTCAGAATTTGCATATGGCTGGATTCCTCCATCCCCATAGGACAGTGCTTGGGCTGGTGATGGGTGACTCGGGCATGAACACTGCCATGTGTGCTCAGGAAGCATGTATCTTCCCCAGTACGGAAGGCAGGCATACTGCAGTCCATATACAGTATAGCCATGGGATAACTGTGCTTTCCTCAGTGGCAGTTCTAGTGGCTAGGTAGGGAAAAGAAGGCTCAGAAGAAAAGCTTGATATAGATGTCAGTATTTAGAAGAAAATGGACTATAGCCACATGACCGGTCATACACATGACCGGTTTTCCCGTCGGAATAAACTCTGAAGGTTTTTCCGACGGAGTTCTGACAGAATTCCGCTAAAACTGTCTTGTGTACACACGATCAAACCAAAGTCTGATCGCCAAGAACGCAGTGACGTACAGCACGTACGACGGGACTGGAAAAAGGAAGTTCAATATTCAGTAGCCAATAGCTTCTGTCTCGTACTTGCTTCAGAGCATGCATTGTTTTTGGTCCGTCGGAACAGCATACAGACGAGTGGTTTTCCCGATAGGAATTGGTTCCCGTCGGAAATATTTAGAACATGTTCTATTTCTAGGTCCGTCAGAATTTAAAAAAAAAAAAGTCCGATGAGGCATACACACGATCGGAATATACGATGAAAAGCTTCCGTCAGACTTTTTCTGTCGGACATTCGGCTCCTGTGTATGCGGCATAAGGCATAAATCAAGCAGTAAGCATTTCTCTGGATGCACCATTTGTCTTGAAATAAGAAGGGATTTATGGTTACCATTCACATTTAAAAGGTCCTCATTTTAATGAGGCTGGAAAATGAAAAGGTTTGATTTCATCTGTTAAGATGTTAGTACACTTCAATAAGCTGATGAATATTGAAAATGTACCTGGAGCTGTGACTAATTTCAAATTGAGGTGAAACAAGTTAAATGTAATCCAATTTCATGTATTTTTTCTTAAAGCCTTTCTGACCCTCAAACTGGAAATCATACAGATAATGCCACGAAACTTGCTGGGCAGTAGACAGCTCTAAGCTGTGCTTGATTATGTTTGCATTTAACAGGTTGCTATGGGCTGGAAGCAAAGAACTGCTTAGTAGTCTGCCAGACAGAGAGGTCAATGGAGTGAGCATACAGCTTTGTAATGCTGTGTATACTGCTTGGCTTCCCTAATAGGTGAATTCTGAAATTTAGTGTCTGTTTTATACAAATAAATTAAAACTTTATCTCTTAATCGTACAGTAAAAGACACTGGATCTTTAGTCTTTAATCATGGGTTATACACACACCTACCTTCAGGTGATTGGATACTGACAAAAAAAGAAAGCTGCAGGGACATCCCCTATATCCCCTATATACTGTAACATTCTCCTCCCCCCCTCCCAACTAGCCTCAGTTTTTGCTAGTGTCTTTAGGTGATGGGTTTTTCTTTCCACTGAGAGAAGCTTGCTTCTTTTCTTTTTTCTCTGAATGATTCTTCTGTGAAGATGTCTAGCTGCAACTACGGTATCCACTGCAATTTTTCAAGCAGCTATCTCCTCAGCTGAGCCTTGGTGGACTATCCCTGGACCCTGTCTGGATGAAGATGGAGGGCTGACCTATAAATGACACTTAAGCACTAGATCCTTCATGGGTGCTGTCCTTGGCATGTGGGGTATCATGTTAGCCATAGTCAGCCCCTAGTACCCTATGTTCACACATTTACCCCCAGTCTGCCTTTATCTGGGCACTTCGCCTTTCAGCTGCACAGCCTTCCTCCTGCTTATTTAGGGTGGAATTTTCTGCCACAATGTCTGTTTTTATGAGCAGAATGCCAGTCGTTTTGGAGGCTGGAGATAACACGGGTAACAAGCAAACCCCTCCAGTCTCCCCTCCTGAGTTGGTCTCTGATTTGCTTTTGCTGCAGACATGCTGCCTGAGGAGGAGGAAATAGACAAGGAAGATCCCCCTCTCCATCTCAGGAATCGGATCAGGATTAGTTGCCTTTAGATGAAATTTCACCCAAGCCTAAAGTAGAACTAAAGGCAAAACATTTTTTTTTTTTCATTTTGGCTTTATTAAGGTGGCTCTGTCATTTTTTTGCCCCATCTGTGTAAAATTGGAGAGAAAAAATTGGGATTTTCTTTCACTGTTGGTAACAACAGTAAACAGGACAAATAGAGACAATAAATCTTCTTAACAGGGGCACAGACAGCAATAAAAAACTGGACAGGTGTTTTACTTCACAAGTTTTATTTTAACGATACTATTGCTACTCTAAGTGCCGGTTCACACTGGTGCGATGCAATAACACTGCGAATCCACTACGTGTTCCCGCATCGCATGTCAGTTCACACTGCCATATGCGAATCGCTGGGGAGTGTCAATACATTGTTAACGACACCCCCAGTTCAGCTCGCATATCGCACTGCGAACTGACAGTTCGGACATGAATCGGATCGCATATGTGTGAACACACATGCGATCCGATTCTGGTCCGAACAGAAAAAAGGGTCCTGTGCGTGTTTGCACTGAATGCGATGCGAAATCAGCCATACTATCTCTATGGCTGATATCGTACCACACAGACATCGCATGTAATATGAACGGCAGTGCGCTGCGAATTACATGCGATGTCTGTGCGATGTTTGGCATCGCACCAGTGTGAACCAGCACTCACTGGCGCTCTTATTTAGGGCAGCGAGTCTGCTCCAGGGTCTCCTGCATGAGGTTTCTACAATTGCCTGATCCTGCTAAGTGCACTTATGCTTAGATCCCCTGCTACATGGTGAACAGCCTTACCCTGAAAAGTTATTTCCTCAAAAACCTTTTGCTGAGCACTATCCTATTTTGAAGAGCTTAATGCAACAATGGATGGTCCCTGCGTTGAACCTATCCATATTTTGTCTTACTGAAATGATGATGGTCCCAGTGAAGAAAAGGTTAGAGACCCATCCTTAAGGCCCTTTTTTCCTTGCCAGACCTCATCATGCAACCTGCAGTTTCTTCCTTGGCAGTTAGTCAGACCCTTGCTGTGTGGGCTAAGCACATGTCCAAAGACCCTAACCCATCTTAAAAGCGAAACTAAACAAAACAGTTGGAAATAACAGTTTTGATTCCAGCACGTTTTAGAAATGTTGGTTGTGCTCTCAACCAACTGGCTAGTGTCATAATTGATTACATGTGCAGCATCATGGCAGTTTAATTAAACAGAGGCTAAGATTGCAGCTTTCTTGGCTGAAAACGATAGGGGAGTTTAATTCCGCATTAATGGATTCCTCTGTTAACCACCAACTAGAGCCTGTGCAACAGCATGAACAGCTTGGTGGATACACATCGCCAGATCTCCAGGTGTGCACAATTGGCAGACAGGCTTTTTTAGTTGTCAGCCCTGTACCCCGGGGATCATACTTGAGTTGTTCCAAGCCCTTTGCCGCAGGTAGGAGATGTTGGACTTGGCTCTTGTGACATGTAGATTTAGCAATAAACTGGACAGGTTTGGAACCAGGTTCAGACCTTGAACATTCGCAGTGGATGCCCTGGTGATTTTGTGGGATCATTTCCACCAGGTCTGTGCCTTTTCACCAGGTTCTCCTTCATGTACTCTGCTTGATCCTTGATCAAGATGGAGGGCTTTTTGGCGATTCTTGATGTAGTACATGTTATGTGAGTATGCTTCTCAGTTATTGTATATTTTAGGCGCTTGGATTCGCTCTTCATACTTCCTGAGGGTGCCTGCAGGCAGCTCCTTGCTTTTCACTACTCCATTGCTAGGTGGATTAGACAAGTCATCCTTTGAGCCTGTGATCTAAAGGATAGGGTTCATCCATTCTCTGTTAATGGGCTTGCTACCAGATCTATTAATGCTTTATGGGCTTTTCAGCATTAGGCATTTTGTTTCTCAGATTTGCAAGGCTTCCACCTGGCCTTCTAGTCACCCCTTTGTTAAGATTTACCAGATGAGTGTTCAGGCCTCCTCCGATCCGAGTTTTAGAAGCTACAAGCAGCTATCTCAGTTTGTTTAGCATTTCTTTTTTTTCATTATATGCTCAGCTTGAAATCTTTGCTTGTGCTTATTTATTTGAAATATAATTTTCTGCCACTGGCAAGAGTTTTCTCAGTGCTAGTGATTTACTAGTGCAATCCTTGCACAGTGAAGGGGAAGCCTGAGACTTGTCACCCACACTACCCTTACTCAGACTTTGCTCCTAGCTTTCCCCAGCTATTGCCATACCCAAGCATACTGTTGTTGCACAACGGTAGCAGTACCTTTATGGGACTCGAAAAGTCAGTTCTAAGGTGTGGTAACTGAATTGGTCCAATGTTTTGTTTGATGGCTATTCAGAGCATTCAAATAGATGTAGGATTTTGTCACAGAAAGGCTTCTGTTTCTGCTGCAGGACCAAATATGTGGTGGAAACTGACCTTCTATTGCGAAGTATAGCATTTGCAAACATTGACATACATGGAAGCATATTAGTTTGTTGGTTATTTCAAAAATTTCCAAAGTTTGGATGTTAACTTCTTTTAAAGAAAATCACATCAATGAATTTTATCAGCCCTGTCCAGAAGCCCCTATAATGTATTCTGTAATATGTGTTCTGTTTGATTTACTGAATGAAACCTTCACGCTTCAACATCTGAAGAATCAGGAAAGCATTTATTAGGTAAACTGTTGCTATGGTAACACAATGCTCAAGCTAGTCTACGTGGCATCTAAACACAATAGGAGGATTCACATATCTGTTGTACACCATGTTATTTAAAGTGATACTAAACACACACTGTTTAATTTACACAATTTTTTCTCTTTCTGTATGTGGATGATGGCACTATAATTATTTTAATAAAAATACATCCAAGTACCTTTTTTCCTAATCGATAAACAGCTGTCACATGACCCAGCTCTTTCTGAGCCTATCTGCAGGAAAACATAAGCACGAGGAGCTTCCAGTCCTCTGCTGGTGCTCACGTTTCAAATAAATAAAAAATTGAAAAAAAAAACACCTTTCGAATACAGAGTAAAGATATATAATTGATATCAATAAACGGTTTTAAATTGTCATACAAATATATATTTGAAATGAAATCTGTATTTTTATTTTTTTTAGCAATAATATGGTGTGGGCAAATTTCAGGGGTGTCACGCCCCTCCAACCTGTGTCTTAGAATAACAGGAAGGTGAATCCTCCATCAATCAAGATGTAATATCCCACCCCTATGGTGTTTAGCTGGTTAGTGGGCATGGAGGAGGACGGAGGGAGTGGGCTGTCATTTGACACTGTGTATATGCCTACATGTGTGACTATGGTAACATGGACTGCTCAGATGTGATAGGGAGGAAATGCTCAGGGTAGAAATACACTGAAAACTGAGCATGTGCACTAGCTGCCAACAAAGCTCTGCAAAATCCCCAACTGCAGTGGGGACAAGGACAGAAGGGGGAGACAGAGAACAACAGGATCAACCAGGTTTTTTGCAGAATAAAGAGAATAAATCCCATAGTGCCTGAGTGAGTATGAACAGCATGTAATACAGACTTTATTGATAGTTTTTAATGAAGTGGGTTTAATGACACTTTAACAAAGTCCCGTTGTCAATTTAATCACGTCCAAATTAAAGGGCATTCCTTTATATAGAATTATGCTAGATGTAAACATGTTGGGGCGTACTGTACTGTATGTATGAAGTAGTACTGACACTGACAGTAGGTAGGAAAGGAAGTTCTTACAAATGTTGTGAATGCAGGTTGATGAATGAAAGTGAAAAGGTTTGTTCACCACCCCTATAATAGTAGCTTAAATTGAATTGTCACTTTGGGCACAGTGACGATGGCAAATGTTTATAAAGTTCTCTAACCTGTATATGCTGAGATGGATCCTACAAATACGTTTGGTTACCATAGTGGAACAGTGCAGGAGCACAGCCAGGTTCAGCTCAAAACTTCATACATATAAAGTGTAGTATGTTTATGTTGGTGTGTGCCCTCTGCAGTGAAAGCAGAAGCTGGAATACTTAAAGAGGTGTCCCCCCCCCCCCCCGCCCCCCACGAAAAATTAGAAGTCAGCAGCTACAAATACTGTAGCTGCTGACCTTTAATATGAGGACACTTACCTGTCCAGGGTTCCCTGCAATATCGTCATCCCAGACAATTTTTGTGAACGGCTGTCGGGTGCTGCCGTCACCATTCCTGTTAAGGGAAACCGGCAATGGAGCCCTTTGGCTTCACAGACGGTTCCCTACTGCGCGAAGCGCACTGCGCTTTCTAATTGGCCCGGCGGTCTCCGGTAGTGGGGAAGGGAGACCTGTCAAAAACAGGTACCCGTTCCCCCCTCCCCCATGAAGGTTGCCAAATGTGGCACCGGAGGAGGGAGGAGACAGATAAGCGGAAGTTCCACTTTTGAGTGGAACTCCGCTTTAAGATTCTTTCTTTCTTTCTACTTATGAGATAAAACGCTAGGCTCCATTTGATATGTTTACTGGCTCTCACAGCTGCTTTTATGAAAAAAGCTTGTTGCTTACACAGCTCTGTAATTCAAGTTGATTACACATACAAATGAATTGCTCAGCATAGTGACTCATTTATTATTGAACGGTTTGGATCAGTGAAGGCAAGCCAAAAGCTAGCCTGCTACTGCTGTGTTGTCTTTTTAGCTAAACCACCTTGCTCTGGAAATCCTTTGTCATGTATTAAATGTTTATTTGTAACACCAAGAGTGTATACAAATGATAAAAAAAATATAATATCAGTTTAAAATACAGTATATGCTGAAAGCATACATTTTATATTTTACATTTTTATTTAAATTATAATTTAACATTTCTGAACATAAAAACACTTAAAATTACCTTTAATTTAATGACTACTGGATTGAGGAATAAAGACGCACAAAACAGGGAGCACAGACATACTCCATGTGTATAGATCGCTTGGTGGTATCAAATCCAGAACCCGAGTGCTGCAAGGCAAGCATACTAATGTCTAAAGCTGGCCATAGATGGTTCAAATCTCTAACCGGTTCAGCAAGGTCCGGCCGAGATTTAAACCATGTATGGGGAGACTGAATGTGCTCAAATCGATCCATCGATTGACTTGTGTACAACCAGCATGTCAGATTTTTAGGATGCGATTATTGCCAGTGGCTATAGTACTATAATCACTGTGTTCTCCTGGCAGGGACGGCTCCCCGCCCCTGCCACCTCCCGCACAGTTTAATACAAGTAAATATGATCTACTTTCCTCTATTTACTAATATTAGCAGTATAAGGATTCAAAATAGTCAATGTTGATTGAAAGAGTGAAGTTCCACTTTAATTAGAAATTATTTTATTTACAACATGGCTAGTTCACATTTCTGCACTGAAATCCTCTATTATTTGTATATGTGCATTTAAAAAATGAACATTTAAAGCAAAAACCATTGTGTTACTAAGTATGTTCAATCATAAAACTCATTCAGTATGCTGCTGTTTACTTTGAAAGTACACAATGTAAGAAGCTTTGCTAAGTGTACTTGTACAGCGCTTTGAGCTAAAGCCAGCAATAACTTTCATGCACATTGTTTCTGTCATTCTATTAACTAAATATGTTTCCTGGGGTACTTTTATCACAAGACACAATAGACCATTACACAGATTTTAAACTATTAAAAATGATAAACATATATATAGATAAATAAAAAGTAAAAAAAAAAAAACCTCCGCATTAAAACAGACCTTGTATTTAAAATGACCTTTTTACCTTCACTTATCAACAAATTGCTAAAGATTTAAAAAAAAAAACATTTATTGCTTATTTACAGAGAAAGCTAAAATAATATTCTAGTGCACTGTGGTACAGTGCAGGATAATTAAACAGAATGTCTTGAAAGGTGCAAATGCTGGCAAAATTGTATCTCAATATCAGTAGTACAAGGCAGGTCATACATGATTTATTTTCTTTCATTCAACCAACGGGTTGAACAAAAGAAAATGAATCAACTTCCCCATCCGCACATTCGATGTAGATGGGGGAATACGGGAATTCCAATGCCGCGTACACACGAGCGGACCTTCCGTCAGAGTAGACTCTGACGGTCTTTTCGACAGAGTGCCGCTGAAACGGACTTGCCTACACGCGATCACACCAAAGTCCGATCGTTTAGAACGCGATGACGTACGACGGGACTAGAAAAAGGAAGTTCAATAGCCAGTAGCCAATAGCTGCCCTTGCGTCGTTTTTGGTCCGTCAGACTAGCATTTAGACTATTTTCTCGATAGGAATTGAGTCCATCGGAAAGATTTGAAACATGTTCTATTTCTAGGTCCGTCAGAATTTTCGAAAAAAAAGGTCTGTATGAAGCTCACACACGATCGGAATGTCTGACGGAATGATTCCGTCGGACCTTTTCTGCCGGAAAGTCCGGCCGCATGACACCTGGGAGGCTTCCCCACCATCAGAATATACTGACCGTAATACATTTTTTAGCAGTCTGGTTGTACATAAGTCAATTGGGAGATCTGTACAACCAGCCTGCCCATTGATAGACTGAAATTCAGGCGGTCCCTTCTGAACCAGCTGGACTTCGATCCATCTTATGTCTGTAGTCTAGTATTCATACAGTATAATTCAGGTGTGGTGGGTAGTGGTGGATGCCCCAGTGTGGCAGCCAGGGTTTCTTATGCATGGTATTTTGAGTTCCAGAAGTAACAATTTCTTGGTCAGTATACATGTAATAGTATATGTAATATAAGAGGCTTCCATTTGGAAATATTATTTTCAATAAATATGCCTGCCTCTTTATGTGGTCATAGATGCTCCCTCCACATTAGAGCCATGATGTCTGATGAGAGACACCTTATGGTAGGTTGTTTACAATTTTTTCTCAAGGCTAAAAAAAGAACTGTGTGTATCAAGAGGGTTTCTATGGACCTGTAGTGGAGGTGACCAGTAGTCAAACAGACACATCGATGGGTCCTTCAGTAAAGTCATTTTCTGGATGGCATCAATAACCTTAATTACCTGCTTGCCGACAGCAGTAGATGCAGCAGCGGAGCGGCTCTTCTGTGCCAGATCACGTACCTAGTATATGATCTGGCATTTCTGTGTAGGGGCACCTGCCATCACCGACCCGGCTGTGCTGTGATCAGATGCAGCACAAGCCGATCAGCAGGTGCCGGCCAATGAATGACTGCCAGCACCTGCTGATCAGCGAGGAAAGAAACAGGACAGAGCTCTGCCTATGTAAACAAGGCAGAGTTTTGTTCTGTCAGTGGGGAAATGAATACATTCTACCAAATCCCTTAGTAAAACCACAACACAGTACACATAAAAACACTTGTTAGTCACAACTCTTTGATCGCCCTAGATGTTTAACCCCTTCCCAGCCAGTGTCATTGGTACTGTTACAGTGCATATTTTTAGCACTGATCATGGTATTAGTGTCACTGGTACCCACATAGTGTCAAAAGTGTCAATTAGTGTCAGAATGTCCGCCACAATATCGCAGTCCTGCTGTAAGTGGCTGATTGCCGCCATTACTAGTATAAAAATAAATAAACAAATAAAAATTCCAGTATATATTCCAGTTTGTAGACGCTATAACCAATCCATATACACTTATTGGGATTTTTTAGGCGAAAAATATGTAGCAGAATACATATTGGCCTAAATTTATGAAGAAATTTGATTTTTTAACAATTTTTTATCGGATATGTTTTATAGTAGAATGTAAAAAATATTGTTTTTTTTCAAAGGTGTCAGTCTTTTTTGATAGCGCAAAAAAATAAAAACGCTACGGTAATCAAATACCACCAAAAGAAAGCTCTATTTGTGGGGGAAAAAAATTACATCAATTTTATTTGGGTACAGCATTGCATTACTGCGCAATTGTCAGTTAAAGTAACACAGTGCTGTAGAGCAAAAATGGCCTGGTCATGAGGGGGGTAAATCTTCCAGAGGTCAGTTACATTGTCTCAAAAACACAAAGCATGGAGGCAATCCATATGGCAAGTTAGCACCCTCAAAATTACACTTGGGGGAACTTTTAAGGTACGGTGGGGGGGCTAAAAAAAAACAAAAAAACTGCATAGTATGCATGGACCAAAGTAAAAATGTATATTTCATACCTGTGGGATCCCCGTGGAAGCTCGAAATCACTGTAATAGTTGCTGCTACTAAAGTGATCATCGCTGTCTTCAGAGTCTTAAGTCGAGTGGCTGCCCTGATGCATAGTAACTGCTGGGGGTTGCTCGTTCATGACGTCACTACCTCGCCTCTCAGCCTCTTCCTATCAGAGAACATTCACTGAGGAAAATGCAAGGCGTGTTGTGCAGAGTATTGAAATCATGTACTGGAAGCCTCTTGTTTGCAGCAATACAGCTTTACTTTAATGGAGGATATCTTTGTCATGGAACAGGAAGACAAAGTATACAAGTACACAGAGCATGGACAGAACGTACATTGCATTATCATAGAATACACATTATTACACTACAGTGCCACCTACTGGTATAGACAGGTATAATGCATATATATAGTCAGTTAGTAAAAGCAACTGCTGTTGTTCTTTCAACACCCCTTCTCAACAGCATGTGCTTTGTCAAATTACATTCAGCTTCTTATGAATATAACTATGACGTTCCTTCAACAAAGGCTTGGTGAGGGCATCAGCAGCCATCTCCTCTGATGGGCAGTATTGAATGTCAATAATACCTTGCTCTTGATTGTCCCTCAGTAGGTGATACTTGACATCGATGTGTTTGGTCCTAGGATTGACCCTTTCTGGATTGCGTAAGCTTTATACATCCCTGGTTGTCTTCAAAATGGGAATTGGTTTTGACATGTCTATCCCAATGTCCACAAAAAGTTGACGAATCCATATCGCTTATTGACATGCGTGTGCTGCTGCAATATACACTGCTTTAGTTGAAGATAGAGCAACAGTTCCTTCTTTTCGACTAGACCAACTTATGGTTCCTTCCCCATACTGGAAGATGAATCCACTTGTGGATTTGTAGTCTGTACAGTCCCCGGCCCAATCAGCATTCACATATCCGACCAGTTTTGGATCTGATATGTGAGATTGGTTGAGAAGATAACTTCCATCTTCTTCTCTCTCTAATTGGATTCCCAAATAGTAGCTAATGTTCCCTAGTTCTTTGATTAAATTTTTTTATTTCAGCTTGTGAACTTTCTGATTGTAATTCCCTTCTTGTTCAAAACAGGTTATAATGTCATAAACATAGATAAGGATGTATATTCATCTGTCTTCTTGATTCCTGGAGTAGAGACAGGGATCTGCTTTACTTCTTGAGACTCCCTCTCTGGTTCTTCATTCACTTTCTCATTCTACATCCTTGCAGATTGTTTAAGACTGTAGATGCTCTTCTGAGGTTTACACACAAGATTGTCTCTTTGCTCAAACCCTGGTGGTTTCTCCATGTAGAGGTCTTCCTTAATGTCTCCATATAGGAAAGCAGTTTCAATGTCTAGGTGTTTGACTTGCATGCCCTTCCCGGCTGCAACGCTAAGAAGCGCTCTGATGGTGGAGTGCTTTACAACGGGAGCGAATGTTTCATCGTACTCTTCACCGAATTTCTGGGAGTAAACTTGGCAACTAGTCTGGCTTTGTATTTGTGGATATTCCATTCTGCGTCTGACTTTACTTTGAAAGTCCACTTACTTTCTATAGTTTTGCGGTTAGGAGGGATCTCTGTGAGTGTCCAGGTTTTATTTTCTTGAAGTAACTTTAATTCCTCTTCTGCTGCTTTTCTCCATTTATTGGCTTCACATTTTGGCAGTTTTTCTATGTCTTCTCAGGATGTTGGTTCAAGTGTGCTGTGTGTTTTGGCAGTGTATGATAGCTTGCGGGGTGGTATCCCCTTTGTAGTCCAAGTGGATCTTCTTATTTCAGGTAGTTCAGCAGGATCTGGTGGGGAACTTGATTTAGGCAATGTGAGTTCCACCTCTTGTTGTGACTCCTGCACAGGTTTGCTTTGGTCAACCTTTTCTTCTGGTTGGCTTGGCATATTCAATTCACAGCTTTTAGGGATGGTGTTTCTGATGTTGGGCTCTCATCAAAATAAACACTGTGGCTTATTGTTACTTTGTCAGTCTTTGGGTGTAGGATTCTGTAACCCTTAGTTTGCTCACTGTAGCCTACTAGAATGCCCTCTTTGGCTCTGTTCTCCAGCTTGGATCGCTTTTCACTTGGATTATAGGCATATACTTTACATCCAAACACTCTGATGTGCCCTATGCTAGGCTTTGATCCATGCCACATTTCAAATGAGTACTTTTAATGGCTCTTGAGGGTACTCTGTTCTATAGGTAGGTTGCAGTAATGACTGCTTCTCTCCAGTACTTGTGAGGTAGGTTGGCATCCGACTACATACATCTGGCCATTTCTATAAGAGTTCGATTTTTTCTTTCTGCTACACTGTTTTGTTCAGGAGTGTATGGTGTGGTTGTCTGGTGTACTATTCCTTGTCTCTTCAGGTATGAGGCCACTTCTTTGCTTTTGTATTTTCCACCATTGTCGCTGCGTATTATTCCTGGTTTCCGTTGGAATTTCCTGCTAGACATGGCAACGAACTCTTGAAGTTTCTCTGATGTTTCATTCTTGTGTTTCATCAGATAAGTAGTTGTGTACCTGGAATAATCATCAATGAAAGTCAAAGAATATCTGTTCCCGCCTGATGTGGCAGTTTTCATTGGACCACATACGTCGCTGTGTATGAGCTGCAGGGGGTGGCTAGTTTTTCTTTGAAATGCCTGTGGAAGGGGAGACTGTGTGACTTTTGCTTCAATAGAGCACTTGCATTTCATGAACACTTTGCAAGGAGCTATGGTTAAATCTTCTGATAAGCCTCTCTGTCAGGGGCATGTCAGCAGTCGTCGGGTGAATCTGCGTGCACGTAGGTCCACAAGGAGTGTTCCTAGACGAATTCAGCCAAAATCCCCACCAGGGGGCGCCGGCGCGCTCCCGCGGATGCCCGTACGCGCGTTCGCACGTTCGCGGGTACGCGCGCGCGCCCGTTCGCGCTAGCGCCGTTTGGCGCCAAGGGGCCTTTAAAAGAGTGACAGGTGCTCATGTTAGCTGCTGTTCGTCTGCAGCTCTGCACCTGAAAGTTCCTGTATCTGCCTGCTTGTTATTTGCTATTGACCCGGCTACGTCTGACCATTCTCCAGTCTCCTATCCGACCCGGCTTGTCTGACCTTGTTTACTCTGCTACCTGTTGCCGAACTCCTGCCTGTCTGACTACCCTTGGATCATCCCTCCTGTTTATACCCTGCCTGATCTCCTGCCAAATACGGACTGTCTGACCTTGCTTGCCTGTGTCCTGTAACGTTGCTTCCAGCCTGCCTGTTTGCATCCAGCTGCTGTCTTCGCATCTGTCTGCCAGCCTACCTACCAGCCTGCACCAGTTACCTGCATCCACAGCTCAGCCATCCCTGAGGGACATCCTTCCAGTTCCGGTGTCTGCTTCTGCTGGAACCTGCATCAGGCCCTCCTACCCACTGTGCTCAGGAGACCACTGTTCCCACTTCCAGCGGCTCCTGAACCAGCGCTTAAGAGAGGTCTCCTTCTACCAGTCAGGCTCAACTACCAGGTACCTCACACTCTCTTTATAATGTCCTGTATACCTTCTGGACTTCTGTGCCCTAGCCACCTGTGCCATAAGTGAATACATTTGCTGTGTAGGTCATTAGAGACTATATTGGCTTGCTGGTCTGTGGTGATGAGCCTGTATAGGTGATCATCCAGTTTTCCTTTTGTGAGGAATTGCTTATTACTGTCAATTGTGCATTCATCACCCTGGAACCTAAGGCTGCCTTCTAGTTCTGCAACATACAGCACTTTCTTTACAAGGATACTGTGCTCACCTTGTGGTGTAATGCAGTTCAGGAAGCCCTGGCCTTTACCTTCTGAAATTATGCATTTCCCGTTTGCTAGGAAAACTTTGTCTTTTGCACTGTAATCAATGTTTGTGAAGAAAGTCTCACGCATTAGCAGCGTGGTTTGTTGCTCTTTGTTACTTTAAAGGTGCCACTCCATGATGTGTCTTCAGTTTCCTTTGCGATTGCTTTGACTCTTTCTTTTGTGGATAGCTCTAGCTTTCACTGCTTGGATTTCCAGAAGTCCTTTTTTAAATGACCAGTTCTTTTAAATCAAAAACAGGCTTTGCTTTCTTTGTTGTGCATTGTGCCATTGTACATCTTAAGAGCTTTGTCATCATGGTGCTAATTTTCTTTCCTTCTGTCAAATTCATCGATTAATTTGCCTTTGACATATTCCAGTGTTAGTTCCTGCTTGGGTCTGGTTTCTAAAGTGTTACGGTGTAAAGTGTAAGAGCAGTATATGTCTCTGGAAGGCTGCAGAGGAGCAGGGAAACAATATGGTTATCTTTGATGTCCTCTCCGATGGCACGTAACTGCTCTATGATCTCTAGCACAGCTTTCACATGGTCACACATTTGTTGGCCTTCTTCTAGTCTCATGTTATATAACTTTCTTAGTAGAAACAGCTTACTGTTGAGACTTGAACGCTCATGCAGTTTTTGTAATGAAGTCCACATACCTTTGGCAGCTTTCTCTGTTCTTATGTGGATAAGCTGGTCATCTTCCACTAGCAAGCTTATAGTCTCTTTTGCTTGGCTATCCTTCCTATCCCAGTCCTCCATCTCTCCGTCTGTGGGTCTGTCTGTATTCAGCACTTGCCACAAGTCATCCTTACTAAAAAGCATTTCTTGTTTAAACTTCCACAGCTGGTAATTGGCATTGTTTAACTTTGCAATTGCAAACTTCACATCTGAACCGCTGCCATGACTGCTGAGAAACGTAGGCCTGAATCCTAACTGATAAATAAGTAACCTTGCCTGCATAAATAAACCACATGTACAACCATATAGTTGGAAAGGGCAAGGCCACAGCTTTATTTAAAATTTTACCACAGACAATTTTCCAGGATTAACCATTTTTAATGGAAAAAAAAATACTGAGAACATTTTATGTTGCTGGAATGGAGGAAGTGCAAGGTCCTCTTCAACCTCCAGGTCTCAACAAATATGTCAGATGCTGTGGATTACATTTGTATTCTATGCGTGAGTGGCAAGCATTCATGAAGGCGTGCACAATGTCATTTGGCATTTTGAGATTGCAAAGCAGTAAAAATGTTGCAGATGTGGTCATTTCTATCTGTGCAAACCCAACTTGATTTTATCTTAATTTTACACAAAGATTTTACTCAAACAGATGATTTATTGTGCAAGATTTGAAAGAAAAAATCTTAGGGATATATTTAGCATTGTTTTTTTCCCATAATTCACACAGCTTTCACCCAACTTTTTAACCAAGATTTGATTTTACACATTCACTTTCCATTTCCTCTGAATGGATTTAAAACAGTAATGCGCAAATATTTTACAAATATTAAAAGATGTATGAGTGCTCACCGACTCAGTGGTCATCACATTCATTACACATTTTCAAATTATAGTCACGCTTTAGAAATTGTATCAAAAAAAGTTAGCTTATGTGAAAATGTCATCAAACAAGAGTTGCCCAACATCTGTTCCTAAATGGGGGCATGCATTATTGTAACAATAATCCTATTTATCACTAAGTGAATGTAGATTCATATTTTTATTCACCCAACTTTTGCCCATTTTTCACCTTGCTTTGGAACTGAGGATTTTTTCATCTCTGAGAGTGCTGAACCTGTCTTATCTATACAGGTTTAGCACTTCCTTGGTCATTTTTTGTTTTTATTTTTTTACTTTTTTACTGTTAAAAAAAATTAGCATGCCCTCCCCTCAGAGATAACCAGGCATGCAGGCTGGTATCTCCATAGCAAGGGATATAAATATAAACTGGGGGGGGGGGGGGCAGAGGCCAGACAGATGGAAAACAAACCTACCCCTGCTGGCACCCTTGCCTGGTCTCGAGAAGTAATGAAGAATTTGGTGCCCATCAGCATGTAGCGCCAATCTCTTGGAGTGGGGAGCCTTGTTTATTGGGGTTTTTCCTTTCAAATCACCCCCCCCCCCCCCCAATACTGAAGGCTGTCTGTTCTGGTGTCAAGATGGCAGAAGGACTGCACATTTTCTGCTCCCTTGCCATGGTGATACTAGCCTGCCCACTTGGTTTCCTGGATTGGCATTACAGGCATCATCACAGTACCGTTTTTTAGAGCCGGCGGTAGGCTCTTCAGGGATAACAACTGATTCGGCTAAAAGCAGCTCGGCTGTTATCCCGAAGGAGCCAGATGGGATACCCCCCTCCCGCCGCCTTCTGCCGCTCTTACCGGGCCTCCTGTCCCACCGGGAGACCTGATCCGCGATCCGGCACTTCGGCTGTCTAGAATGAGACTGGAAGTAAGCCAGAAATGGCTTTGATCCAATCTCCTTTGTGTAAACACGTAAGCGACATAACAACGTCACTTCCAGTTTACTTGTCTGCCTATGGCGCCTTTAAAAAAAAAAAAAAAACAGTATTCAGAATCGCTGTTTTTGGCGATCTGAATACTTTGAAGTGCAAAGGAGGGATTTGGGGTCAAATTTAGACCCCCGCCCTCTCCATAAAGAGTACCTGTCACCACCTATTACTGTCACAAGGGATGTTTACATTCCTTGTGACAGCAATAAAAATGCTAACTTTTTTTTTAAAGTGACAATGTAAAAAAATAAAAATAAATAAAATAAATAAGAAAAAAATAAATTTTTAAGTGCCCCTGTCCCCGCGAGCTCGCACAGCAAAGAAAACGCACATGTAAGTCACGCCTGCATATGTAAATTGGTGTTCACATTACACTTGTGAGGTATCGCTGCGATCGCCAGGGCAATAATTCTAGCTCTAGACCTCCTCTGTAACTCTAACCTGTTAACCGTTATTTTTTTTTAAAGCGCCGCCTATGGAGATTTTTAGGTGCCGTAGTTTGTCGCCATTCCACGAGTGGGCGCAATTTCAAAGCATGACATGTTGGATATCTATTTACTCGACATAACATCATCTTTCACATTATACAAAAAAATTGGGCTAACTATTTAGTTTTTTTTAAATTCATGAAAGTATCTTTTTTTCCGAAAAAATTGCGTTTGAAAGACAGCTGCGCAAATACAGTGTGACATAAAATATTGCAACGATTGCCATTCTATTCTCTAGATTCTCTGCTAAAAAATATATATAATATTTGGGGGTTCTAAGTAATTTTCTAGTAAAAAATACGGATTTTAACTTGTAAGCAACAAATGTCAGAAATAGGCTTAGGCATGAAAGGGTTATAAAGCATGAACTGGAATTTGGCTTCAGTTTGTTAGTATATCTAAATCTGCTAGTACATTTAACACTCCCCTCCATCCAGACTGACAATGCCACTGTTCAAATGTGCCTTCTGTGCTCCTTCACCCAGAATAGGGGCAATTTAATTTGGAGGTATGTTACTGGTCAGATCACCAGATGAAAACAGAGGGGGAAAAAGCCTAAAAAAATGCAGCCACCACATCTGATGACTGGTAAGCTGCAATATATTATGCTTCTTATTTAGGGTTTAATACTGATCTAATTTCTCCCTTCAACCATTATTTTCCTGCAGATTTATTTGTTTATTTCTATTTTTATAACCAATGATATTAGTAAAATGTAACTTTTTGTTCATAACTTTTTTTATTTTTGTTACTTTTTTGTCTAATGATTGCATAAAAAGATTGCAATAAAAATATTTTGCACAAAAAAAAAGTGTCCTTAAAAAACCCAAATACAGTGGAACCTCGGATTGCGAGTAACGCAGTTAATGAGCATTTCGCAATATGGGCACTGTATTTTTAAAAATTGTAACTCGGTTTGCGAGTGTTGTCTCGCAAAACGAGCACGATTCAGGCCAAATCGTGTGCAGTACTGCGTTTGGCCTGAGGTGGGGGCGGGGCACCGGAGTCGAGCGGCGCCGATCGTTCGGAAATGCACGGAAAGGCCTAAGGACAGGTCAGCTAACCTTGGCAAACCTCGGGAATGGAGTCTTTCCGAGGTTTGCCGATGTCAGTCGAGGTGTCCTCGGGACTTTCCGGACGTTTCCGAGGCTCTCCAGAACAAATTATTTTAGTTTCCATTGACTTCTATGGGGAAACTCGCTTTGATATGCAAATACTTTTGATTACGAGCATTCTCCTGGAAAGGATTATGCTCGTAATCCGAGGTTCCACTGTATATATGTAATAGTTTGATATGTTAAATCGGTGTTTCTCAACCTTTTTACAGTCAAGGCACCATTTAAAATGATGCATACTCTTAGGACACCCCATTCTAAAATGTAAAAAAAGTAAACTAAAAAGTCTACATAACCCAGCAACATCCACACACCCAATGTTAGAGGTAATTTATTCTTCCAAAGCACACTGGCACTGACTAGTATTCCAATGTTTCTCTTCTCCCTCACTCAGCTAATATGACCCCAGTGCTGATGGAGAGGGGCAGGGAAGGGATAAACAAGGATATCGTGCAGGTGCCCGACTGCTGAAAGGTTGTAATGGTGCACAATGAAAACCTGAGGCTTGGTGTAATTAAAGTGCAGGCTTAATCTCCCCACTGACTTGTGTACAATTTGGGGGCAATTTTCTATGCATTTTGCCAGGGCACCCCTGAAGACACCTAAAGGCACCCTGGTTGAAAAAGGATGTCTTAAGTAATGACAAAGCTATTGTCGAATAAACAGCAGAAATGTAAAAATCATTCTGGGGTGTACAGGTGGAATAGCTTAAGTAGTTAAATCGGAACTGAGCGGAACTTGAAAATCCAAAGCATTGCAAAGGTTAAAGTGGTATTGAGGCTGGGTTCACACTTAATACGGATGCGGCTCACAGCAGGGGGTCTGGTGCGTCCCTGTTCTTCATTTCAGGGATGATTCAGGCCTGAATTTTTGTCTGAATTTGGACCTGAAACGCACAGGACTTCTGTGCAATGCACTCCGCGGCCACCCCGGAGCTGTGTGAACCGGCTCCATTGAGAGCCAGTCACAGTCTCCTGTCATGCAAATTGGATGCAGAGAAATCCACATCCAATTCGAATAGGTGTGAACCCTAAAGGTTTGGCTTTTTAAAAAAACAGAAACAAACATGTCATACTTACCTGCTCTGTGTAGTGGTTTTGTACTGAGCATAGAGCTGCACGATCTTGAGAATCAAGATTTTTTTTGCTTAGAATAAAGATCACGATTCTCACGGCGTAACTTAATCTTTCACATTATACAAAAAAATTGGGCTAGCTTTACTGTTTACTTTTTTTTTAAAATTCATTCATTAAAGTGTATTTTTTCCAAAAATGTTGCGTTTGAAAAACTGCTGCGCAAATACAGTGTATAGCAAAAAATTCTGATTTTAACTTGTAAGCAACAAGTGTCAGAAAAATGTTTATTCTTTAAGTGGTTAAACTGACTTCATTTAGACCCCTTTCACACTGAGGCGGTTTCCAGGCGCTTTTGTGATGGAAATACCCTTTGCTAAGCACCTGAAAACTGCCTCCCATTCACTCAAGTGTGACTTTTCACACTGGGGAGGTGTGCTTGCGGGACGTTCCAAAAAGTCCTGCAAGCAGCATCTTTGGGGCAGTTTGGGAGCGCTGTATTTAGCGCTCCCAAAACGCCCTGCCCATTGGAATGAATGGGGAGCATTTCCAAAGTGCTTGAAAAGCGCTTTGGAAGCGCCGCAACACAAGAGTTTTTAACCCCTTCTATGGGGTTAAAAGCGTCCTGCTAGTGGCCAAAAAGCACCGCTTAAACAATGCTAAAGCACCGCTAAAACGAGTGGTGCTTTAGAGCTAACGCGGACGCGGCCCCATTATGAAAGGAGTCTTACAGACAGAAGATCATTCCTTTGATCTGAAAGAACGAAATATTACAATGTTTCTCTTTATCTCTGCCTAAGCGATGTTGTGATAAACTTGGCAGGCTGCCTATTTTTTGACAGCTGTCGGCTTGAGGAGAGAAGGGCTCTAAACTGAATCAAGGAAATGATGTGTTAAGATCGTGAGGGGGGTAGAATCGTGATGTCGATTATTTAATGATTAATCGCACAGTTCTAACAGAGCAGTGTTAATTTTGGCATCAAATTTGGATTTTGTTTTAGTCATAGTCTTTTAACTAAAATGCCATTTTAGTTTTAGACCCATTTTAGTCATCTGCAATAGTTTTAATTTTAGTCTTATTTAGTTGACTAAAATGCCCACTACATTTTAGTCAACTAAAATAAAATAGTTTGTTGACTAAAATCTAATGAGTTTAGTTAAATTGTAATGCATCTTTTAAGAATTTCTCTAGAATTTCCAAACTCATTATTTACTACTGGAGTTAAAAACTCGAAAATCATGTTATTAGTCATGGTATTAAAGTTTGAATAAACTTACAGATACAGATTTAGCTGCTCTGGATGGTCTAAAGAGACCTGTAATGCTGCACAGTACTCTGGACGGTGGTCTGAGGAGGCCTCTAATCCTACACAGTGCTCTGGACAGTGGTCTGAGGAGGCCTGTAATGCACAGTGCTCTGGACGGTGGTCTGAGGAGGCCTGTAATGTTGCACAGTGCTCTGGACGGACAATGGTCTGAGGAGGCCTGTAATGCTGCATCATGCTTTGGAAGGTGGTCTGAGGAGGTCTGTAATGCTGCACAGTGCTCTGGATAGTGGTATGAGAGGCCTGTAATGCTGCACATTGCTCTGGACGGTGCCTGTAATGCTACACAGTGCTCTGGACGGTGGTCTGAGGAGGTCTGTAATGTTGCACAGTGCTCTGGATGGGGGTTTGAGAGGCCTGTAATGCTGCACAGTGCTCTGGATGGTGGTATGAGAGGCCTGTAATGCTGCACAGTGCTCTGGATGGTGGTCTGAGGAGTTCTGTAATGTTGCACAATGCTCTGGATGGTGGTATGAGAGGCCTGTAATGCTGCACAGTGCTCTAGATGGTGGTATGACAGGCCTGTAATGCTGCAAAGTGCTGTGGATGGTGGTATGACAGGCCTGTAATACTGCAAAGTGCTCTGGTTGGTGGTATGACAGGCCTGTAATGCACAGTGCTCTGGGATGGTGGTCTGACACTGAGAGGCCTGTAATGCTGCACAGTGCTGAATGGTCGTCACAGGTCTGAGGGGAGGTCTGTAATGCACAGTACTCTGGATGCCGGTGATCAGAGGGGGCCTGTAATGCACACACAGTGCTCTGGATGGACGGTGGTCTGAGGGGAGGCCTGTAATTATAATGTACACACGCAAAGGGCTCTCTGCTCTGGACGGTCGTCATCGTAAGTCGGGAGTGGGACTCTCGTCGGTAGGCCTGTAATGCACAGTGCTGCTCTGGACGATCGTCTGAGGACTCGGAGGCCTGTAATGCTGGCTGCACAGTGCTTCTAACTGGCAACTGCTGCTAAGCAAAGCACGCTATGGACTCGAGTCGCCTGCTTGCTGGAAACATCACTCATCACTTTATTCAAAACTAATCTTTTTCTATCTTTAATCTTTATCTTATGAATACTAATCTTTTAATCTTTATATAATGTTTACTCTGTAAATACAGTATATTGTTTTTTTTTTTTTACCTGTCAAGTGTAACATGCTGTGATGCATTATAGTACATTGGAACATGCCGTGCAAAAAGACAACCTGTCCTACTTTTTCTACCAGTCCACACCAACGCAGCGCATTACAAATCTATTACAATTATAATAATAAAAATATAGGAGGCAAGCAAAGTGAGAAAGTTTCCTAAGGATGATTTCTACATAACTTATAATAATCCACAGTATGAACCTATTGAAAATACACAATAGTTTCTTTATACAGATTTTCATGTAATTGTTTTTACATAATCTGAGATGTTATTTGAGTTCATCACAAAATGGGCCGTATTTCGTGGTCCTTCCTTGTTACGCTATTATATACCGTATATGCTTATGTCAAACCCATATGTGAATATGTGAACAGCATTAGAAATATGTTCTGTCACATATGTTTGCTTTCAACATTTTTTTCTCTTGGTGGAAGTTGCTACGGCAACCAAAATGTCAGAATACTTTGTCTCCTCTGATGTAAATGTAAAGCACATAATAATCGCCTCATAATGACAACTCGAGTTGACCGCTGACGCCTGTTTCGATTGGCCTATCTTGTTATGTATTGGTGTTTTTTTCCTACTCGGAATACAATTGCCGGACTGTTTAGTGGCCTTTGGGAATACAAAGACAACATTCCAGTGGCAGAAGCCGCTGTGTCCAGTATAACATAACAATTGTGTTTGTTGAATATTAATTGCACATCGCCCACATCAGATATGTTCTGCTCGGGTTCAAGCAAAGGTTTTCTTTTTGGGCAGTTAATGAGGATTGGTATTTGTGAAGAAGGCCTCTAGGCCTCTAGGTTCCATTAGCTTCTGCCCTTCATGAGCCTCTGAGGTAAAGTGTCCATGGCCTGGTATCTGCTCCTATAGTACCAGTGTAAATAATGCCATTTTTCAAGAAATTAATTCACAGGAGTGAACTGCGGGTTATCTAGGATTTGTTGGGTTCAATTTAAGATTTATTTGCGAAATGTTAAACTAATTTAAATGTTAAGTATAGGGTTTTTTCAGGGAGTACTTGTTCTGAGTTAATTTTGTAGTGCGTAAAGTCCATCTCCTTGGAGAGTAAAAATCTTCCTTTGTGGTGAGGCTGTTCCTGCAAGGGTTGAATGCTCATTTATGTCTTATGCCACGTACACACGGTCAGATTTTCCGACGGGAAATGTTCGATGGGAGCTTGTTGTCGGAAATTCTTACCGTGTGTAGGCTCCATCTGACATTTTCCGTCGGAATTTCGGACAAACAAAATTTGAGATCTGGATGAACAAAATTGGTTGTCGTAAATTCTCATCGTGTGTACACAATTCCGACGCACAAAGTTCCACGCATGCTCGGATTTAAGCAGTGGCTATTGAACTTTATTTTTCTCGGCTCGTCGTACGTGTTGTACGTCACTGCGTTCTTGGGGATCAGAATTTCCAACAAGATTTGTGTAACCGTGTGTATGCAAGACAAGTTTGAGCCAACATCCCTCAGAAAAAAAACATGGAGTTTTGTTGTCGGAACGTGCGATCGTGTGTACACAGCATTAGGGGACTGGGAACAGCAGTTTTACCAAAGCTGGCCCTACACCTGTAGAATTATGTTAGAAAATTGTTGTTTTCAGAACGTTTGATGAAGAGTTAAAGGGGACAACCTGACAATTCCTTTTTAACCAAAGTATGCAAAAAAATTGAAGGACGAGGATGGAATTTTTTGGTCAAATTTAACAGGAATGAACAAATTTCTAATTGTTAATTTCACCTGGCCAACAACAATCAGTTTTTTTAGAGTTAATCCAACATAAAAAAATCGAGACATTGACATGGTCTTCAAATGAAAAGTTGTCCAAAAATCACTCCATCTATGAAGGCATCATTGAATGTTTGGATTATATGCTTTCCCGTCAAAACATTCAAGCTCAATTCTGCAGGTGTAAGGCCAGCATTACCTGATCGTCTGCTCCCTCCAGCAGCCAGTTCTCACCTCTTCTCCCCTACACATGGCAGTAGACTGTTCCTTGACACCCTCATGTCCAGTGCCGTACTGTGTGCTTTGCATTCATTTTTGCTGACATCAGGGGCCATCCGAATTTAACCTTTGCAGTGCATAGGCAATCCCACTGCAAGGGAGCAATTTTGCTTTCACTAAAGTTCGACTTTAACTTAAAGTGGAGTTCCACCCAAAAGTGGAACTTCTACTCATCAGATTCCTCCCCCCCTCCGGTGACACAGTTGGCACCTTTCAGGGGGGAGGGGAGTACAGATACCTGTATATTACAGGTATCTGTACTCACTTCCGGCATAGATAGCCGCAGAATCTGCGGTTATTTACGCCACTTCCTGCTCCCTCCCCGCTGCCTGCTGGGAAACACACGGGTCCCAGAGGCAGGAGGGACCATCCGTATTGCGCTGCGCGACTCACGCATGCGCAGTAGGGAACCGGGAAGTGAAGCCGCACGGCTTCACTTCCTGATTCCCTTACCGAAGATGGAGGCAGCAGCACCCGAGGACAGAGAGACGGTTCGGCCTTGGGTGCCGACATCGCGGGCGCCCTGGACAGGTAAGTGTCCATGTTTTAAAAGTCAGCAGCTGCAGTATTTGTAGCTGCTGACTTTTAAAAAAAAAAATTTTGGCGTCGCTCCGCTTTAAATCAGAGCAAAAGTATGTTTTATTGCAAACACTTTGAAATTGCAATTAAAGATTGTGCATGCATACCTACAAACTGTAGGGGTTGTAAAGGTAAATTTAAAAAAAAAAAAAAAATAACAAACATGTTATACTTACCTTCACTGTGCAGCTCGTTCTGCACAGAGTGGCCCCGAACCTGCTCTTCTGGGGTCCCTCGGCGGCTGTTTCAGCTCCTCCCCGCAAGCATTAACCACCTTAAAGCGAGCTCCCTCGCATGGTGGTTAGTGCTTGCGGGCGCGCTCCCGTGATACAGCCGGTGTTCTGACATATACTGTCCTCCTATCGGATAGTGTCCGCTCCGTACTGCGCATGCGCAGCGCTTGCGCAGTACGGAGCAGAAGGAGATGCCGAAAATGTCCGAAGTTGATCAGCTGACCATCAGCTGTACACGGCGCTTCGGCACTTTTTAGCGATGGCTGTGTAAGAGGGTCCCTCGCGGGCTCGCTTCGCTCGCCACGCTTCGCTCGCCACGCTTCGCTTCGCTCGCCACGCTTCGCTTCGCTCGCCAAGCTTCGCTCGCCACGCTTCGCTCGCCATGCTTCGGGCACGGCCTCGCTGCGCTCGGCAACTATTTATTCTCACTCTATGTCCAATTGGATAGTAGGGAATGAACCTGGACATAGGGTGAGAATAACAGCGCAGGCGCCGTGTACAGCTGATGATCAGCTGTTAAACTTCGGAGACTTTCGGCGTCTCGTTTGTCCTCCGTACTGCGTCTGCGCAGTACAGGGCGGACACTATATGATAGGGGACTGTATTTGACAAGACACCGGCGGCTATAGCTGCTCACTGTATCACTCGGCCCCGCCCCCTAGCGCGCCGCTTCATTGGATGTGATTGACAGCAGCGCGAGCCAATGGCTGCGCTGCTTCCAATCCATCCACTGTAGCCAATCAGCGGCCAGGGTGAGCGGAGGAATAGATGTCGGGAACGCGAAGCTGACTTTCGAGGCGTCAGGTAAGTAAAACGGGGGGGCTGGGGGCGGCGGTATTGTCAGAAGTTTTTTTACCTTAATGCATAGAATGCATTAAGGTGAGAAAATTTTTACCTTTACAACCCCTTTAACTTTTGCATTGTCCTCAGTTAATATTATCTACATTTTGTATTGCCCGATCTGTTTTTTAGCCTTATGCTACCATCTGAGGGAAGTGTTTTCTGTTCCTCACAGGAAGTTCACTGCGGGAACTATTTTTTTATTCTTTGCCAGGAATTGAGCACATACAGTAGGCAGTTCTAATGCAGCTGTCAACGAATGAGGAGAGAAAAGACAAGATTGGACTTGTGTCTGCCCCTTGTGCAAATATAGCATCATAGTGACATATCTTATAAGAGGGAGGTATGCAAAGCATTTTTACCTGCAATGTCGGAGTATATCCCATACAAGAATATCAAAGGTAAATAAATGAAAAAAAAAGGTTCTTATACTGATCGCTGTTACAATACGAATACAGAAGTACAAACCAGAAAGATTATCCTGCAGTCACTGATATTACTAAAGTGTTACTAAACCCACAACAGTAAAATCAGTCTGTATACAGTGGCTTGCGAAAGTATTCGGCCCCCTTGAACTTTTCAACCTTTTGCCACATTTCAGGCTTCAAACATAAAGATATAAAATTTTAATTTTTTGTGAAGAATCACCAACAAGTGGGACACAATTGTGAAGTGGAACGAAATCTATTGGATATTTTAAACTTTTTTAGCAATTAAAAATATGAAAAGTGGTGCGTGCAAAATTATTCGGCCCCTTTACTTTCAGTGCAGAAAACTCACTCCAGAAGTTCAGCGAGGATCTCTGAATGATCCAATGTTGTCCTAAATGACTGATGGTGATAAATAGAATCCACCTGTGTGTAATCAAGTCTCTGTATAAATGCACCTGCTCTGTGATAGTCTCAGGGTTCTGTTGAAAGCGCAGAGAGCATCATGAAGACCAAGGAACACACCAGGCAGGTCCGTAATACTGTTGTGGAGAAGTTTAAAGCCGGATTTGGATACAAAAAGATTTCCCAAGCTTTAAACATCCCAAGGAGCACTGTGCAAGCGATTATTTTGAAATGGAAGGAGTATCAGACCACTGCAAATCTACCAAGACCTGGCTGTCCCTCTAAACTTTCAGGTCAGACAAGGAGAAGACTGATCAGAGATGCAGCCAAGAGGCCCATGATCACTCTGGATGAACTGCAGAGAACTACAGCTGAGGTGGAAGAGTCTGTCCATAGGACAACAATCAGTCGTACACTGCACAAATCTGCCCTTTATGGAAGAGTGGCAAGAAGAAAGCCATTTCTCAAAGATATCCATAAAAAGTCTCGTCTAAAGTTTGCCACAAGCCACCTGGGAGACACACCAAACATGTGGAAGAAGGTGCTCTGGTCCGATGAAACCAAAATCAAACTTTTTGGCCACAATGCAAAACGATATGTTTGGCGTAAAAGCAACACAGCTCATCACACTCAACACACCATCCCCACTGTCAAACATGGTGGTGGCAGCATCATGGTTTGGGCCTGCTTTTCTTCAGCAGGGACAGGGAAGATGGTTATAATTGAGGGGAAGATGGATGCAGCCAAATACAGGACCATTCTGGATGAAAACCTGTTGGAGTCTGCAAAAGACCTGAAACTGGGACGGAGATTTATCTTCCAACAAGACAATGATCCCAAACATACAGCAAAATCTACAAAGGAATGGTTCACAAATAAACGTATCCAGGTGTTAGAATGGCCAAGTCAAAGTCCAGACCTGAATCCAATCGAGAATCTGTGGAAAGAGCTGAAAACTGATGTTCACAAACGCTCTCCATCCAACCTCACTGAGCTCGAGCTGTTTTGCAAGGAAGAATGGGCAAGAATTTCAGTCTCTCGATGTGCAAAACTGATAGAGACATACCCCAAGCGACTTGCAGCTGTAATCGCAGCAAAAGGTGGCTCTACAAAGTATTAACGCAAGGGGGCCGAATAATTTTGCACGCCCCACTTTTCATTTTTTAAAAAAGTTAAAAAAGTTTCAAAAATCCAAAAGATTTCGTTCCACTTCACAATTGTGTCCCACTTGTTGGTGATTCTTCACAAAAAATAAAAATTTTATATCTTTATGTTTGAAGCCTGAAATGTGGCAAAAGGTTGAAAAGTTCAAGGGGGCCGAATACTTTCGCAAGCCACTGTATATAGTAAAACTTGCTTTTCATACTCACTGTGGAACCTAAGGGGTTAATCCTCTGCATTGTGTAAAAAGGCTGTTTGATCCTCTCTTTTTTTTTTTTTTTGGAAGGGTGCATGTGATTAGCACAGGGCCAATCAGCACTGTCCAGACAGCAGGGACGTGCGGTGAGGTCAGTGGCTGGTGAGGCACTGGCTAGTATCAGAGCCAGATACACACAGGTTACATAGGCCGCAATCGTTAGAGCAAGAGCAATAATTCTAGCTCTAGATCTCCTCTGTAACTCTTATGCCCCGTACACACGGTCGGATTTTCCGACGGAAAATGTGTGATAGGAACTTGTTGTCGGAAATTCCGACCATGTGTGGGCTCCATCACACATTTTCCATCGGATTTTCCGACACACAAAGTTTGAGAGCAGGATATAAAATTTTCCGACAACAAAATCCGTTGTCGGAAATTCCGATCGTGCGTACACAAATCCGACGGACAAAGTGCCACGCATGCTCAGAATAAATAAAGAGATGAAAGCTATTGGCCACTGCCCCGTTTATAGTCCCGACGTACGTGTTTTACGTCACCGCGTTTAAAACGATCGGATTTTCCGACAACTTTGTGTGACCGTGTGTATGCAAGACAAGTTTGAGCCAACATCCGTCGGAAAAAATCCTAGGATTTTGTTGTTGGAATGTCCGAACAAAGTCCGACCGTGTGTACGGGGCATTAACATGTAATCTGTAAAGAATTTTAAAGCGTCGCCTATGGAGATTTTTAAGTACTGAAGTTTGGTGCCATTCCACGACTGTTCGCAATTTTAAAGCGCGACAGTATCTATTTACTTGCCGTAACATCATTATACAAAAAATCGGGTTATCTTTATTGTTTTTTTAATTTTTTTTATATTCATGAAACAGTTTTTTTTTCCAAAAAATTGCTGCGCAAATACCGTGTAACATAAAAAGTTGCAACGACCACCATTTTATTCCCTAGGGTGTCTGCTAAAACAACATATATAATGTTTGGGGGTTCCGAGTAATTTTTTAGCAAAAAAAAAAATGATTATTACATGTAGGAGAGAAGTGTCAGAATTGGCCTGGGTGGCAAAGGGGTAATTACTGTAAGAAATATAAAAATAATTATTATATATTGTTTTTAAGGTAATTTACTTTATTTTCAAAATCTGTACTCAAGTAGGTGGCTTAACGAACAAATTACTGAAGTTTGAAGTTATAACTTCAAACCAGTAATTTCACAGTAATTAGATAAATAATAAATAATAAATTATTATCTTATAACATATAGCATAATAATATATGATTTAGCTTGATTATAACAATACCTTTTCAACAGCAGCAGATTCTCATTCTCCCTCTTACCTGTGTGAGAAAAACATGGGATTGTGGGTAAATAGCCACAAACACATGTTTTTTCCTTGTAGTTAAGAGGGCTGGGCTGGAAGGGAGCATTTGTCTTTTAGACACATGCCCCCTTCTATGACACTGCAGTGAGAGGCGTGCCTCCAGGCTAGGGTATATACTGCCCTAGCCTTTCTGTATATATTGCCTTAGCCTGTGTATATACTGCCCTAACCTGTCTGTATACTGCCCTAGCCAGTGTATATACTGCACTAGCCTGTCTGTATATACTGCCCTAGCCTGTCTGTATATACTGCCCTAGCCTGTGTATATAGTGCAGTAGCCTGTCCATATACTACCCTAGCCTGTCCATATACCTGCAGACCATGGCTGGGGTGAGGAAGCGAGCTGGTGATTCCACTATTTGTCTTCAGGCCAGGTACAGAGGTGCAGGTGTGGGCCTGCGGACCACGGCTTAAGAAATAGGTGGAGAGGCGCCGCAAAAATCTCCCCTCCGGCCACCTCCACCGTATACATGGGCAAGGCAAAGGGGGTGGAGTTAGGGGCAGAGCTAATGGAGGCAGGGGCGGCAAAATTAGGTTTTGCCTAGGGTGTCAAAAATCCTTGCACCAGCCCTGCAGACATATTGTTTGGTGTTGACGCCAAATAATTTAGTTTTAATCTCATCGGACCATAACAGCTTTTTCCATGTGATCTCAGAATCTTCAAGGTGCGTTTAAGGTGGTCAGATGAGGCTAAAACAAGGTATGGTAAATCAAGAATAAAAGAAAGATCATCTGCATGGAGACCTCAGGTAATACTGGGGACTGGACCTTTAACTGCATTTTTTTGGGCACAGTTTCTAGAGTTCAGTTTCCCTTTAGTATCAGTTATATACTATAAAATCTTGCCAATCTTAAACTGAGATTTTACATATCTTGTACACCTTTGGACATGTACTGTACTGTACTTTTAAGGCCTGTAGCCACAAATACATGGCCTAATATTTGCAGTTGGTGTGGCCAATCCAGCATTGCTTGCAAACATTTGTATCTATGGGGGTGAAGGTGAACTCATGGGAAAAAACTCTACCCTTGCAGTAAGTCCCTCTCCCCACTGAAAGGGTTAACTGCTCTTTGTATCTAGGAGGTTATGTATGACATGATATACAGTATTTCACTCATTCCTTGCTCCTATAGGCTTCCCTCTTCTTGTGTGACCAGTCCCCCAAAGCATGTTCCCTTCACTGCTTGACTGGTGCAGCTCGCTGATGTCATCTTGTACAATGCAGGATCAGAAGTCCTGCATTGTATGGGAGGATTCTGAGGGCCCCACCCACATTCCAGAGCCTCACAGAGTAGAAAATCCATCGGAGCGATGAAGAAAGTATGTATGTCACCCTATTCATCATCCACTAGGCAAAAAGAGCAGTTAAAGTGGAAATAAAGGCTTAATATAAACTTGCTTAAAGTGGAAGTTCAGTCAAACACTAATACCGCATACACACGAGCGGACTTTTCGACCGGACTGGTCCGACGGACTGAGTCCGGCGGACAATTCGACCGTGTGTGGGCTTTATCGGATCTGCAGCGGACTTTTTTGGTCAAAAATCTGACAAACTTTAAATTTGGAACATGTTTCAAATCTTTACGTCGGAACTCCGCCGGACCAAGTTCCTATCGAAAAATCCGCTCGTCTGTATGCTAGTCCGACGGACGAAAACCGACGGTAGGGCAGCTATTGGCTACTGGCTATCAACTTTCTTATTTTAGTCCGGTCGTATGTCATCACGTACGAATCCGTCGGACTTTGGAGTGATTGTGTGTAGGCAAGTCCGTTTGTTCGGAAAGTCCGTCAGAAGTCTGCCGAAAGTCCGTCGGACCAGTCCGGTCGAAAAGTCTGCTCGTATGTACGCGGCATTATTATACTTAAAGTGGAACTTTATTCAGAATATTCCTGTTAGATCTCTTCTGGCTGACCCCTTTTGCCTGTATAGCTTTGTAAAACACTAGAAATAAGCATCTATACTGTTTAAAGTCCAGTAATACACTGTCTCACCCTGCTCTGCACTTTTTTAGGCACGGCTGAGTTTGTAGAGGCTGATCTGCTGACAGCCTTAAAGCAGAATTAAACCCTTCTATCCTTTACAGCCAAGGAAGCTGCTTCTTTTTGAGCTGTCATGGTGCTGCACATGTGATCAGTTATGACTCCAGCCATTTGACGTTTTGACAGTTTGGTTGAGGACACAAGCAAATGTGACAGTTAGCAATCCCGACATTCCAGGAATGTAACTGTTTTTTGGAAACATTAAATTGATGGGTTTAGTTCCTCTTTATGATTTACTTCTGCTCAGGGGCTCTGGGCTTCAGCAAAATGGCAGCCTCCAGTAAGAAGAAACAGGAGCAATGCTGGGAGCAATTTACAGCACACACTAATTTTGGTAGCATAATTATTAACGTGGAATGTATGTTCCTTGCTAAAGAACATTATTTTTTATCAAGTTGGTATGGGTAAAGTTCTGCTTTAAATCTACTCCCAGCCTCATTCTAAGCCTGTTCTATCTACCTTGTGAAAGGAAAGATCTTTATAAGTGCTGAAGGCGCTCTGATCTGGTCACATGATCAGGTCCCAACACCAGCTTCAGTGAAGAGGAGTGATCTTTGACAACGGTTGCACAGCCTAAGCTTACTATGGGGCATATGTTGTCGGCTTTCCCTCTTGTACACAGAAGCCGGTGCCGGGACCTTATCATGTGAACAGACCGGAGCACCCTCAGAATAGGTAAGTATACAGATCTTAGATAGAAGGATAGATAGAATAGGCTTACAATGGGGGTGGGAGTAGATGTTAGTACAGTTCATGTTTGAGCTTAAAAACGACTGCTTCCCCTCTCCTCCTACCTACGCTGTATAGTGCTGGTAAAAAAGTGGAAATACGTTATTTCAACGTGCTTTGGTCCAGTCATATGATGCAAAAGCTTGGCTCCCCTGTGTCATGGAGCGGCTGCTGTAGGTGAAGGTAGGTAGCGCTGACATCAGATGAGCAATGAAACCCATTGGGTGATGTCACAGCTCCCGGAATTCATCCCCGTTGTTGTTGAACGCTCCATGACACAGGGGAGCTGAAGCTTCTGCATCACATGACCAAACTGGATCGGATTGAAAAAAGGCATTTATACAGATCTTTTACCAGCATTATACATAATAGGTAGGAGTAATGCCACGTACACACGACCGGACTTTCCGGCAGAAAAGATCAGACGGAATCATTCTGTCGGACATTCCGATCGTGTGTGGGTTTCTTCTGACTTTTTCTTTCTAAAATTCTGACGGACCTAGAAATAGAACATGTATCAAATCTTTCCGACCGAATCTGTTCCTATCGGGAAAACCGCTCGTCTGTATGCTATTCCAACTGACCAAAAACCACTCAAGGGCAGCTATTGGCTACTAGCTATTGAACTTGCTTTTTCTAGTCCCGTTGTACGTCATCGCGTTCTAAACGATTGGACTTTGATGTGATCGTGTGTAGGCAAGTCTGTTTCAGCAGGAACTCCATCGGAACTCCGTCAGAAAGACCGTCGGAGTTTATTCTGATGGAAAGTCCGGTCGTGTGTGCATTCGGAGACACAGTGTTAAGCAGATCTGTATGTAGGATTTACTTCCACTTGAACCCTTTTAATGGGGAGGGGGACCCACCGTAAGGCTTAACATTTTTCGTCTCTGGAGTCCAGCTTTATTGCGCAAAGTGCTAGAAATGCTTGGTATGGCACACACAGATTTTTGAGCATCTAGATATATCTGTGTTGTCACTTGTCTTCGTCTTTATCCATAAAAAAAGATAATGGTCCTTTTGCTGTATGTAATCTGTATCCAGACACTGGCCAAGTCAGAAATGAGTTTCAAAAGAAATGGTGAGAGATATGAAATCTAGTATTAGATGAAAAAATAATGCCATGTTCTCCTGCTTCAAGATGATTGTTCTTGTTAGTGTTGAACTGCGCCTGACTTGAACAGGCTGCGCCCTCCAGTCCTTATTCAACCTGCAGCCTTGTTTCCTGCCACTAGAGTGAGTGGTCATAGCATGGTCCATACAACCCCTCCTCTGATTTATACAGTAGATCTAAATGTATTTGTCTTCCATTACATTACATTTTTTAATTACAAATTACAGATCAGCATCCACAGAGTGCAATGGTAAGCTGTGACACTAACTATATGCTAATAGCTTTATGGTTAACCCTTAGAAGTGACCTTGTCAGTATTACAGTGATTATCATTTCCAGTTCAGTTTCCCCTGGGCAAGAATCAGGAGGATGACAGCTTTTTGTCATTGATAGTGTACGGTTTATATTTAACAACACACAAGTATAATTAGTGACAGGCTAAGAAGAATAGCATTGGCTTGAACCGTGCCTCTGCTGTGCGGCTTGTTTCCTGTTAGACCTCGGTACATTACAGATATAATTTATTCATCTTTATGGATTGCTACAAAGCATACCATTTAGTCAGCTTTATGTAAACCGGAGCATCTGCAGTCGTTTTTAAGTAGTTTGAAACAAAAAAAAAGAAACATTTTTTCAGCTGTCAGTTCTGCTTGGTCGCGTCTCACCATTGATCTGATGTTACCGGGAGCAGAGTTGGTGCACACAGGAGACAAAGAGCTGCTGGAAGTGTGAAGGCTGGAAAATCCGACAAAGAAACTATCATAAATCTAAAGATGACTTCAAACACAAAATGGTTTTAGCAATGAAATATCCTTTCCAAAGCCTCCACAGTTAAGAGTCCACTCTTGGGGATCCACACAGTTTTTGAGATATTTACCCCTAGACAACCCCTGGAAATATAATTCTTTATTATCCAAAGTTATTGTGAACTTCCTAGTAACTGTGCAAGTCTGCATGAATATATTTCTGACATGTCAAAATATACAGCAACAATATACTTCATAAATTTCATGCTAAAAGTGGTTAGTTAAGTACTGCATCCTATGCAGTAAGGTAAAAAAACTTCTGCATGCAGCTCCCCCCCGTAGACTCCCTCTAAATACCTACCTGAGCATGATCTCAATCCAGCGATGTGCATGAGAGCTAAGGCTATCTTGGCTCTCTCCCTCCTCATTGGTTCAGACACAGCAGCCGAGAATGAGCCCGGCTCTGTGCATCATATAGACACACAGAGCCGGGCTTGGAAGCGAGCATGCACAAGGGCCCCCATAGCAAGTCGCTTGCTATGGGGGCACTTGGCTTGGGGGTGGAGCTAAAAAGAGGAGGACCAGGGCTGCTCTTTGCAAAACCATTGCACAAAGCAGGGAACTATGACATGTTTGTTATTTAAAAAAAATACAAAATGATTTCTTACAATCACTTGAAGTTTAGGTATGAATATTTTTGCAAAGTTTCGTTGGTCCAGCTTGTGCCATACCTGTGGGATCCCTGTGGATGCAAGTGACATACCTGTGAGATCCCTGCAGATGCATGTGCCATACCTGTGGGATCCCTGCGGATGCATGTGCCATACCTGTGGGATCCCTGCGGATGCATGTGCCATATCTGTGGGATCCCTGCGGATGCATGTGCCATACCTGTGAGATCCCTGTGGATGCATGTGCCATACGTGTGAGATCCCTGTGGATGCATGTGCCATACGTGTGAGATCCCTGTGGATGCATGTGCCATACCTGTGAGATCCCTGCAGATGCATGTGCCATACCTGTGGGATCCCTGCGAATGCATGTGCCATACCTGTGGGATCCCTGCGGATGCATGTGCCATACCTGTGAGAGTCCTGCAGATGCATGTGCCATATCTGTGGGATCCCTGCGGATGCATGTGCCATACCTGTGAGATCCCTGTGGATGCATGTGCCATACCTGTGGGATCCCTGCGGATGCATGTGCTATACCTATGAGATCCCTGCAGATGCATGTGCCATACCTGTAGGATCCCTGCGGATGCATGTGCCATATCTGTGGGATCCCTGCGGATGCATGTGCCATACCTGTAGGATCCATGCGGATGCATGTGTCATACCTGTGGGATCCCTGTGGATGCATGTGCCATACCTGTAGGATCCCTGCGGATGCATGTGCCATATCTGTGGGATCCCTGCGGATGCATGTGCCATACCTGTAGGATCCATGCGGATGCATGTGTCATACCTGTGGGATCCCTGTGGATGCATGTGCCATACCTGTGAGATCCCTACGGATGCAAGTGCCATACTTGTGGGCAGTGCTGGGACAAGGTCATCTGGTGCCCAGGGCAAAGATGGCAAACTGCGCCCCCCCCCCCGGTTGTAAAGAAGGAGCAACTTATAGTGGGACCCAGTGACACTAAGGCTCAGTTCACACCTAGGCATTCCGGATTGCTGTGATTCTGCCTGCAATTTCCAAATTGACACACAGACACGCTTGCGATCCCATTACTTTAAATGGCACCCCAATCGTGGTGCGATTTTGTGGCAATTGTCCCTCAACAAATTGCGACAAAATTGCGGGACGCTTGTTGCCCAAAAGAAGCTCTGGAATACCTAGGTCATGAATGTAGCTTTATACACTGATCAGTGCTAATAATATGCACCGACACTGTACTAATGACAACGGCTGAGAAGGGGTTAATATCTAGTGGCATCCAAGGGGTTAATTGTGTGCCCAACAATGTGTAATGTGTGTACTGATTTTTACCATTGACTGGCTTGTTTATTTTCCCTGCTTTGCAAGCGAACAATTCCTTTGTATAGAGCCCTGTGTTAATTGTCAACACAGGGCTCTGGGCTGTGACACAGCCAGTCAATAGGTCCCGGCCATGAATCACTGGTTGGGATCTGCTGACATACTCCCACTGTGTCAAATCACAGGGGAGTAGGCGGGCAGGGGCATGTACCCGAAACCCTAAGCCTAGATTCACACTGTAGCAATGTGAGAACCAGTGCGATTCCAGCGCCGGTTCCCACATCGCATCTCTCCCGCAGGCAGTTCACGCTGCCCTCTGAGAACCGCTGCAGGTGTCAATAGATTGTTAATGACACCCCCGGATCGGTTTGCAGATTGCAGTGCGAACTGTGGATTCGGACAGGAATCGGATCGAATTGGTGAGAACACACGAACATGCGATCTGAAGCTAGTGCGGGAAAAAAAAAAATCCCTGCATCTTTTTTGGTGCAAATCCAATGCGAGTTCAGCCATACAACTGTATGGCTGAACTCGCATTGCACAGACATCGCATGTGATGGGCAGTGTGAGTGCGAATCATATGCAATGTCTGTGTTCGCTACAGTGTGACCCTAGGCTGAAACAGGCAGTGATGGTTATGTCGCGGTGCTTGTAGCTGCCACCCCATCGCAGTATATGTACTGCGACGGGTTGGCAAGTGGTTAATTACCAATGGTATTTGTAATATGCAGCATGAAGGGGTTAATGTGTATTATCAATGCTGCATTAGTTACAAGTGGCAGTTAATTAACCCCTTTGTGTTGCATTAGTGGCATCAGTGTTAATTAACTGCTGCAGCATACAGGCGTTAATTAACACTGACACTGGTGCCACTAATGCAGCCCAAAGGGGTTAAATAACTGCCACTTGTCACTAATGCATCATTGATAATACCCACTTGACCACTGGGCACTTAAACCCCCTTCCTAACCAGACCAATTTTCAGCTTTTGGTGCTCTCACATTTTGAATGACAATTACTCAGTCATGCAACACTGTATCTATATGAAATTTTTGTCCTTTTTTTCACACAAATAGAGCTTTCTTTTGGTGGTATTTAATCACAGCTGGGTTCTTTATTTTTTGCGCCGTAAAAGAAAAAAGACAGAAAAATCTGTAAAAAAATTAAATTTTTCTTCATTTCTGTTATAATATTTTGCAAATTAGTAATTTTTCTTCATATATTTTGGCCAAAATTTATATCGCTACATATCTTTGGTAAAATTAACCCAAATCGGTGGATATTATTTGGTCTTTGTGAAAGTTATAGAGTCCAAAAGCTATGGTGCGAATATCTGAAAATTGATCACACCTGAAGTACTGACGGCCTATCTAAATTCTTGAGACCCTAACATGCCAGAAAAGTACAAATACCCCCCAAATGACCCCTTTTTGCAAAGAAGACATTCCAAGGTATTTAGAAAGATGCATGGTGAGTTTTTTGAAGTTTTTTCCCACAATTCTTTGCAAAATCAAGGTTTTTTTTTTTACTTTTTTTTTTTCCCACAAAATTGTCATATTGGCAGGTTATTTCTCACACACAGCATATGCATACCACAAATTACACCCCAAAACACATTCTGCTATTACTCCCGAGTACGGTGATACCACATGTGTGAGACTTTTACACAGCGTGGCCACATACAGAGGCCCAACATGCAGGGGAGCACCTTCAGGCGTTCTGGAGCACCCAGGCCAATTCTGACATTTCTCTCCTACATGTAAAAATCATCATTTATTAGCTAGAAAATTACATAGAACCCCAAAACATTATATATGTTTTTTAGCAAAGACCCTAGAGAATACAATGGCGGTCGTTGCAACTTTTTATCTCGCACGGTATTTGCGCAGCAATTTTTTTAACGCGTTTTTTTGGAAAAAAAACTGTTTTGTGCTTTACAAAAACCAAAACAGTAAAGTTAGCCCAATGTTTTTGCATAATGTGAAAGATGAAGTTACGCCGAGTAAATAGATACCCAACATGTCACCTTTTAAAATTGCACGCGCTTGTGGAATGGCGCCAAACTTTGCTACTCAAAAATCCCCATAGGCGACGCTTTAAAATTTTTTACTGGTTACATGTTTTGAGTTACAGAGGAGGTCTAGGGCCAAAATGATTGCTCTCGCTCTACCAATCGCATCGATACCTCACATGTGTGGTTTGAACACCGTTTTCATATGTGGACGGGACTTAAATATGCGTTCGCTTCTGCATGCGAGCACACAGGGACAGGGGCGCTTTAAAAATTTTTTTTTTTTTTTTTATTGTTCATTTTACTTTTATTTATTTTAGTTTGATGCTTTTTTCCAAAAAAAGAAATTTTGGACCACTTTTATTCCTATTACAAGGAATGTAAACATCCTTGTAATAGGATTATGGCATGACAGGTCCTCTTTACAGTGAGATATGGGGTCAATAAGACCCCACATCTCACCTCTAGGCTGGGAAGCCTGAAATAAAAAAAAAAAGAAAACGATCCTGGCTTCGATCGTAGCGGTGAGTCGGTAGAAGCGCGGGAGGGGGGGACATCCCCTCTCGCCTCCCATAAGAACGATCAAGCAGTGGAACAGCTGCTATGATCATTCTCATGGTGTAGGGAATCGCCGGCTGAAAAAGCTGATATCTGAATGATGCCTGTAGCTGCAACCATCATTCAGATATCTCCGCACAAAGTCAAGGACGTTGTATGACGGCCGGTGGGCGGGAAGTGGTTAAAACGCATTTTTTTTTTTAACACAAAGTTGTCCATTTATACAATATTTCTACCACATAACATGTACATAGCAAAAATGACACCCCAAAATAGATTCCCCTGCTCCTCCTGAGTACGGCGATACCACATGTGTGAGACTTCCACAGCCTGGTCACATACAGAGGCCGAGTACAGCCGAGCATGGCTCAGCATGGCAGGGTATGGTGGGGTATTGCGGAGTATGGCGGGGTATGGCGGGGGCATGGCAGGGTATGGCGGGGGCATGGCAGAGTATGGCGGGGGCATGGCAGAGTATGGCGGGGGCATGGCAGAGTATGGCGGGGGCATGGCAGAGTATGGCGGGGGCATGGCAGAGTATGGCGGGGGCATTGCAGAGTATGGCGGGGGCATTGCAGAGTATGGCGGGGGCATTGCAGAGTATGGCGGGGGCATTGCAGAGTATGGCGGGGGCATTGCAGAGTATGGCGGGGGCATTGCAGAGTATTGCACAGCATTGCAGAGTATTGTGGGGGTATTGCAGAGTATTGCACAGCATTGCATAGTAGTAGGGATGGCTGAGCATGGATGGATGGATGGCTGGATGTCTCTGTGCAGCGCTGTTGGCACTACACATACAGCCCACAGCGCTGCAGCCATCCATCCATCTCCCTCTCCTCCACACTGTACTGATCGGTACACAGGAGGGGAGGAGAGGAACCGGCGTCATCAGATGACGCCGGTCTGTTTACATGTGATCGCGCCGTCATCTGACGGCGCGATCACATGGTAAACGGCCGCGATCAGTGGCCATTTACCGGGATCCGTGATGCGCCGGGTCCTGTGGACCCGGCGGTCACGGATGTGTTCGGGTGCGCGCCCCAGGGGGCGCGCGAGAGGGGAATTCTGGGAGGACGTCATAGTACACCCTCCCAGAGTTATCCAACCGCCCTGCAGCCGTCATTCGGCTATGGGCCGGTTGGTAGGTGGATACACATTAACTACCCTTCATGCATATTAAAAAAATACCATTGGTAATATATTAACCGCCCCCCAAAAAAGGAGTTAACAAATTCATCTGCAGATGGCTTACTTACTTACTTACTATTGCTCGGTTCCTCCTCCTCTAGATCACACTCGCTCCTGTCGAGAAACGTCCCCTATCTGATAGTGTCCGCCCTGTACTGTGCATGCGCACAAAGGAGACGCCGAAATCTCCGAAGATGAACGGCTGTTCAGGGCGGACCTTTCTCATCAGAACAGCGCTGCGCCTGCGCAGTACAGGGCGGACAGCCCAACACTATCCCATGGGGGGGGGGACTTTCTTGTCAGAACAACGGCAGTCGGGCGGAGATTGCTCTGCCTGACAGGTAAGTGAAGGGCTCGTCCTCGCTGTGCACTAGCGCATGGCACAGACATCATAGCAGCTCTGACTGGCTGTGCAGTATTCTGTGTGTACAGTCCAGCCACTTCACCTGCGCCCCCCTTCCTCTACTAATTTGTCCCGCCCAGGGCATCCTCCCCTTCCGCCCCTGCCTTGTACCGGCCCTGCCTGTGGGATCACTGCAGATGCATGTGCCATACTTGTGGGATCCCTGCGGATGCAAGTGCAATACCTGTGGGATCCCTGTGGAAATCACTGTAGAAAGTGCCACTACTACAGTGATCTCCACTAGCTTCTGGGTCCTGTGCCAAATGGCTGCTCTGCTTCTTACTGAGCACAGGCAGTCACTTGCTCAGTATGTGCGCCTTTTAAAGGAAACTTTGCATTTTCTGAATAAATGTAAGGGCTTGCTGGTTTTACCCGAGGTGATCGATCGACATTCAGCATGCCCATTAACGGTTCGAATATTGGCCGCTTCCTATTGAATCGGCCGAGATTCGAACCGTATATGGCCCGCCCTAGGCAAAATTTTTGCAAATCTTAGCTTTAAGGCCTTATGCACACTGGACGTTGAAATAACATTATAAAAACGCCAGTAGCTTTGCAGTGAGTTTTTCCATGCTTTTTAACGTTTATTAGCGTTTTTCCACATTAGCGTTTTTTAGGGTTTTTTTTTTTTACATTTTTTCTTTTCAATGAATCCAAAACGTTAAAAAATGCTGGTGAGCAAAGTTTTTGAGCAGTTATCTGCGTTTAGCAGCGTTTTTTGACGTTAGAGCATTTTTACAGCTGAAAACAGCTGAAAAACTCCTCTCAGAACCCACTAGTTTTGTTTTTTTTTTAAAGCCAAAAAACGCCCCAGCCAAAAACTGTTGATAACAGCCTATGTGTGCATGGACACATAGGATAACATGATGGGGAGTTTAATGACTGTAGAAAAAACGTCAGAAGAGGGAGAATTGCTGCCTTAATAAAATACGGTAAAAACCTGTATGTGTGTTTATTTTTGACACTTTTTTTTTAGGTGAATGGTTAAGGGTACGATGTACCCCATACTCATTCACCTAGCGTGGGTGGCCGGGATCTGGGGGCCCCCTGGTTAAAGATTCCGATAAGCCCCCACCTGCAGACCCCGACAACCAGCGACAAGGGTTGTCGAGAAGAGGCCCTTGTCCTCATCAACACGGGGAGAAGGTGCTTTGGGGTGGGGAAGGCGCAGAGCCCTCCCTGCCCCAAAGCACCCACCCCTCTGTGTTGAGGGCATGTGGCCTGGTATGATCCAGGAGGGGGCGCTCGCTCGTTCACCCCTTTCCTGACCTGCCGGACTGCGTGCTTGGATAAGGGTCTGGTATGAATCTTGGGGGGACCCCCACGCCATTTTTTTGGCGTAGGGGATTCTCCTTAAGATCCATACTAGACCGAAGGGTCTGGTATCGTCTTGGGAGGGACCTCACGCAAAATTTTTTTTTACATTTCGGTGGAGTTTTCCTTCAAGATTCTCAGCACACAATTCACACAGCAAGTCGGATCATCTTGATCCGACTTCTGGTGCAACTTCTATTCAAATCAATGGGCTCCCATAGGGATCCATTGATTTTGAATAAGGGCAGAAAATTGCCAGATGAGGCCTAACGCTGTGTATACAGCGTTAAGCCTCGTTAAATCACATTTAACACCTTTTACCGGTGTCTGGCGTTTTTACAGCTCTAGCCTCAGAACGCACTGTCCTGGATTTTTTTTGTAACTTAAAAAAGCCAATGCCTGTCACAGCTCAAAAACGGCATGGTGTGTATGAGGTCATTGAATAACATGGAGTGGTGTTTTTAAGCTGCAAAAAAAGCTCAAAAACGCAGCTGTAAAAATGTCCGTGTGTATGAGGCCTTAGAGTTACTTTATGGTAAACACTTCAATTATAATTCAAATATTTGCTCGCTTAAAATGAAAGGAAGGGCTGGACAACAACATACCTGTTCAATGTTGTTTTCCTGTTGCTTTGGTACCCACTGAATTTTCTACTAAATCGCAATCTACATACATTTATTCTATGCACTCAAGTTACCGCACAATTCCTGTTGGTTCGATTTAGATGGGCGATTAAGTAGTCAGGTATGTTGTTGTTGTGTATCCTTTCCTTCCACTTTACAATACATGACACTTTCCCTTTAAAGTAGACAAATCATCCATACATTTTCAGGGTCGTGTTTTAGGTTAAGTGGCCTTTCAAGGTTCCAGGATAGAATAGACACAATGGCTCAATATACATTTCTTCATATCTAATAAAGGGATACAGATGTGAAGTCAGTTGACATTTCAATGGAAGATCTCCCACCAGACAAGTGGTACAATGTAGCACAGACTTTCTATTCACTATGACAGGATTGACACTGGCGTCATTGTTTCCTAGCCCACAAGCCTCTAAAGTGTCAGCATATTGATTTCTTCGACATGCTGGTCTTAAATGAAAGCTGCCTGCTTCCAGTACACACTTTTTTTCTCTAGGGAGGAAGTAATGCGTTTCTTTTAAACCATCAGCCAGGCACCTGGTGGAGGATGCGGGAACTATGATGCACCTGTAATGTAGGAATTATGTGCAGAGAACTATCACCCTACAATAATCATAATAACAGAGTACGTCAAACCCCGCTTCTATTTCCAGGGGAACGTCACTTCTCAATGTAATAACATAACATTTGTGCTTCAGTGGCTTTAGAACTACTTTGGAAATGTAAGTGCGTGTTGAATAAAAATAATCCAACCAAATGACAGTCAATTTTCTAGAGCAATGATGGTAAAATTTGATAGCCTTTATGTTCACCTGTCTGCAAAATGTAATAAGTGGACCATGCCGCAGCAAGCGCTTGTACTCTATTATTCAGAGAGCAACGCATGTGGATTTTTACAGTGATTTTTGAGACTCGAACAATAAGTTATATTATGTGAAAGAGCTACTTACAACATTGATATGTGTTTTCATAAAAAGAGTTGAATGCAAAAGAATATGTGTAATCGGATTGGCTGTCATTCTAGGCTAAAGGTTCCTAAAAGTGAGAGTAGCCAGTATTACTTGAACATATGTCCTTATACCACAATTTTTTTCTGGATGTGCTACCCATGATAAAATCTATATATTCTGTTCCAACACTTATGCCGCGTATACACACGACTGGACTTTACGGCATACTTGGTTCGGCGGACCGGAGTCCATCGGACAATTTGATCGTGTGTGGGCTCCAGCGGATTTTTTTTTTCCCAAAAGTTCGACGGACCTAGAAATGAAACATGTTTCAAATCTTTTCGACGGACTCGAGTCCGGTCGAAAAGTCCGCTCGTCTGTATGCTAGTCCAACTGACAAAAACCGACGCTAGGGCAGCTATTGGCTACTGGCTATGAACTTCCTTGTTTTAGTCCGGTCGTACGTCATCACGTACGAATCTGTCGGACTTTGGTTGATCGTGTGTAGGCAAGTGCGTTCATTCGGAAAGTCCATCGTAAAGTCCATCGAAAAGTCCACGGGACAAAGTCTGCCATAAAGTCCGCTCGTGTGTACGCAGCATTAGTGTTCAAATCAACCTGACCTCTGTTAACCACTTAAGGACCAGGCCTATTTTTTACACTTGGTGTTTACAAGTTAAAATCAGGTTTTTTTTCTAGAAAATTACTTAGAACTCCCAAACATTATATATATTTTTTTTTCAGACACCCTAGAGCAGGGGTCTCAAACTCCCTCCAGCTGTTGCCAAACTAAAAGTCCCATGAGGCATTGCAAGGCTGACAGTTACAAACTTGACTCCCACAGACAGAGGCATGATGGGACTTGTAGTTTCACAACAGCTGTAGGGCCACCAGTTTGAGACCCCTGCCCTAGAGAATACTTTATGTCACACTGTATTTGCGCAGCAGTCTTACAAACGCAATTTTTTTGGGAAAAAAATACATCTTTTTAAATTTAGAAAATAAGAAAACAGTAAAGATAGCCCAATTTTTTTTTTATATTGTGAAAAATAATGTTACACCGAGTAAATTGATACCCAACATGTCATGCTTAAAAATTGCGACCACTCGTGCAATGGTGACAAACTTTGACACTTAAAAATATCCATAGACGGCGTTTAAAAATTTCTACAGGTTACTAGTTTTGAGTTACAGAGGAGGTCTTTTGCTAGAATTATTGCTCTTACTCTAACGATCGCAACGATACCTCACATAGTTACATAGTAGGTGAGGTTGAAAAAAGACAAAGTCCAAACTATGTGTGTGATTATATGTCAGTATTACATTGTATATCCCTGTATGTTGCGGTCGTTCAGGTGATTATCTAATAGTTTTTTGAAACTAACGCTGCCCCCCACTGAGACCACCGCCTTGTGGAAGGGAATTCCACACCCTTGCCGCTCTTACAGTAAAGAACCCTCTACGTAGTTTTAACTTTAAACCTCTTTTCTTCTAATTTTAATGAGTAGCCACGAGTCTTGTTAAACTCCCTTCTGCGAAAAAGTTTATCCCTATTGTGGGGTCACCAGTATGGTATTTGTATATTGACATCATATCACCTCTCAAGCGTAGGGGAACATAAGTTCAGTGCTCGCAACCTTTCCTAATAACTAATATCCTCCAGTCCCTTTATTAGCTTTGTTGCCCTTCTTTGTACTCGCTCCATTTCCAGTACATCCTTCCTGAGGACTGGTGCCCAGAACTGGACAGCATACTCCAGGTGCGGCCGGACCAGAGTCTTGTAGAGCGGGAGAATTATCGTTTTATCTCTGGAGTTAATCCCCTTTTTAATGCATGCCAATATTCTGTTTGCTTTGTTAGCAGCAGCTTGGCATTTCATGCCATTGCTGAGCCTATCATCTACTAGGACCCCCAGGTCCTTTTCCATCCTAGATTCCCCCAGAGGTTCTCCCCCCAGTGTATAGATTGCATTCATATTTTTACCACCCAAATGCATTATTTTACATTTTTTCTACATTAAACCTCATTTGCCATGTAGTCGCCCACCCCATTGATTTGTTCAGATCTTTTTGCAAGGTTTCCACATCCTGCGGAGAAGTTATTGCCCTGCTTAGCTTAGTATCATCTGCAAATACAGAGATTGAACTGTTTATCCCATCCTCCAGGTCATGTGGGCGCGACTTACGTATGCATTTTCTTCTGCGTGCGAGCAGGACAGGGCGCTTTACTTTTTTTTTCTTATTTTACTTTTTATTTTTTATTTTTACACTGTCCTTTAAAAAAAAAAATTTGGATCACTTTTATTCCTATTACAACAAATGTAAGCATTCTTTGTAATAGAAAAAAAGCATGACAGGACCTCTTTAATGTGACATCTGGGGTCAAAAAGACCTCAGATCTCACTTAAATGCAATAAAATAAAATAAAAATCCTTTTTTTTTCAATAAAAAAAATATGTCGCTTTAAGACCGTTGGGCAGAAGTGACGTTTGATGTCGCTTCCGGCATCCAACGGCATTGAGTCGAGTGTGGGCCATCATTCCCTCACCCGACTTAGTACCTCTGAGCAGAAAGGATCGTATCGTCTCCGCCGCTACCGACGGCTCCAGTAAGTGGCGGAGACAACCGAGACGCGGCGGGAGGGTGGGGGGCACCTCTTCCACTGCCGATAAAAGTGATCTTGCGTTGAATCCGCCGCGGAGACCACTTTTATTCTAAAGCAGACCGCTATCTGCTGCCATAACAACGGTATTTAACGTCCAAGTACCGTCGTATAACGACAGCGGGCGGTCCAGAAGCAGTTAAACATAGAAACGTTACGGCAGAAAAAGACTGAGTAGTCCATCGGGCCTGCCCATTTTTTTTTTTTTCATTAAGAAAAGCATGTTTGAAGCCATTTACTGTTGACTGTCTCACTACCTCTGTTGGTAGTTTATTCCAATCATCAACTACACTTTCAGTAAAATAATACTTTCTAAGATTCGTTTTGAACTTTCCTCCAGTTAGTTTGAGGTCATGTCCTCGTGATCATGATTTTGGTTTCATTTTGAGAAGACTGCTTTCCTGAACCTTATTTACCCCCTTAACCACCTCAATACAGGGCACTTTCACCCCCTTCCTGCCCAAGCCATTTTTCAGTTTTCAGCGCTGTCGCACTTTGAATGACAATTGCGCGGTCATGTTACACTGCACCCTAATGAAATTTTTATCATTTTTTCCCCACAAATAGAGCTTTCTTTTGGTGGTATTTGATCACCTCTGCGGTTTTTATTTATTGCGTTATAAACAAAAGAATAGGGACAATTTTGAAAAAACACAATATTTTTTACTTTTTGCTATAATAAAAATCAAATTTTTGTTTTTTTTAACAAATTTTTTCCTCAGTTAAGTTTGATACGTATTCTTCTACTTATTTTTGGTAAAAAAAAATTGCGATAAGCGTATATAGGGGATAGATTTATAGCATTTTTATTTATTTATTTATTTTTTACTAGTAATGGCGGCGATCTGCGATTTTTATTGTGACTGCGATATTGCAGCAGACATATCGGACACTTTTGACACATTTTTGGGACCATTCACATTTATACAGCGATCCGTGCTATAAAAATGCATTGATTACTGTGTAAATGTGACTGGCAGGGAAGGGGTTAACACTAGGGGGCGATCAAGGGCTTAATGTATGACCTAGGGAGGTGATTCTAACTGTGGTAGGAGGGGACTCACTAGGGGAGGAGACCAATCGGTGTCCCTATGTACAAGGGACACACCATCGGTCTCCTCTCCTCTCTGACAGGACGTGGATCTGTGTTTACATGCACAGATCCACGGCCCTGCTCTGTTACCCGGCAATCGCGGGTGCCCGGCGGACATCGCGGCCGCCGGGCATGCGCACCGGGTTTCGAGCGACGCAGCGGGCGAGTGCGCCGCCGGCGGCGCGTGCGCGCGCGCCCCCTAGTGGCTCGGGAGGGCGATCACGTCACATGACGTCCGCTCTGAACAACAGAAGCCTCGTCCCGCCGTCATATGACGGTGGGCGGTGGCTTAGTGGTTAAAGGATTTAAGCCCGGGTTCACACCTATGCGAATTAGATGTGCGTTTCCGCACATCTAATTCGCATAGCAGGAGAATGTGACTGGCTCCCTATGGAGCCGGTTCACATATCTCCGGGGCGGCTGCGGTGCGCACTGCACAAAAACGCTGTGCGTCTTTGGCTGCGTTTCAGGGCCGAATTCAGGCATAGAATCGGCCCTGATTCGTCCCTGAAACGGTGAACAGGGACGCACAGCGCTCCTGTGCGGTCCGCAGCGCATTCTAGTGTGAACCCGGGCTAAAGGTTTCAATCATGTCTCCCCTTTCCCTTCTTTCCTCCAGACTATACATATTAAGTTCATGAAGTCACTCTTGATATGTTTTATCACCCACACCTTTCACCATTTTTGTTACCCGTCTCTGGACTTCTTCTATCTTATCAATATCTTTCTGTAATTGAGGTCAGTTGTCAGTATACAGTACAGTTGTTTTCTTATGATGTTAATATTTTTTAAATATGATAAGCCCTGACCCATGCTATGGCCCTGTAGTGGCACTTTGCTTATTTGACTCATGTTGGATAACCATTGACCTGACTTTGACTACAGTTCTGCCATTCCAGCGTTTTTGCTTTGGGGCACTTGCCTTAAAACACTCAACCCTACCATCAGTTGCTTTGTTGAAGACCAAGTACCACTAAAGTTGTTGTTCCTCCACCCCCAAACTCACTCATCCATGTCTTTATGGACCTTGCTTTGTGCACTGGTCCAAATCATTTGGTGGAGGGGGATTATGGTGTGGGGCCGTTTATCAGGTTTATCAGGGGTTGGGCGTGGCCATTTTAGTTCCAGTGAAGGGAACTCTTAAGGCGTCAGCATACCAAGTCATTTTGGACAATTTCATGCTCCCAACTTTGTGGGAACATTTTGGGGATGGCCCCTTTCTGTTCCAAAATGACTGCGCACCAGTGCACAAAGCAAGGTCCATAAAGACATGGATGAGCGAGTTTGGGGTGGAGGAACTTGACCGGCCCTCAACCCAATAGAACATCTTTGGGATGAATTAAAACAGAGACTGCGAGCCAGGCCTTCCCATCCACATCAGTGCCTGACCTCACAAATGTGCTTATGGAAGAATGGTCAAACTTTCTCATAGACACACTCCTAAACCTTGTGGACAGCCTTCCCAGAAGAGTTGAAGCTGTTATAGCTTTTAGTAATATAGTGTACTGTAGATTGTTCCCATTTCGGTAGAACTTTATACAGAAAATAAAGTAATTTTAACCACTTCAGCCCCGAAAGGATTTTCCCCATTAATGACCAGGCCATTCTTTGCGATACGGCACTACGTCGCTTTAACTGACAATTGCGCGGCCATGCAACGTTGTACATAAAAACAAGCGACAATTTAGAAAATAAAATAAGAATAAAATAAAAAAGAATAAAATAAAATAAAAAATGTTCTACTTTCTGCTATAAAACCTTCCCAATAAAATGTAAAAAACTAATTTATTCATCAGTTTAGGCCAATATGTGTTGTTCTACATATTTTTGGTAAAAAAAATCCCAATAAGCACATATTGATCGTTTTGCGCAAAAGTTATATATATATATATAATATATATATATATATATATATATATATATATATATATACACTACCGTTCAAAAGTTTGGGGTCACATTGAAATGTCCTTATTTTTGAAGGAAAAGCACTGTACTTTTAAATGAAGCTAACTTTAAACTAGTCCTAACTTTAAACAAATATACTCTATACATTGCTAATGTGGTAAATGACTATTCTAACTGCAAATGTCTAGTTTTTGGTGCAATATCTACATAGGTGTATAGAGGCCCATTTCCAGCAACTATCACTCCAGTGTTCTAATGGTACAATGTGTTTGCTCATTGGCTCAGAAGGCTAATTGATGATTAGCAAACCCTTGTGCAATCATGTTCACACATCTAAAAACAGTCTAGCTCCTTCCAGAAGCTACAAAACTGACCTTCCTGTGAGCAGATTGAGTTTCTGGAGCATCACATTTGTGGGGTCAATTAAACGCTCAAAATGGCCAGAAAAAGAGAACTTTCATCTGAAACTCGACAGTCTATTCTTGTTCTTAGAAATGAAGGCTATTCCATGTGAGAAATTGCAAAGAAATTGAAGATTTCCTACAACGGTGTGTACTACTCCCTTCAGAGGACAGCACAAACAGGCTCTAACCAGAGTAGAAAAAGAAGTGGGAGGCCGCGTTGCACAACTAAGCAAGAAGATAAGCACATTAGAGTCTCTAGTTTGAGAAACAGACGCCTCACAGGTCCCCAACTGGCATCTTCATTAAATAGTACCTGCAAAACACCAGTGTCAACATCTACAGTGAAGAGGCGGCTGCGGGATTTTGGGCTTCAGGGCAGAGTGGCAAAGAAAAAGCCATATCTGAGACTGGCCAATAAAAGAAAAAGATTAAGATGGGCAAAAGAACACAGACATTGGACAGAGGAAGACTGGAAAAAAGTGTTGTGGATGGATGAATCCAAGTTTGAGGTGTTTGGATCACAAAGAAGAACGTTTGTGAGACGCAGAACAAATGAAAAGATGCTGGAAGAATGCCTGACGCCATCTGTTAAGCATGGTGGAGGTAATGTGATGGTCTGGGGTTGCTTTGGTGCTGGTAAGGTGGGAGCTTTGTACAGGGTAAAAGGGATTCTGAATAAGGAAGGCTATCACTCCATTTTGCAACGCCATGCCATACCCAGTGGACAGCGCTTGATTGGAGCCAATTTCATCCTACAACAGGACAATGACCCTAAACACACCTCCAAATTGTGCAAGAACTATTTACAGCAGAAGCAGGCAGCTGGTATTCTATCGGTAATGGAGTGGCCAGCACAGTCACCAGATCTGAACCCCATTGAGCTGTTGTGGGAGCAGCTTGACCGTATGGTACGCCAGAAGTGCCCATCCAACCAATCCAACTTGTGGGAGCTGCTTCTAGAAGCGTGGGGTGCAATTTCTCCAGCTTACCTCAATAAATTAACAGCTAGAATGCCAAAGGTGTGCAATGCTGTAATTGCTGCAAAAGGAGGATTCTTTGATGAAAGCAAAGTTTGATGTAAAAACAATGTTATTTCAAATACAAATCATTATTTCTAACCTTGTCAATGTCTTGACTCTATTTTCTATTCATTTCACAACGTATGGTGGTGAATAAGTGTGACTTTTCATGGAAAACACAAAATTGTTTGGGTGACCCCAAACTTTTGAACGGTAGTGTATATGGGATAGATTTAAGGACTTTTATTTTTGTTTATTGTTTTTACTGGTATTGGTGGCGATCTGCAATTTTTAGCGGGACTTCGACATTGCGGCAGACAAATCTGACCCTAAGTGGCACTTTTTGTTGACCAGTGACACCAATACAGTGATCAGTGCTAAAAAAAATGCACTGATCAATGTATAAATGACACTCGCAGGCAAGGGGTTAACACTAGGGGGCGATCAAAGGTTTAACTGTGTTCCCTGTGTGTGTTCTAACTGTGTGGGGGATGGGCTCACAGGGGCAACACAGAGATCGCTGTTCCTGATTACTAGGAACAGCCGATCTCAGTGTTGTCTCCTGTCAGAACGGGGATCTGCAGGTCCTCGTTCTGCCTCTGTGTGGAGCGATCGCGGGTTGCCAGCAGACCTGCCGCAGTATATGTGCAGTGGGCGGTCTGGAAGTGGTTAAAAAGTGGTAGAGTTGAGCATCTTACAATGGGTTTTTGTTGGATGTGTGTTGGCTACATTATTACACCTTTAAGACATTAAAATGGCATTAATGGTTTTTTATGGTTTAAAAATAATAACATGTAATTTATTCAAAATGGCAACAAAGTTTAAAGTGGTTATAAAGTCAAAAGGTTTTTTACCATAATGCATTCTATGCATTAAAAAAAAAAAAAAAAAAAACATGTAAAAAAAAATTTAATTTTGTACTCGCTTCCGACGCTGGAAAGCTGATCATGTAAACCAGACTGGCAGTATAATGTGTTGACACTGCCTGCCATGCCTTAACCACTTAAGCCCCGGAACCATTTGGCTGGCCAAAGACCAGAGCACTTTTTGCGATTCGACACTGCGTCGCTTTAACTGACTATTGCGCGGTCGTGCGATGTGGCTCCCAAACAAAATTATTGTCCTTTTTTCCCCCCAAATAGAGCTTTCTTTTGGTGGTATTTGATCACCTCTGCAGTTTTTATTTTTTGCGCTATAAACAAAAAAAGAGCGACAATTTTGAAAAAAAAACATTATTTTTTACTTTTTGCTATAATAAATATCCCCAAAAAATATATAAAAAAACTTTTTTTCCCTTAGTTTAGGCCGATATGTATTCTTCTACATATTAAACATAAAAATCGCAATAAGCGTTTATTGATTGGTTTGCGCAAAAGTTAGAACGTCTACAAAATAGGGCATTTTTATTAATATTTTTTTTTTACTAGTAATGGCGGCGATCAGCGATTTTTATCATGACTGCGACATTATGGTGGACAGATCGGACACTTTTGGAGCTATTTTGGGACCATTCACATTTATACAGCGTTCAGTGTGATTAAAAATGCATTGGTTACTGTGTAAATGTGACTGGCAGTGAAGGAGTTATCCAGGAGGGGGCGCTGCAGGGGTTAAGTTTGTCCTAGGGATGTGTTCTAACTGTGGGGGGATGGGCTATGTGTGACACGACACTGATCACTGCTCCCGATTACAGGGAGCTGTGATCAGTGTCAGTATCACTAGGAAAAATGGGGAAATGCTTGTTTACATCAGCATTTCCCCATTGTTCCTCTCCATGAGACGATTGCGGGTATCCCCACGGACATTGAGTCCGCAGGAGCTCGCGGCAGGGTCGCGTGCGTGCCGGCGCGCACGTGACCACACGGCGGCAAATTTAAAGGGACGTACCTGTACACCCATTTGCCTGTCGGTGCCATTCTGTCAACAAATATGTACATGCAGCGGTCGGCAAGTGGTTAAAGTGTTACTAAAGCCAGAACAGTAAAATCGGCCTGGATATGCAGTAAAGTATGCTAGTTATACTCACTGTGGAACCTAAGGGTTAAAGTGATTGTAAATGATCACCTTGTAAAACAAGGCATTTAGTTTAAAATTGAAATGAAAGGCAAAACATTTTTGTTTAGCTATAAATATACATTATAAATAAATGTTTTCCCCTTTTTTATAAGTGATCACATTCCCTCTGTTCTCAGCTGCATAAGAGCTGGGGGGGGGGGAGGGGAAACAACATTACACTGAGCTTCCCAGTGAATGGGTGTACAGTGGGGGCATGTCAGGACAAATCTGATCATTGGAGTAGAGCATGCTGAGTTCCCAGCATAGCTAGAGAACTGACCACGTTGTGCTCTCCTGCTTAGTGTACTCGGTTTTTATTAGGAAAGCAGGGGGAGTGGCAGGAACACCAGGGATTTCACAAAAAGGAAGCAATACAAAGAGAACAGGATACTTTCTCATACAAGTACATGGTACAGTAGTAACATATCAGTAATGTGAAGTTTTAGGGTAACAAATGCTTTAATCCTCCACATTGTGTAAAAAGGCTGTTTGATCCTGTCTCCTCTGATCCTCCCCTTCTTTCACAGTCCCCAATTCATTTCCTGATAAGGCAGAGCCTTTGGAGTTACTCTGTACATGCTCAGTTTGGTGTATATTGCTAGAAGGTTTTTTTTTTTGCTTGGGAGGGTGCTTGTGATCAGCACAGGGCCAACTGGCACTGTCCAGACAGAGGGTCAGGGGTCCTGCAGCCTCATAGGACAGTCAGAAGAGAATGAAAAGCTTTAACCAGACACTGATAGAAGTCACAAGACTGCTATATACTGCTGATGAGAAAAAGTATTTAGCAGTTTCTATTTACTAAAATAATTGAATTTCCATGTTCTGTGTACTGTGGGAGACCAGATATAGTGAATGCAGGGTCCTGGGCTTGGTATCACTTTCAGGCCCCTTTCACACATGTGCGACTTGTCCTGTAACTTGGGACTGCAAAGTCGCATGACAAGTCGTACCCCATGATTTTCAATAAGTACCATTCATATCTGTGTGACTTCAAGCCGCAGCAACCTCAAAGTAGTCTCTGCACTACTTTGTTCCGACTTTGATGCAATTTGAGGTCTATAGACTAGGGCTGCAACTAACGATTATTTTCATAATCGATTAGTTGGCCGATTATTGTTTCGAATAATCGATTAATCGGATAATAACCTTAAAAAAAAGTGTGGTGTATAATTTAATATGTAAAGTTTAAAAAAAAATGTATTCTTAAAAATCTCTATGCAGATGTAAATATAAATAACCAACTATATGTTTAGGGAGAAAATTCTCTAATCTACTCTGAGAATAACAGACAGAAGAGATATACTGTATATACTATTGGAGGTTGAATCTGGTAAATATCAGACTAGGAGATCACATTTTTTATTTGGACCCCTTTCACACCGGGGCGCATGTAATGATCCCTGCCTCCTTGTAATGTACCCTGTTCCAATGTGCCCTGCCTGCATGTAATATGCCCTGCTCCCACGTAATGTGGCTTGCCTCCATGTAAAAGTTTACTTTAAATGTAATTGTAATGCCTTCTATGGGTTCAGATGCTGATCTTCCCTGCACAGTCTTTAAAGTATTTTTTTTTTAAAACAACAAACATGTTATACTTACCTGCTCTGTGTAATGGTTTTGCACAGAGCAGCCCCGATTCTTCTCTTCTGGGGTTCCTCACCGATGCTTCTGGCTCCTCCCTGCCTTCAGAGTGCCCCAATAGCAATCTACAAATTATAGTATAGTGTGCCCCTATAGCAAGGTAAAAAACTTCTGCCTTTACACCCACTCCCTTCCTGCCCAGGACTACATGTTCCATGATGCATTGCTCCTCACACATTCACAAGTTCTCAGGCTCTTACTGACATGTATGGACGGTGTACTGAGCTGTATGTGTGCTGCACTGTATTTCCTAAAGTGTAAACAAATATTGCATTCTGTATGCAGGCCAACTAATCGGCTGGGCGATTAATCGATTATGAAAATAGTTGACAACTATTTTCATAATCGATTAGTTGTCGATTAATCGATTAGTTGTTTCAGCCCTACTATAGACCTCAAGATTACACATTGCTTAAAGACGCATCAAAATCGCGCGACTTTCAGGTCAAACAAGTGTGAAAGGGGCCTTATGCCGCGTACACATGGTCGTACTTTTCGTCTACAAAAGTCCAACGGACGCTGACGGACTAAAGCTGGCTGGTAATCCGATCGTGTGTGGGCTTCTCCGGACTTTCAACGTACTTTTTTAGCCTCAAATCCGACGTACTTTAGATTTGAAACATGCTTCAAATCTTTACTTCGTAACTACGACGGACCCCGAAATCCGCTCGTCTGTGTGCTAGTCCGACGGACAAAAAGCCACGCTAGGGCACCTATTGGCTACTGGCTATGAACTTCCTTATTTTAGTCCGGTGTACGTCATCACGTACGAATCCGTCGGACTTTTGTGTGGTCGTGTGTAGGCAAGTCCGTTCGTTAGAAAGTATGCCGCAAGTCCGCCGCAAGTCCGCCGAAAGTCTGCCGGAAGTCTGTCGGACAGGCTGTCTGACTTTTGTAGACGAAAAGTCCGACCGTGTGTACGCGGCATAAGAGTATTGGAAGGCAGCTGGAAATATGTGTGTTAGAGGTCGACCGATATATCGGCCGGCCGATATATCGGCCGATATTTGGCGTTATTTACTTAATCGGCATCGGCCGATTGTGCTGATAAAAAAGGCCGATTGTAACTTCAGCTGTGACTTGTAAATGACTTCTGTAATAGAAGTTAATGCAAGTTTACTGGAGTTGTCTGTGAAGAGGATTCTCTCCCCCTCTGGGCAGCCAAGTCTGATAAGAAGATACTTTTGTATCTTTCAGGTTCTTTTTATCAATAGACTGAACTCCGTGGAGAAGTTTTCAGTTTAACCATTTAAAGACTAAATCTTTTCTGACACTTGTTGCTTACAAGTAAAAATCCTGTATTTTCTGCTAGAAAATCACTTAGAACCCCCAAACATTTATATATATTTTTTTAGCAGAGACCCTAGGGAATAAAATGGGGATTGTTGCAATATTTTATGTCACACGGTATTTGCGCAGCGGTCTTTCAAACACAATTTTTTTTAAAAACAAATACAGTAATGAATTTAAAAAAAACCTAAGCAGTAAAGTTAGCCCATTTTTTTTCGTCCAAAAGTTTTGATTACCTGTTTTTGTGTATTTAATATTTAAGATAGTTTTTTTTTTTTCCCTAAATTATACATACAAGTGAACTGATTGGAGGTTTGTTTTGTTTAATGTGTAAATGAAAAAAAATTTCTGTATTACTAAGGCCCCTTTCACACTGGGGCGGTGGGGGCGTCGGCGGTACAACAGCGCTATTTTTAGCGCTGCTGTACCGTCGTTTTAGCAGCGGTATTCGGCCGCTAGCGGTGCGGTTTTACCCCCCGCTGGCGGCCGAAAAAGGGTTAAAATCCCTCGTACAGCGCGGCTATAGCCGCGCTGTCCCATTGATTTCAATGGGCAGGAGCGGGGAAGGAGCGGTGAATACACCGCTCCTTCCCCGCTCCAAAAAAGCGGTTTGCAGGACTTTTTTCACCGCCTTGCCTGCGCACCGCTTCAGTGTGAAAGGCCTCGGGCTTTCACACTGAACAAACAGCGGAGGCTGTTTAGGGGCGGTTTTCAGGTGGTATTTTTAGCGCAATACCGCCTGAAAACAGGCATGCGTTGATGGTAAAACGCTGCTAGTTTTAGTGGCGCTTTACCGTCATTTTAGAGGCGCTATTCGGCTGCTAGCGGGGCGCTTATAACCCAGCTAGCGGCCGAGGAAGGGGTTAAATGCGCCGCTGCCAAAACGCTATGCAGGTGCTTCGGCAGCGGTGCACATTCATTTCAATGGGCAGGAGTGGTGGAGCAGCGGTATACACCGCTCCAAAGATGCCGTTTGCAGGACTTTTTTTTACATCCTGCCAGCACACCGCCTCAGTGTGAAAGCACTCGGGCTTTCACACTGAGACTGCAGGGGAGCCGTTTTACAGGCACTTTACAGGCGCTATTTTTAGCCCAAAAGCGCCTGAAAAACGCCCCAGTGTGAAAGGGGTCTAACTGTTAGATTTTATGAGATGAATGGAAAAAAGAAAAAAAAAAAAAATCGGCCAAATATATCGGCCCAAAAAAATCGGCATCACATATCGGCTATCGGCCACCGCGATTTCTAAATATCGGCATCGGCATCGGCCAGAGAAAAACCCATATCGATCGACCTCTAATGTGTGTCATGTTTGGGTAGACACATACAGTATGTACATATGGTATAGCTCATTAGAGTTGTTTTGTTAAAATAGACATTAATAGAATAGTTTGTCAATGAACTGCCTATATTTTTTTTAGAAAATAATATATTTTCATTATTTTTACTCCCTGAACAAGGGTTTTCATGGCAAGATCACAGGTATTGTTTTTTTTTAAAAATAGCTGATTTAGAAATATTTAAATTCTTTTGAAATTACTTTAGGAGTTTAAAGACCATTTGAGATTTTAATGATTGGACTAAAATATATTTTCAATATCACTTTATAAACTACTGACGGCTGTACATACTCACCCATGCAGGTTATTAAAGGAGATGTATACAGTACATAAAAAAACGAACATCTATACTCACCTTCGTGCTGCAGCATCAGTCTAATGCTGCAGCTGTCCCCTTCTAGAGCTAAGCCTGAGAACTGAGCGATCAAATGACAGCTGACCGCTCACTTCTTGTCAGCTCTGAGCAGAGAGCGGCGACATGCATTAATGTAAAAAATGTTTAGGTGTCAGCATCCCCCCAGGGGCCAGGAGCGCCGACAGGGGACCCGAAAAGAGGAAGTTTGCAGCTGCTCTGTGCAATTCCATTGCACAGAGCAGGTAGGTATAGACATGTTAGTTATTTTTTTATTTTTTTTTACTTACCTTTACAAGCACTTTAAGTCATTTTTCATGCCTAATCCCAAATTATTTTGGTGTTGCTACTATTTTCTATTATGTCTGTTTTTTCTTTTTCTGTAAATATTTTGTTTGCACTATTTTTCCTGTCTTTATTTATTTTTTTTCATTATTAAACCATATGTCAAAATCGTTAAAAAGTGGAAGTTCAGCTTAAAACGAACTCTAATGCCGCGTACACATGGTCGGACTTTTCAGCTACAAAAGTCCGACAGCCTGTCCGACAGACTTTCGACGGACTTTTGGCGGACTTTCGACGGACTTGCGGCGGACTTTCTAACGAACAGACTTGCCTACACACGATCACACAAAAGTCCGTCGAATTCTTACGTGATGACGTACACCGGACTAAAATAAGGAAGTTCATAGCCAGTAGCCAATAGCTGCCCTAGCGTGGGTTTTTGTCCGTCGGACTAGCATACAGACGAGCGGATTTTTCGACCGGACTCGAGTCCGTCGGAAAGATTTGAAGCATGTTTCAAATCTAAAGTACGTCGGATTTGAGGCTAAAAAAGTCAGTTGAAAGTCCGGAGAAGCCCACACACGATCGGATTACCAGCCAGCTTTAGTCCGTCAGCGTCCGTTGGACTTTTGTAGACGAAAAGTCCGACCGTGTGTACGCGGCATAAATCTACTTGCGGCCACAATCTAATGGGGCGTACACACGTTCGGACTTTTCGACCGGACTGGTCTGACGGACGCTGACGGACCAAATCCGGCGGACAATCCGATCGTGTGTGGGCTTCACCGGACCTTCAGTGGACTTTTCCAGTCGCAAATCTGACGGACTTTAGATTTGGAACATGCTTCAAATCTTTATGTCGTAACTCCGCCGGACCCAGAAATCCGCTCGTCTGTGTGCTAGTCCGACGGGCAAAAACCCACGCTAGGGCAGCTATTGGCTACTGGCTATCAACTTCCTTATTTTAGTCCGGTGTACGTCATCACGTACGAATCCGTCGGACTTTGGTGTGATAGTGTGTAGGCAAGTCCGGTCATTAGAAAGTCAGTCGAAAGTCTGCCAAAAGTCAGTCGAAAGTTTGTCGGACAGGCTGTCGGACTTTTGTAGCTTAAAAGTCCGACCGTGTGTACGCGGCATAAAACTAACCTATCCAACCTTGTAAAGCAAAAATCACTAAACATAACTTTTCTGAAGCCAGTTCGGTCCGGTCTCCAGCGGCGGATGCTGTGTGCGAGAGAGACAGCTGACAACGGTTGGGAAATGCCTAGGAAGTGACGTCACCCATAGAGTTACTATGAGGCTTCCGTTGTCGGCGGCCTCTCCTCTACACAGAGAAGCCGCTGCTGACAGCTCAGCGTGGGACCGTAGCGGCTTTAGTAAAAGGTAGGTATATCGATTTTTGCTTTACAGGGCTAGATAGATTAGTCTTAGAATGTGGCTGCAAGTAGATTTAGTGTTTGTTTGTTTAAGGCCCGGTTCACACTAGTGCGATGCCAGACATTGCATGTGATTCGCACCGCATTGCTTTTCACATCACATGCGATGTCTGTGTGATGCGATTTCAGCCAAACTGTATGGCTGAAATTGCATCTCATTCGCACCAAAAAAGTGCAGGACCCTTTTTTTGGTCCGCACTGGAATCGTATCGCATGGGTGTTCACACTTATGCGATCCGATTCCTGCACCATTTTACAGTTCACACTGCGATCCTCTGGGGGTGTCGTTAACTTTGCATTGACACCCACAGCGGTTCGCAGATCTCAGTGTGAACCACTGTGCGATTCAGGTGCGATGCAGGAACCCGCACTAGATTCGCAGGGTTCTCGCGTCGCACTAGTGTGAACCGGCACTTAAGCTCATGGTGAAATATGTTGAGGCGGAGAGTATCGTCATCAAAACTTGTACTGGTTTTGTTTGCATTTCCAAACCCTGTTCAAATAAAAAAATGTAAACATGCTAAGAGTTCAAAAAGAAACTTGCTGAAAAAGAAAGTTCCCCGACACTTCCCGTATCCCTAGCCTGTCTCTTCCATCACTGCCTGTAAGCCTTTTTTACCTGGATGCACCAAAAGTGGTAGCAGTAGAGATCTGCATATGTCAATATGGAATAACTTTATTGTTTCCTAACCCAAAACTTATCTCTGTAATTTTTAAAAGTTTATCATGCCATAAAATAGTGGTAGTAATGATGTACTATACTGTACACTGAATATCTTTTCTGAAATAAAGAGCGTGCCTGATTGCAGTTTGTGACTTTAGTTCCACATTAAAGGGATAAAATATGGGCATGTATTGCAGAGATGTACTGCATAATTGCATATGTGTTTTATTTTGCCTTGACATACACTTTAATGTCAGGAGGTCTGAGGCTGACATAGCACTTACATTACATGTGTCAAAAACAAGGCCCACGGGCTGAATCTGGCCCTGGCACCCAGGGTTTTTACAGCCAGGACGTGGCATAAATTCTCACAAATCTCTGCCTGCCCTGCACTCACGGCAGGGACAAGGGAGATGCAGTTGCAGGTGCAATGTAGGATGAGGCATCACGTGGTAAGCTGCACTGTGATCCCCATCTGTGCCTGGGTGCACAGCTTCTGATCAGTGATCTCCCTGCAAGCGAGAGAGAGAGGCAAAGCCGCCTACACTGCTGGGAGGTACTAGAGCCAAGCCGTGTAGGTGAGATGCAAGGAAGCTTTTGGGGAGGAAGGGTGGAGGTGAAGGCTGTGGAGGGAGATGTGTGCAGAGGTGAGCGATGGGGAGAGTGGTGCAGAAGTCAGAGCCGGGGAGGGGTGGAAGTGAGATGTGGACAGCCTGTGAAAGAGAGCTGAACCCTGCACACTGTGCATAGCACACCCCTAAACCCTGCCCTTTGTATGTAGCACACTACTCAAGCCTGCGCTCTGCACACAGAGCACCTATGAACTCTGTGAGTACTGCCCCCCTGTACTCTGCAATACGTGCATAGTGCACTCCTGAAACTGCACTTGATATGTAGCGCGCCCCCGAACTCTGCACTATGTGTGCAGTGCACCCTTGTACTCTACACTCTGTGCATAGGGCGCCCCTGAACTCCGCACATAATGCACTCCTGGTATTTATTGCCCTTTTTAAGATCCTCCCACTGTGCAATTTGGCCACACTCACCGTTCAATGCATTTTGGTAGGGGAGGGCATGGTTGAGTTCCTGTATCAATTCTCTGAGCAAAAAAAAAAGCCCTTGATAAACTTATATAGTCTTACATGTACAACTGGTCCTTTGAGGGCAACCATAATGCTGATGCAGCCCCCAATGAAATTTAGTTTGACACCCCTGATTTACATCTACTGCTAGGGAAGCTAAACCTGAACACCAAGTGTCCACAGTGGTAAAGTGCAAAAGCCATTTTCCCAGACATTTATGTTCAAATTGGACAAGTGGCATGTGGGAATCAAGGGCAGGTGGAGATGGCATGATTTAAAGGGGTTGTAAAGGTACATGTCTTTTCACCTTAATGCATCCTATGCATTAAGGTGAAAAAACACCTGGCAGTAACCGGCCCCCTAGCCCCCCCATTTTACTTACCTGAACCCCTTCATTCAGTCGGTGGGGACGCGCTGGATCCTTCTCCACGGGCTCACAGCTCTTGGTTGGATAGATTAATAGCAGCGCAGCCATTGGCTCCCGCTGCTGTCAATCAAATCCAATGGCCGGGGGGGGGGTCTGGCATTCCGTGTGTATAGACGTAAATGCTGGACTCAGGAGCGCGCCCGCAAGGTAACCCCCTCAGGGAAGTGCTTCTCCGAGGGGGTTATCAGATGTGGGGAGGACCCCAGAAGAGCAGGTTTAGGGCCACTCTGTGCAAAACGAGCTGCACAGTGGAGGTAAGGCTTCATGCACACGAGACGCCGGTGCAAACTCTGCTGAACACACGTTTTTAAAAGCTGAAACTGGCGTTTAGAAACGCCCATTTTGCCGCATTTGCATGCCGCGTTTAGCCGCGTTTTACCGCGTCTGCGTCTAGAAGCGTCTGCAGAGCACAGAATGACATTTTGCGACCCAACTTTGGGGCCCTGTATCTCAGGGCCACTTGGTGCTAGGAACCCCAAAATTGGTGTGCTAACACAGTGGAACTAACACTACAACATATCCAAAGGGGTTCCAAAGGGGTTCCTAGCACCAAGTGGCCCTGAGATACGGGGCCCCAAATTTGGGTCGCAAAATATTCTCTGCTGCAGGAAAGTGCTTAACATTTTGTGACCCGAATTTGGGGCCCCCTTATCTCTGGGTCACTTGGTGCTAGGAACCCCAAGTTTGGATATGTTGTAGTGCCAATCCCTCTGTGTTTGCACACCGAATATGGGGTTCCTAGCACCAAGTGGCCCCAAGATATGGGGCCCCAAAGTCGGGTCGCAAAATGTCATTCTCTGCTGCAGAAAAGTGCACAAAATGTTTGCGACCCGAATTTGGGGCCCCGTATCTCGGGGCCACTTGGTGCTAGGAACCCCAAATTTGGACATGTTGTAGTGCCAGTTCCACTGTGTTAACACACCAAATTTGGGGTCGCAAAATGTCATTCTCTGCTGCAGTTTACCATCATATTTCTGAGTTTTCTGGTCCAAAAAATAGGGTTCCTTTAAAAACATTTATAAACGCAAACGCGGCTAAACGCGGTACCGGCGTTTAGCCGCGTTTGGCGTCTGAAACGTGGAAAACTTTTGCGTCTGAACCCATTTTTTTTGCTTCTGGAAAAACGTGGTTAAACACAACTACCTAAAAACACCAAAAAACAAGACTGTGTACATGGACACATAGGATAACATTGAATGAGTTCCGGGGCAGTTTAAAAAAAGTGTCCAACTGCCTCTGAACGCGCGTTTAACAGCGTCTCGTGTGCATGAGGCCTAATTATGACAGGTTTGTTATTAAAAAAAATCACCCTTACACTCACTTTAAGGAGTGTGATCATCTTCAAATTTCGTCCTATATAGTGGTTGAAGTCAGCAAGTCTCTGTGGAAGCAGAAAAGCTTTGAGAAATATTACAAAGCAGCAATAAAAGGGAGAGAATCAGCAGGAAGGAAAGGAGGATGGCAGCAGCAAAAAGCTGAATAGCAGTATTGTCAATAAAATATTAGTATGTTTATTAAATATTATTCTGCAGTAATAGTGATGTTTACTTTTATAGTAACCGGTGATGATTTTAATAAGGAACATAACACACATAGGCGGTCTTTTTAACAAAGAATAAAAATATAACTTGTGAGTTAACAACCCTTTGAGGCTGGGTTCACACTGCCGTACGGAGCGGCTCACAGCAGGGGTCTGGTGCATCAGTGTTTGCTGTTTCAGGTCCGATTTCAGTCTGAATTTTTGTCTGAATTCGGACCTGAAGCGGTCGAAAAGACGCACAGGTCTCCTGTGCAATTCGCTCCGGAGCTGCTCCAGAGATGTGTGAGAGGTGGTCACAATCTCCTGACATGGGAATTGGATGTGGAGAAAACCAACATCCAATTCACAATAGTGTGAACCCAGCCTAAAATACAAAGCAGCAGCATCTCACCAAGATTTATGGTACAAAAACCCTTACAATTGAGAATCCAGACTTACAAACAAAATGAACTTAAAAAAAAGAGGACTTTAACTGATCTTTCCTCTAAAAATATATATATTATATTAAAACACTCCCAAAATGGCACTCCCCTTGTGTGTATCCTTCCTGCGGGCAGTGTGTAGGAAATAGAGATGGCAGAGCCGGCTCTTTTCAGTGTCTCTGATAAGACTGGGCTATTGAAATGTGCCAAATGTTGAGTTTTCCTGCACTCTTCTTGGTGGCTTCTGCCGTGCACGATGCTGGGTTCACAGTCAGAGAAGGCTCTAAGCTTACCAGGTCTTCAGAGATGTTAGGGGGACTTGTGGAGACACTGCACACAGCAGTACATGCTGGCAGGAGGGACCCCAGAAGACCAAGCCGATTTGGCAGATTGGGTTTCAGAGATGTTGCTGTGGCTATATGTAATCTGAGCTCAGTTTTGAAAACTGTGTACCTGGTCTCTCAGTGGAGAAAACTGTGGAAAAGATTGATATTGGTGGTGTAACACTGCTGTGAGCAGCTGCCAAGAACCAGGAATGTTCTACTGTACTGTGTGACCCCAGCAATTACAGCAGTACAGTAGAGGAATGAAGAGATCTGACCAGAAACACACAACAATAGAGACGCGCTGGCCCTGAAGGCATTTACAACATACAGTACATATACTGCACAACATGATGATGTCATATCCAATCACTTTCGTAAGCAGTATAGTAAAGGTGTATTCCATCTTGCTCCAACAATATGGAATAAATTCCTTAGCAGGTGTAAAGTGGTTGTAAAGTGTGCAGCAGCCGCCCCAGCACCCCCTAATACTTACCTGAGCCCCATCTTTCTCCAGCGATGTCCACAAGTGCTTCGGACTCTCCTCCTAATTGGCTGAGACACAGAAGCGGCGCCATTGGCTCCCGCTGCTGTCAATAAAAGTCCGATTGGACACAGGGAGCTGTGACTCGGCTCGGGTGCCCCCATAGCAAACTGCTTGCTGTGGGGGCACTGAACAGGAGGGAGAGGGACCCGAGAAGAGGATTCTGGCTGCTCTGTGCAAATCCACTGCAACAGAGCAGGTAAGTATAACATGTTTATTATTTTTATTGGAAAAAAACGAGACTTTACAAGCACTTTAAAGCGGAGTTTCACCCAAAAATGGAACTTCCGCTTTAAGTTATGGTGACCCTCTGACATGCCACATTTGGCATGTCATTTTTTTGGAAAGGGGACAGATACCCTCTTTTTAGAGGCATCCAGCTCCCACTTTCTCCCGGGGCACCGGGAGGAAGATCACCTCTCCCCCCCCCCCCTGCAATCTTCTGGGACAGGTCACAGGTCCAAGAAGATTGCCCTGCCATTCACAGCGCGCAACACGGCTCGCACATGCGCAGTGGGTGCCCAGCTGTGAAGGCACAGTTGGGCGCCCACAGTAAGAATGTCAGTTCTGTGGAAAGGAGGGGGAGAGGAGCGGGGATTTGTAAGCCCGCATAGCTGGACCGTGGGACAGGTGAGTGTCCAAATATTAAAAGTCAGCAGCTACACTTTTTGTAGCTGCTGACTTTTAATTTTATTTTTTCCGGCGAAACTCCGGTTTAAGCTCAGATCTTTTCTTGTGGTGCACAGCTGCCCCTCCCTGTGCTGAATGGATCTTCAAGATCCCCTGTAAAATTCTCTGAATACCCAGCAGCTGGTGACACCAGGAGCTGAAGAATACTCTGCTTGCAGCCACCTCCTTCAAGTATGTGAGTCCAGCAGTTGCTACTGTGGATCTTCCACTGACAGAGCTAGAAGCACAGGTGTGTATAGTGCAGGATCTGTATTCATCACTAACCCCATTAGCAACTGCGTATGCTACAGCTAGAGGTGCTGGAGGGGGATGTTCTCTTTGGAGACGTAAAGCGGACGTTCACACAAAAATTTGATCCTGCGCTTTTTGGAACCCTCCCCCCCTCCGGTGTCACATTTGGCACCTTTCAGGGGGGAGGGGGGTGCAGATACCTGTCTTAAGACAGGTATTTACACCCACTTCCGGCATAGACTCCCACGGGCGTGTGCAGGATTTTGTTTAGCATACTAACTATCTGCAAATTGTCGTTCGACAAACACGAACGTAGTTGTGACAGACTCACCCGGGACAGAGGATTTTGGAGGGGACTGAATGCTAGCCTCTTGCCTACCGACTATGGGCCCTTGCATTTGAGGGAGCTACAAGCATTTAGGAAGATATTCTGTTATGTAATGCAAAAGGACATTATTAAGGAGGCCATGATGGTCTCTGCCAGCTTGGGACTCAGTGGACAGATGTATGTGAAAGGGATGCTGATTAATGAGATCTGGAAAGCCAAAAAAGGTCTTTCACCCAATAGTTTATTGTGCTCATTAACACACCTTTGTCTCCTAGCAAACTATTGGGGGATGTGTTTATACTTATGTGTATTGTAAGTTGTGAGTGAAGAGACAGCAAGTCTACCCTGAAAGGTCATATCTCTCAGTCACCAAGTCTGGGTAAAGGATTAGATAACTAGCTCATGTTAATTAGGTTTCTGGTTACAGTTTGTATTTTCAGCCTGCTGTATATATTTGTGTGTCATCTTCAGTTCATGGTGAGCAACCAAACGAGTATTGTCTTGGTTGTGATTGTCAGCGGTTGGAATATCTGATATCTATATTCAGACTGGGAGGAAGCAGTATATGACAAAAGCACTCAAGCGGAGTGTGGAACAATTCGTTACAGTAATGAGGTACTATGAGAGTATAAAGAGGAAGTTCATTACTCAAGTGCCACCCTTTGGGCCCCTTCTGCTAATTTCATGTTAGAAGAAGTTTGGTGAGCGTTGATTTTGTTAAGTTATTTTTATTTGGATGGCAGATAGCATCTCTAATTTCATTTCTGTTGTTTTTTATTCTGCACAATAACAAAAATTGTGTAGAATGAAACTTGGCTATGTGTTTTTCTCCAAATGACAGTTTAGGAGTAGGCATAGGCAGTTACACTAAAAAAAAAACCAATGGAAAATTAACAAGGGACACCAACATAGTTGTATCTTTGATCTCAAAAACTACAGGGATAATGGTGTTGTGGTAAATTCCCCAAAAAATCAAACAACAACCATATTATTAATATTATTTATATCGCTACAAAACAAATGCCTTTTAAAATACGTTTGGCATAACTATATCAGTATCACCAGCAAAGCAGCTTCATTATTATCCCATTAAAGAAGAAGAGAATGTGCGCTGCATTTCGACATTTCATCAATTGCCGTGTCACGAATGTTAATTCTAGATCACGAACAGTAGTTTACAAGACCGAATTCTTCCCGGTCGTTCCTTGATTCCGATCATGCGTGTTTGTACTTTTGACTTTTGTGTGACGATTTCTGTACTGACCATCCGAAAATCAGATGTTGAGTTCACATCTGACAAACATTTTATAGCCTGCACATTCAGCTTTTATCTGACAAAAAAGTCAAATCGGCTGTCGAACGCACCGTACTAACGATAATCCACAGACAGCTCATCCTACGAATTTTCCCTTCTGATTTTCGTATCGTGTGTACGAGGCTTAACACTCCTCAAGGAGATTGTCAAAACTAGAGCTAATCTCTACCTACTCTTGTAAAGATTGCAAAACCACTATTATGACTTAAACAGGTGTTTTAGAATAAGGCCCCTTTCACACTGGGGCGGTGGGGGCGGCGGCGGTACAACAGCGCTATTTTTAGCGCTGCTGTACCGTTGTTCTTGAAGCTGTATTCAGCCGCTAGCGGTACGGTTTTACCCCCCGCTGGCGGGCGAAAAAGGGTTAAAATCCCTCGTACAGCGCGGCTATAGCCGCGGTATTGCCGCGGTATAGCCGCGCTGTCCCATTGATTTCAATGGGCAGGAGCGGGGAAGGAGTGGTGAATACACCGCTCCTTCCCCGCTCCAAAGAAGCGGTTTGCAGGACTTTTTTCACCGTCCTGTCAGCGCACCGCTTCAGTGTGAAAGCCCTCGGGCTTTCACACTGAACAAACAGCGGAGGCTGTTTAGGGGCGGTTTGCAGGTGGTATTTTTAGCGCAATACCGCCTGCAAACCGCCCCAGTGTGAAAGGGGTCTAAAGGTAATGAGGCACACATGCTTCTAGAGAAAAAACTTAGAGAAAAAAAATAATACCACCCACAATCAATTAAGATATAACAATAATGCCCCGTACACACGGTCGGATTTTCCGATGGAAAATGTCCGATCGGAGCGTGTTGTCGGAAATTCCGACCGTGTGTGGGCTCCATCGGACATTTTCCATCCGACACACAAAGTTGGAGAGCAGGAGATAAAATTTTCCGACAACAAAATCCGTTGTCGGAAATTCCGATCGTGTGTACACAAATCCGACGGACAAAGTGCCACGCATGCTCAGAATAAATAAAGAGATGAAAGCTATTGGCCACTGCCCCGTTTATAGTCCCGACGTACGTGTTTTACGTCACCGCGTTTAGAACGATCGGATTTTCCGACAACTTTGTGCGACCGTGTGTAGACAAAACAAGTTTGAGCCAACATCCGTCGGAAAAAATCCTAGGATTTTGTTGTCGGAATGTCCGAACAAAGTCCGACTGTGTGTACGCCCTATTACTCTTCATTCCCACCCGTCCTAAGTAGCTAAACAGCTTTGAGATATCCCTCAACCCACTTTCCACAGACCTCCTCCACAGAATACAGCAGTACCTTACTGTTGGCCATAGGCCTAAACTCCCTAAATCGGAACTATGCTGGCTCAACTTTCCCATAGATTAGTAGGAAATCACTGCCACGATTGAAATGTTTCCATTAAACAAAGCTGCAGGACCAGACAGCCTTCTGACTCTATTTCTGCATATTTTTCTCCCCAAATGCCCTCATCAAGAATCCATATGTAACATCTCACGCTCTTCACCATTCCAAATAATGCTCCCTTCTCTCCCTGCCTTATGTATGGAACTCCTACCCACATCAGAAACAAAATGGAATATCGTGGGAGTTAGAAACAGAGAATTTAATATCTCTCTGTTAAGTAGCGATATAATTCTGACTGGCTCTAATGGCTCCTGCTGCAGTAAATCCTCCAAGCAGAAAGTGTGGGGGGCTAAGCTGCACTGTGTGTGTCAATAGACGCACACAGTACGGCTTGGGATCGAGCCTGCATGAGTGCTCATATAGCAAGTGGCATGCTATGGGGGCACTCGGAAAAGAGGAGGAGCCAGGAATGCCAGCATGGGAACCCTAGAAGAAGAGGATCAGGTCTGCTCTATGTAAAATAATTGCATAGAGCCAGTAAGTATAATATAATTGTTATTTTAGAAAAAAACTATTTAAACATTTACAATCATAATCAGCCCAATTTCCAAACACTAGAAATTCTAACTCTCTCAAATGTTTGGCAGCGAAATTAACCCCTTCCTTTAACACTCTTTATAAACAAACTTCAAAATGACAATATTGCTGGAATAATGATATTTGTTGCTGATCCATATTCCTACCTCATTTAAAAAGATATAAAAAAAATCTCCTTTTCTTTATCGTACATCACAGAGCAACCATAATAGTTACTATATGGGTTATACGCCTCCTACTGGTGGATGGACACTGGCAGATAGTCAAATAGGAAGTCCACCCCTATATAACCCCAAGTACACAGGAAGGACCTCCGTTTTTTCGCCAGTGTCTGTAAGGTGAAATGGTCACTGATGTGATACATGTATGTGTTCTTGGAGTATACTTGGAGGTCTGCATGGTTCTATTTAGAATCATGGACTTCATTCAGATCCATTTGAAAAAGCTATCAGCCAAAATGGATGGTACCCGAGCCTCATTGAGAGGAGAGTAGATTCCTCGATGTTTGCCTGTAATGCAGCCTTACGGCGCTGGACCCTGCGTAATGGAACCCTGTGCAGTGTTTGTTCTGACCAAGGTGCTTTCCTTCAGGGTGCTATACAGGTCCCGGAGAGTGGACCCCACATTAAGGGGGACCCAGTCCCTGAAGGTCTTTTATGACAAAGTTCACCGTGATCGGTGAAGATTGGACTTGTGTTATGTTCAGAGTCCTGCAGCGGGAATGGTAAGTCCTGCATTTTTGCAGTGTGCTGTTTAATCAAGCTTTGTACTTCTTAGTCGTGTCGGCTGCTGTTTCTTCTCCAGCCACTAGAGGGCGCAAGCTTGCTCAGTATGGCCTATTTTTATATAGGCAGGAAGTGGAAGGGCGACCATGTCAAAGTGTAAGTAAACCCCCCTATCTTTTTCAGCCAAGGAAGCCGCCACTGCACATGTGATCCGTTATGACACCAGCCATTGGATGGTTTTACAGTTTGGTTAGGAGCACAACCAATGGGAGTGTTACATTTCCGGCACATGTCGGAAATTAAACTGTTTTATGGATTAGTTTACTTCCGTTTTAAGAAAGCCATGTGGTCGAGAGCTTCCGCTGGGCCTCTTGAGACATAACACCAGCCTATGGATGCTAGTGAAGTGTGAGTACTTACTGTGGGAGAAATGTGTGGCCAGACAAGTCATGATTATATACTGCATATTAGGGCTGGGAGATTTTCTAAAAAAAAAAAAATATGTGCGATTTTCTTAAAAAAAAACTCGATTTACGATTCAAATCGAGTTTTTGGTTTTTTTTGACACCGCGCCGGTCCTGAGGAGCTGCGGACAGGAGTTTTTAGGCGAGGCCGCGGCTTAAGCCTAGTCCGCAGCGTCCGGCCTCGTGGACTAGGCCTGTACAACTGTAAGTCGATACACCTCTAGCAGTGCATTTTAAAGTGTTGGGTCTCCAGAATACTGTGCATTTTGCACAAAAATAGTATGGGGCCTGGTGCAGTTGAACAGGTGCATATTTGCAAACTTCAGAATAATGTGCATTTGGTCTGCATAAGCTTACTTTTAGGCTGAAGCAGGAAAAGGCTGCGTGACATGCATATGTGCTAAACTAGTATGGGGCCAAGTGTAGTTGGGCAGGTGCAGCATAGTATACATGCTTGCAAGCTTGTTGCCTAAACGCATGCTTGAATAAACACATGTTTTGCATAGATGTTGCATGCATAGATACATACATACATACTGTACATACATTCATGTGGCTTAAGCACATGTTTGGAAGACCATGGGCATCAGTGCACTTGAAGGAGTTGTCTCCAGAATAGCATGTTTTGGGGATCCCTTTTCACACTTGTGCGATTTGAAAGTCGCGCATTTTGGTGCAACTTTAATGCGATTTTGCAGCGACGTGAAGCAGTGCCTGTGTAATCTTGAGGTCTATGAACCTTAACTCATGCCAAGGTCAGACCAGAGTGGCCCAGGGGCTGCTTTGAAGTCACGCGAATGTGAAGAGTACTCATTGGAAATCATGGGGTGCGATTGGTCAGGGACCTTGCAGTCCCAAGTCGCAGGACGGGTCGCACAGGTGTGGAAGAAGCCTTAGGCTGTTGAAGCAGCATAGAGGCTGCATTGGATGCCTATGCACTTGGCTAATCTTGACTATAACTAGTATGGGCCCAGGTGCAGCATAGTATACATGCTTGCTTACTTGCATAGAACACAAACCTGCATAGGCACATGTTCGCGGAGGGCCCCGCCCCATGGTCCCTGTGCCCGACAAGCGGGCGGAGCCCAGCAGACGGCCCCCCAAGGCTGGCCGCGACGGTGCATCTGCGTGGATGCATGTTGCGTAAACGCAGGGTTTTATAAGCATATGTTGGTGTAGACGTGTGGGCATAAGTGTGTATGCATGTTGCATAGATATACGTGGATGCATGTTTGCATAAACACATGGTGCATAGAGATATGTTTGCTTAGATGCGTGTTGCATAATATATGTTGCATAAACACGTTTCATAAACGCATGCTTGCTTATTCCGTAAATGCATGTCTCCATGGGCATGTATTGCGTAAGTGCATGTTTGCATGGACACGCGCCACGTGTTTTCCCTAAACACATATTTGCTTGAGCACATCCCTACATGCTTCCATAAACACATGCCTCCATAAATGCATATTGCTTAAACGCATGCTGGCATGTTTTCATTTGTACTGCATATGTGTATGCTTAGTTTGAACTGCATACATATGTGCTTAGTTGCATTAAACAGTATACAAATGTGCTTATTTACATTAAACTGTATACATATGTGCTTATTTGCATTAAACTGTATACATATGTGCTTATTTGCCTAGGACTACATACATATCTGTTTTTTTTGCCTAGGACTACATACAAATGTGCTTATTGCCTTGAGCTGCATACATGCATGACTGGCAAGAATACTTGTATCACCAGCATGTTTACATACCTGGGTACTTGCATTCTTACAGGGTTGTATAGCAACATGAGACCAACATTGTCTAGGCCTGCATCCTTGTGGAACTACGTATTAGTTTGTCTAATACAGTCACTTTATTATGTATCTGTTAGACTAGCTAAATGACTTAGAGGAGTGCCACCCCCTCAGGTTCAGTGGTCTGGCAATGTTCACGTCTCCTGTTGGACCAATGGCATCAGGGTGATCTGAGCCACTGTGGCGCCTGATCTTGGATCAAGCCTGGTTAGTACTTGGAGGGGAGACTGCCCAGATTTCCCTCCTAAGTGAAGGAAGCATCTGAGGTTGCTGTGTTTGAGAGTTTCCCAGACCATAAGATTTTAGAGCAGTCTCTGAGGTGGTTGCTCCTTCTTTAGCCGGGTCAGTCTTTGCCTTGTGTTGGGTCTTGGAGCAAAGGTTATGGGCTCATTATTGTAAAACAATTAAGTGGTAGCAGCTTCAAAACTGAATAGCGGCATGAGGTTTATCTTTAGATCTCAATCCGCTGGGCATCCTTCTGCTTCAGATAAGCTCGGTCTGTTCAATGATGACCTCTGAAAGAGGTAGGTTGTGGGGCCCATAATCATCAGGAAACACACATCTTCAGGTGTCGAGTTGTTTCCAGCCTCATTAACTATTTCTGTAATTGCAATGGAAAGTCGTCTTTTGAGGTTCACAAAGCTCCTAGCTCCGGTGCTGGACTTGCTAAAGACGCAAGGGGGGGGGGGGGGGGTGTCAATCTCAGTATACCACAATAACCTTTGCTCAGGAAGCAGTTGGTCCAGATTTTCCTTCGATACATTTTGCAGTAGGAAGCTGTATCTAGGTCGAAGCACATTCCTTATGTACAGTCCTACTCCAGGTCTTGGAGAGGATCATTCTCTCTGTCTAGAACTTGAAGATCCAGGCATTGGATTGCCATTGGGCTCTGTTCCCGGGGTGTTGCACAGCTAAAGATTGGTGGTTGATGGTTCGGAATCTAGAAAGGTTGAGTTCTTCCTTTTAGTTATTGGAAGATAATAACCACTGATGCCAGTTTCTCTAATTGCTTTGAGGGTGGCTACAGTTCAGTGAACTTGGTCTCCACAGGAGAGTATACTGCCCATAAATATCTTGGAGCTTTTGGCCAGTACGCCTTGCTCTGGATTATGGTACAAACTAGTTGTGGGCTCTATCCGGAAAAGCCTCTGCAGGGGCATATATATCAACCACCAGGGCGGCACCAGGAGTCATGCGGCTCAGGAAGGTGAACCACATGGGATAGTAGGCATCATGCAAAATTACCAAACATGCATAGCAAATAAATAAACAGACCATACACCCATTTCATTAAAATAATAATTCTTTATTCTATATTTATTGGATAAAATTGGCCACGGCCTGATTTATTGGTTTTATTTTATTTTAATACCAAACCAAATTCATTTATAACATCAAATCCATTCTCATAAAACATCTTCTCAACCAAACGTTATTTTAACCATAAACCATAATCAACCCAGCCACTGAGACTCGAGCTGAATCAGCATTTATCATCCAATCTTCTTCTTAAATCTCCCCTTTGATTATTCACCAAAGGGAGCCACCACATAAATCTTTGGCCGCGACGGGGGGGGGGGGGTTAGGGCGGGGAGCTCTTAGTGCTGTAATTTCTCTGGCGACTGGCACAATCCTGACTGGAAATCTCCCTTAAATAGTCTATAGGATCCCTTCTGGAATATTCTAAAGGTCATATGACCTTTACTGACCAATCCTAATTGGCCTCTTGACCTTCCAGAACATTCTAAAACACCTGACTAAAATTGCCCAATCATTGCTATACTATTTAACCTTCTAGATTCTTCTATGACACCTGACCTTAACTGCCCAATCCCTAATAGTCTATTAACCTTCTATAACCCCTGAATCACCTGACCCTAAACAGCCTATCAAATTTAACTCTAATATTTTTTACTTTTAAATGCCGATGCCACAATCCCATGAGGAAAGGCGGCCCAATATGGCCTTCCCTTTATTTCCCCATGGGATAGTAGGCATCATGCAAAATTACCAAACATGCATAGCAAATAAATAAACAGACCATACACCCATTTCATTAAAATAATAATTCTTTATTCTATATTTATTGGATAAAATTGGCCACGGCCTGATTTATTGGTTTTATTTTATTTTAATACCAAACCAAATTCATTTATAACATCAAATCCATTCTCATAAAACATCTTCTCAACCAAACGTTATTTTAACCATAAACCATAATCAACCCAGCCACTGAGACTCGAGCTGAATCAGCATTTATCATCCAATCTTCTTCTTAAATCTCCCAAACGACAGGAGAGTTGATACCATCAACTCTCCTGTCCACAGAACCCCAGACCGTGGCCGACTCTATGCATGTTTGCAAATCAGAATTAAAAATATCTAAGCCTACCTCAGACAAATGAATGCCGTCAGATCTATACAAACCTGGTAAGTTTCCTTCCAGTTCCAAATGACGAAACGACAAACCCAAATTGGGAACTAAAAATTTCTCCATAGACCTATTTATCCTTTTCCTAACTTTGTTTAGAGATTTAAAAACTAAAGAATTAGACCAACATAAACGTGGAATGATTTCTGAAAAGACCAAAACCGTATTTGGTGAATTGATCCGCAAAAATCTAAAGGTGTCTTGCATTAGAGAAATCAAATCTAAAGTCTTCACTTTCCCGATATCATTACCACCAAGATGAATTATGATTATATCCGGAGAAGTATATAAAGCATATAATCTACCTAACTCGAAAACCAAATCTTCCCATACCATACCCCTCCGTCCATACCAATGAATGCGAAAAGATGAAGGATCCAGTCCAAGATTTTCAGAGTATATTCTATGAGCTGCTCTCTGTTGTGCCCAAAAAACAAAAGAATGGCCCACAATCCACACTGTGCGGTGAGGACCTGAAACAAAATAACAATTTAATAAGGACGAATGTATAATTGAAAAGAATTAGAACTCCATCTTCCTATTTTTTTGATGATATTATCTTGTAAACCGATTCTAGCGGCTTCAGTATCCGCTCCTATCCTAAATGAATGACATGTGATCTTTAAATGACTCAGACGTAAATGCACCAAACATCTTTTTAAAACTGCCGAAAATTGATAAATAGTTAAAGGAGAACCATCCTCGTGAATAAATAAAAATTCGGAAATATTAGGCCGTAATTCAAAATAAAAACGTAAAGTTTTAACTGGACAAATATTAACATCCGTGCATTCTTTTAAATTTATCCAGGCCCCTAAACCCAAAGGGTCCGTTTTACTAAAACGCAGGAAAATGCGCAGACCATCCGATAAAAACTGAACATTTGATGATAACATTCCTGATGTACTCGTCTTAGAACAAGGTAAAACTTCGGAAATCCGAAACGCAGCAAAAAACGTTAATGTAAAAACCGAAGAAAAAAGTGCAGCTTCATAATTTGACGAACATACATACCCCGTTGCCATACAAAGTTTCGACAACATATCAGGTGTTATCGGAGATCTACTATCCTTCTTAAAATTAATCCTCTTATATCCCTTTAAAACCCGTCTCACCGAAAAAAAACTATTACAAGGAGGCAGGCTGTAAAGGCGCAAAAAGAAAGAAATTCCCGATAATGTTTTGCAAATATGAGACCAGGAGTATTCCTTCTGAATTAACGATTGAAGAAATAGCAGCACAATACCTTCAGAATATTCCAAAACAGTAACATTCAAAGCTACTAAGAAATTAGACCATAAAAGCCACGAAGAAGTATAATTCTTCCAAGTAGAAGGAGCTACAGAATTCTTAATATTCTGAGATATCAAATCAGATCCCACAGATGCGACGGGCAAAGTGACCCCACCGCATCCGCCTCTGGCATTAATTCGAAAAACCGTTCCATCTGTAAGCGAGATAGAGCATCGGCAATTATATTAGTCTTACCTGGAATATACTTAGCCTTTATCCAAATGTTCCATCGGAGGCATAGAAAAACTAAATGTCGCAAATAAGCAACTACCGAAGGCGATTTGGAAGAAAGGCTGTTAACCGCAAAAGCAACACCTTTATTGTCAGTGCTAACTAACAACCTCTTATTCCTAAAACAATACCCCCATAATTCTAACGATACTATAATAGGAAAAAGCTCTATCAGAACACTGTTTTTGCAAAAACCATTCGTGATCCACCTGATTGGCCAGGTAGACGAACACCAATGATTTCCCCAAATTGACCCAAAACCAACCGATCCAGCCGCATCAGTTGATAGATGAAAGTCACTATCTATAATAAAATCCTGTTGCCATAGAGCTCTACCGTTAAACTTTTCCAGAAATTGTAACCAAACCATTAAATCTTGCTTGATGTCCATATTAATTCTAACATGGGACGACGGATTTTTTAAACCGGAAATAGCCGTGTACAATCTTCTGGAAAAAACCCTACCCATAGGTAAAATCCTTGTTGCGAATGCTAATTGACCTAACAAGGATTGCATTTCCTTTAAAGTTACTTTACTTTTCCTAATGAATAACCTCAAAAGCTGATTAAGTCTATAAATTTTCTCATTGGGCAACCTAAATTCCATGTTTACAGTATCTAATGTTATTCCCAAAAATTCAATGCAACAAGTTGGAAAAATGGTTTTCTCTTCCGCCAAGGGAATACCAAAATAATTGCATATTACTTGAAAAGATTCTAGTAAATGCAAACAATCGTTTGAACCACCCCTACCCATGAATAAAAAATCATCCAGATAGTGGATAAAACCGTCAGAGGCAGTTACTTTACTTAACACCCATTCTAAAAAGGTGGAGAAAGCTTCAAAATAAAAACATGAAATAGAACAACCCATAGGCAGGGCTTTGTCGAAATAAAATTTATCCTCGAAATTAATACCTAATGAGCTAAAGCAATCAGGATGCAAAGGAAGAAGCCGAAAAGCAGATTTTATATCCACCTTCGCCATTAGTGCATTAGCCCCTAATGAACGCAATTTAGCTACTGCTGTGTCAAAAGATGTATAAGAAACTGTCACTGAATCACTGTCAATTGATCATTTAATGAGCTACCAAAAGGGAATGACAGGTGATGTATGAGCCGAAATTCATTCGGTTCTTTTTTAGGAATCAAGCCCAATGGAGAAATCCGAAAATCATCAAAAGGGGGGCTATTAAAAGGACCCTCCATCCTGCCTGCTTCCACTTCTTTTAATAGTTTTTTACGCACTAAATGAGGGTAATCGTTACAGATTTCAAATTTTTAACCTGTGTACAACCTGTACCTTGAAACTTTGGTAATGAAAACCCGACAGAGAAACCCTCAATTAGCAGAGCTGCCATCTGAAGGTTTGGATAAACCCGAAGCCAAGGAAGAATTCTTGGAAACATCACTGGCGTGATTGCTTTTGGAAAAATTTTCCTTTTGGCTTGATTGAAGCTTCCGAAAACATTTCGATATTGGGTGATTTCCAGAGCAAAAAGCACATTCGTGCTTATATTTGCATGCAGATAACCATTTACAATGGCTATCATTATATGCAAAACACAAACCTTTCTTATAATTAGTACTTGCAGCCGAAATGGAAACCGTATTAATTGCACTTTTTTGAGAAAACGTCTGTCTCTGAGGTAAAAATAAATTCAACCAGAGACCTACGTCCTTAGACCCCCATTGCAAAGAGGGTTGTACTGCCAACTTCTGTCTGAAAGCCTCATCATAAGCCAACCATGAAAGCCCACTAAAACTTTTGTAAGCCTCTAAAATAATGTCAATATGTTGAAATAGTAAAGAGCTTTTGGATGAGCATTTTTCACATAAAACACTGGCATAAATACAAAATGCTTGCAGCCAGCTGTAAAATGATTTAATTAGTGGTTTACGGCGATCATCCTCCGGCCTTTCATCCCTCCTTTCATATTTCGGAAATTCTCTAGAAAGAGGAAGAACTAAATTTAGATCAATAAATTCCTCTCTCCAGATTTTCTCCCGCAAAGAGGAAGAAAGATGAAAACCCAGAGGAGAAATAAAACAAGGCATGCACTCCCTGAACCCTTTCTCAGGCCCAGTGCCCATTGTGTTGACAACCTCTTGAGAAATAACAGCCTTCTGAGGCATAGTGCTTTTGTCATTTAAAACAGCCGACCATACCTCTGCTGTACTATCATCCCTGCTAATGGGCATCCTTGGTTGTGATGTTGTGTGAGCACGCATAACTTCAATAAGCTGCTGTAAAGAAGAGGACAATTCAGAAAGCTTTGAAACAGCTGACAACTCACCATCAATATTACTAACTTTGTTGACTTCTTCAGAAAACAGTGGTGAAGCACACCGCACAGTGATAGGAATGCCGGCTGCTTTACTAGTCAGAGGAACCAAACTTGGTTCCCCTATTGCCTCTCCATTGTGGCTGCTGATTTTCTGCTGCTTCTCCACTATAAACCGCTGTGTAGACGACTGCGCTGTGACCTCAGCTGATACCTGACTCGCTCCCTCTTCAGTGTGCTCCGTAGCGTAAGTCGCGCATGCGCGCCGACTACCCGATGACGACCCCGGCCTCTCTCTCCTCGCTTCAGGCTGTACAGGCGGCGCCGGACTAAAACTCCTCCTTGGAAGCCGCTTCCTCTTGTTCGCTCTCCGCCCTTCTTCTCCAGCTTGAGTGACGTCTTCCTGCCGTTCGACCTCCGGAACTGCATGCGCCGGAATTACATCCTGTACAGCAACCCGACATGGACGGTGACTCTCACCGGCACCAGCGCTTCTACTCATTTCTCCTTCAAATCCTCTTTCAGCTTCCCCGGAGTCCTGACCCGCAGGTAAGGCAAGGCAAGAACGAATCCATTCTTCTCCTCCAGCCGCCTCTGCTCTTTCTAATAATTGACGAATTAGAGTCTTCATTCTGCCAGCAAACACTGAAACCAGTATTATGGCTACTCCTGCCTGAGCTCTTAGTGCTGTAATTTCTCTGGCGACTGGCACAATCCTGACTGGAAATCTCCCTTAAATAGTCTATAGGATCCCTTCTGGAATATTCTAAAGGTCATATGACCTTTATTGACCAATCCTAATTGGCCTCTTGACCTTCCAGAACATTCTAAAACACCTGACTAAAATTGCCCAATCATTGCTATACTATTTAACCTTCTAGATTCTTCTATGACACCTGACCTTAACTGCCCAATCCCTAATAGTCTATTAACCTTCTATAACCCCGAATCACCTGACCCTAAACAGCCTATCAAATTTAACTCTAATATTTTTTACTTTTAAATGCCGATGCCACAATCCCATGAGGAAAGGCGGCCCAATATGGCCTTCCCTTTATTTCCCCATTCTATCTCTATTGTCAGTGTATATTCCAGGTATAGAATAGCGGTAGGGGATTAGCTAGCAGCATGAGGATTATGTGGGGGCCAAACCAGTAACCTTGTTCTTACACTTATAATTCTTAAAGTGGTGTTCCGGCCAAAATTATACTTTTTAAATAAAAATACCCCTATAATGCACAAGCTTAATGTATTCTAGTAAAGTTAGTCTGTAAACTAAGGTCTGTTTTGTTAGTTTATAGCAGTAGTTTGTTATTTTATAAACTTACAGCAGGCCGTGGCCATCTTAACTCTGGGCATCTGAAGCCAGACTGTATTTCTTCCTGGATCTCATCCTTGCAGATCTCGCACATGCTCAGTGCAGCACAAGCAGTGTAATAGGTTTCAGGTCAGGTTTCCATAGCAACGGCAGTGTCAGAGGAAGTTGCCGCCCCTTCCCAGAAGGCATTGCAAACAGGAAATGATGCGATGGGCCGCGGCCAGGGAGGAGGAAGTGAAAAATGAATACAGCAGATATACAGTAAGTGCTGAGAAAAAAAATAAAAAAATATCCAATTTGTTTACAGTGCACAGTTTAGTGAGGGATGCTGAAGAGTTGTAAAAGTGGGTGGAACTCCACTTTAAGGTGGAACTTCACTCTCCTAATCAGCATTGATTATCTTTCACATTTTTTAAAATTAATATAATTTTAGCATACGGACAGGAGTAAAAGGCTGTGGTACATAAACATTGATTATTGTTAATCCCCATGCTGCTAGCTTTAGTAAATAGATATTAAAGTATATCACATTTACTGTATTTACTTCTTTCAAACTTTTTTATATACATTTCTGCAGTTAGTTCCCAGTATCCTGCCTAGGCAAATGATGTCATACACCCCAGGAGTCTTCAGGAGGGGAGGAAGATGGCTTTCCCAGCTAAGCACAGTGTTATGCATGCAAGATTGAGTTAAGGGCAGATGGATTCCAGAGGAAGTAAATTATATCTGAATCACCTGCCCTTACTCAAGATGGCCCTGGCCATAAATGCTAAGAGAGTGTTTTTCAAAGTGATTTGTCAACAAAATAAAGCATAGAAACATGGATGGATTTTGGGGGGAGGGTGGGGTTGGTCTTATGTTTGGGATTGTTGTCCTGCTGCAGAATAAAGCTTGTATTGATGGATAAACTATTAACACTTCTACTTCTAAATGCATTCTTTATTTACAGCATTTTTTCACACCTGCCTAAAACTTTTGCACAGTGCTGTATAAAATGCAACTGTATATCATTTTACTTTATTAACCACTTCAGCTACAGAAGATTTACCCCCTTCCTGACCAGGCCATTTTTTGTGATACAGCACTGCTTTACTTTAATTGACAAGTGCGACGCTGCATCCAAATAAAATTTACCGTATATACTCGAGTATAAGTCGTTCCGAGTATAAGTCGAGGCCCTAATTTACCACAAAAAAATGGGAAAAACGTATTGACCCGAGTATAAGACGAGGGTGAGAAATGCTACTGTAAGTAGAAAAGAGGGTCAACAATGCCCATTTGCAGCATCACTGTGCCCATTTGCATGCCTCACTGTGCCCATTTGCAGCCATAGGTCCCCTGAACTTCAAACTCGGTAGTTAAGGGTTCCTAGATGCCCCCTAGCTGCAGCCAAAATTTGAGGTCTCTGAACTCAAAGGGTTCCAAAATGACATTGCTGCAGATGGACACAGTTGACCAAATTTGGGGCCCCGTATCTTGGGGCCACTTAGTGCTAAGAACCCCAAATTTGGTGTACAAACCCAGTGGAACTAGCACCATAAAATTTCCAAAGCTGGTGTTTCTAGCACCAAGTGGCCCCGAGATACAGGGCCCCAAAATTCAGTTCAGAAAATGTCAAGCACTTTTCTGCAGCAGAGAATGAAATTTTCCGAACCGAATTTGGGGCCCCGTATCTCGGGGTCACTTAGTGCTAGGAACTTCAGCTTTGGATATGTTGTGGTACCAGTTCCACTGGGTTTGCACACCAAATTTGGGGTTCCTAGCACCAGATGGCCCTGAGATACGGGTCCCCAAAATCGGTTCGGAAAATGAAATTTTTTGCTGCAAAAAAGTGCTTGACTCGAGTATAAGTCGAGGGGGGCACTTTCAGCACAAAAAAATGTGCTGAAAAATTCGACTTATACTCGAGTATATACGGTATGTCCTTTTCCCACAAATAGAGCTTTCTTTTTTCTTTTCTTTTGGTGGTATTTGATAACCTCTGAGCTTTTTACTTTCTGCTATAAAACATATCCAATAAAAAAAATGTAAAAAATTTAATTTCTTCATCAATTTAGGCCAATATGTATTCTGCTATATATTTTTGGGTAAAAAAATCCTAATAAGCGTATATTGATTGGTTTGCGCAAAAGTTATAGCGTCTACAAACTATGGGATATATTTATGGAATGTTTATTTATTTTTTACTAGTAGTGGCGGCAATCAGCGACTTACAGTATAGTGGGACTGCAATATTGCGTCATTTGTACACTGTCACTGTACTAATGACACTGGCTGGGAAGGGATTAACATCAGGGGTGATCAAAGGGTTAACTGTGTGCCTAGCTGGTGTTTTACTATAGTGTCGGGGGTGCTTTTACTAGTGGAAGGCATAGATCCGTGTCCCTGCTTTGCAGGAACACAAGATCCATTCCTTCCTTACTGACAGAACGGCGATCTGCCTTGTTTACATATTAGAGGCTCTTTACCACGTGATCAGCCATGTCCAATCACGGCTGATCACAGTGTAAACAGGAAAAGCCGTTTATCGGCTTTTCCTCACTCGCGTCTGACAGACGCAAGTAGAGAAGAGGCGATCGGTGGCTCTCCTGACAGGGGGGGGTCTGCGCTGGTTGATTATCAGCGCAGCCCCCCTCCGAGGATGCCCACACTGGACCACCAGGGATGCCCACAATGGATGGCCACCAGGTTTGCCACCCTGGACCACCAGGGATGACAGTCAGTGCCCAGACAGATGCCAATCCGTGCCCATCAGCAATGCCTGCCAGTGCCATCAGTGATGCATATCAGTGCCACCCATCAGTGTCCATCAGTGCCGCCTATTTCGGTGCCCATCAGTGCCACCTATGAGTGCCCATCAGTGCTGCATATCAGTGCCACCTATCAGTGCCAACTCATTGGTGTCACCTCATCAGTGCCCGTCAGTGCAGCCTCATCAGCGCCCGTCAGTGAAGGAGAACACTTACTTATTTACAAAATTTTATAACAGAAACAAAGAAAAACTTTTTTTAATTTTTGGTCTTTTTTTATTTGTTTAGCAAAAAAATAAATAAATGCAGAGGTGATCAGATACCATATACAGTATCACACAAAAGTGAGTACACCCCTCACATTTTTGTAAATATTTTTTATTGTATCTTTTCATGTGACAACACTGAAGAAATGACACTTTGCTACAATGTAAAGTAGTGAGTGTACAGCTTGTATAACAGTGTACATTTGCTGTCTCCTCAAAATAACTCAACACACAGCCATTAATGTCTAAACCGCTGGCAACAAAATTGAGTACACCCCTAAGTGAAAATGTCCAAATTGGGCCCAAAGTGTCAATATTTTGTGTGGCCACCATTATTTTCCAGCACTGCCTTAACCCTCTTGGGCATGGAGTTCACCAGAGCTTCACAGGTTGCCACTCGAGTCCTCTTCCACTCCTCCATGACAACATCACGGAGCTGGTGGATGTTAGAGACCTTGCGCTCCTCCACCTTCCATTTGAGGATGACCCACAGATGCTCAATAGGGTTTAGGTCTGGAGACATGCTTGGCCAGTCCATCACCATTACCCTCAGCTTCTTTAGCAAGGCAGTGGTTGTCTTGGAGGTGTGTTTGGGGTCGTTATGTTGGAATACTGCCCTTCAGCACAGTCTCCGAAGGCAGGGGATCATGCTCTGCTTCAGTATGTCACAGTACATGTTGGCATTCATGGTTCCCTCAATGAACTGTAGCTCCCCGGTGCCGGCAGCATTAATGCAGCCCCAGACCATGACACTTCCACCACCATGCTTGACTGTAGGCAAGACACACTTGTCTTTGTACTTCACACCTGGTTGCCACCACACACGCTTGGCACCATCTGAACCAAATATGTTTATCTTGGTCTCATCAGACCACAGGACATGGTTCCAGTAATTCATGTCCTTAGTCTGCTTGTCTTCAGCAAACTGTTTGCGTGCTTACTTGTGCATCATCTTTAGAAGAGGCTTCCTTCTGGGACAACAGCCATGCAGACCAATTTGATGCAGTGTGTGGCGTATGGTCTGAGCATTGACAGGCTGACCCCCCACCCCTTCAACCTCTGCAGCAATGCTGGCAGCACTCATACAACTATTTCCCAAAGACAACCTCTGGATATGATGCTGAGCACGTGCACTCAACTTCTTTGGTTGACCATGACAAGGCCTGTTCTGAGTGGAACCTGTCCCATTAAACCACTGTATGGTCTTGGCCACCGTGCTGCAGCTCAGTTTCAGGGTCTTGGCAATCTTCTTATAGCCTAGGCCATCTTTATGTAGAGCAACAATTCTCTTTTTCAGATCCTCAGAGTTCTTTGCCATGAGGTGCCACATTGAACTTCCAATGACCAGTATGAGAGAGTGAGAGCGATAACGCCAAATTTAACACACCTGCTCCCCATTCACAGCTGAGACCTTGTAACACTAGCGAGTCACATGACACATGGGAGGGGAAAAGGCTAATTGGGCTCAATTTTGACAATTTCACGTAGGGGTGTACTCACTTTTGTTGCCAGTGGTTTAGACATTAATGGCTATGTGTTGAGTTATTTTGAGGGGACAGCATTGTAGCAAAGTGTAATTTCTTCAGTATTGTCACATGAAAAGTTATAATCAAATATTTACAAAAATATGAGGGGAGTACACACTTTTGTGAGATACTGTATATAAACCTAGTGTTGATCGAAGACCACCAAAAGAAAGCTCTATTTGTGTGAAAAAAAATGATATACATTTTGTTTGGGTACAGCATTGCATGACCGTGCATTTGTCAGTTAAAGTAGTGCAGTGCTGCATAGCAAAAAACGACCTGGTCATGAAGGGGGCAAAACCTTTCAGAGCTAAATTGGTTAAATCACTTCCTTCTTCTGTGCAGGACTACATGTCCCACAAGGCATTGCTCCTCACACAATCACATTCACATGTTCTCAGGCACTGACTGACATGTATGGAGGGTGTACTGAGCTGCATGCGTGCTGCACTGCATTTTCTGATATGTAAACAAATAATGCATTCCTTATGCTGGCCAACTAATCGGCTGACCAACTAATCGATTATGAAAAGAGTTGACAACTATTATGTCGATTAGTTGTTTCAGGCCTAGTAACAAACAATATTTACTGATTCAGCTTCCCAGCAGAGACCGCAATTAGCCTTCCCTAGTTTTGTAGTCAAATATGCTTCCCGTTTTCCCTTTTCATAGTTATTCCTTTACTGCTGGCATTGTTTGTATTATAACACGGTGAGCGAGAGATTAGACAAATTATGACCCCCAGATCACATTTCAGAGTTACAACATACTTCTATGTGCTGCTACCAGGACCAAACAGAATGTAGTCCCTTTCAGTTTCCATATGACTAATTGCTATGAAGTGCTGTGTATTTTGTGGATTTCTCCATGTTTGCCAGTATGCGATATGCTGTAATGCTTGTATCTCAAGCACACAGATGCTATATATCTGGGATAGATCACCAAGTTGCTCTGATGCATCAGCAAAGCAGAATGATGCCAGTTTACCAATATGGTGAATAGAAGATGTAAGAAGATAACTGTAACTGCAGTAATACTGGTGGGGAATCCCTTACTGTACACTTCAAAAAAGAAATCACGGAGAACATCATTATTATATACTGTATGATTTATATTGCACCAACAGTTTACACAGCACTTATATTGGAGAGAGTACAGATACAAATTCAATACAAGAGGGTCTCCTGTTCATGAGAGCTTACAATCTAAAGAATGGAGTGAAATAGCAAATACATTTTTATTTTTAATATTTTCTGCAATGTGGTTCATATGATCAGTGTTGTAGAATTGAACTTGCCTGACCATGTGACTTTGCCGCAAAATTGGTCACATAACCAGCACTGCAGAAGTTGAAGGCCTCATGCACACTGGACGTTTTGCTACCTCTCCTAGACACCTTTCTTCTCGGCAGCAGTGTTTTGACAGAAAAAACGTTTGATGCTTGTAAACCCGTTTAGGTGCGCCAAGAGCTTGGGTGTTAATTAATTTAACTATAATTTAATCTAGCCTTTGAAATGAATTAACACTCAAACGCTAAACATTCCTAGCATTAACAAGCATTTCTTCTGCCAAAATGCTGCTGCTCCTGGACGCGCTGGGATTTTTTTCTGTCTCTAAACTCCTCTAAATACTTGTGTGTGTATTGACACATAGGAACATGCAGGGGTGTTTAGAGGCAGAAAAAAATGGCGGATACCCCTAACAGCAGCATTAAACCGTTCAGTAAGCATGGGACCTAAGGAGTAAGGTAAAGTGAACGTATTCCCAGATCATGCACACTAAAATATTTCTTTAGCTGCTGCCCGCCCACCATATAGTAAAATGCCGGGCGGGCGGGAGCACTCTCGTTCTGGGAGGACGTCATATGATGTCCTCCTGTTCTCGGCACGCAGCGAACGGTGGTGCGCTGTGTCCCTGGGACACGGCGCATCAAAATTCATGGTAAATACCTATGACGTAGGCTCTTTACCATGTGATCAGCTGTTTCCAATCACAGCTGATCACGGTGTAAACAGGAAATGCCATTCACATGCTGTCAGCGTGAGGAGGACATTCCTCTTCTCACGCTGACAGTGAGTGAGGAGAGGATAGCTGGTAAGCAGCACTGATCATCAGTGTCCTGATTTTCAGTGCAGCCCCAACAGTTCCCACCAGTGCTGCCCTTCAGTGCCCATCAGTGATGCCCTTCAGTGCCAATCAGCGATGCCTTTCAGTGCCCATCAGTGCTGCCTATCAGTGCCTCCTCATCAGTGTTGCCTAACAGTGCCTATCATTGCTGCCTATCCGTGCTGCCTATCAGTGCTGCATATTAGTGCCGCCTATCAATGTCCATCAGTGCTGCATATTAGTGCCTCCTCATCAGTGCCATCTCACCAGTGCCCATCAGTGCAGTCTGCCAGTGCAGCCTCATCAACGCACATCAGTGAAGGAGAAAAAAAGGAAAATTTATTATCAAATACTTACCGTAATTTTCCTTTCCTGATGGACTCCATGGCAGCCTACGTGTGGGTTAACCCCGCCTCCTCTCCAATGCTATAGGACCCCCTACCCTATAAGAATGAGCTCACCTGTACAGACTGTGTTCCGTAACTAGCCTACTCATTGACCGATGGGTGGGAACTCCGTCTGCCATGGAGTCCATCAGGAAAGGAAAATTACGGTAAGTATTTGATAATAAATTTTCCTTTTTCCTGACAGACTCCATGGCAGCCTACGTGTGGGAAATAACTAGCCATTCCACATGGGTGGGTATGCTGAACAGCAATAATATAATTTGACCCGTCAACCGACAGGATTTATAAACCAAAGCTCACAGAAGAAAGCGAAGCAGGCTCAGTAAAGTAATCTGACATTAAGGTTTCAATAGGGGCCCTTGAGGTCGCTTGCAGATAACGCCTGAACACACGTACCGGGCTGCTGCCCATGAAGCCGCTATACCCTTGGTGGAACGTGCCGTCACCGCCTCCGGAGGAGTCAGGATCCTATCTCTATAAGGCTGATGAATAAACTGTACAGTTCTGGACGAGGCTTGATTCAGTTTGTTACTGCCGAAATGCAGGATGGACAGGTAGACAGAATGTCCAAAAGGAAGGAAGTAGCTTGCAGGTATACCTTCAGAATTTCGTCTATGACCAGAGGATAGGATGATTTGCTGGATCCTATGGAACCTTGAGGTAATTCTTGGATTTGAGCTGAGCATGGGAAAAAAGGACCATCTGGTCCGGGAAGAAGGACAGAAAAAAGATTCTTCGTAACCTAGGGACGTGACCTCCGAGACCCTCTAGCCAAGGTAATGGCTACTATGACATTGATTTTAGTTAAAAAGGCCTCCAATAGAAAGCGGGGAGGACCCCGTATTACTGAGTTCAGACAGTGAGCCAATGACAAGGGGAAGGTCTCAATTGGGAAATCTTGGTCTCCTTATGAGGGCTAAGCTTTAGCTGCCCATGGGATGGTTGGTGGACTAAAGGGTAAACAGCCCACGAAGTTCTGGAGAAGGCCAACAAGGCTGAGACTTGGACCCTAAGAGAGCTGATGGATAGAGATAAATCTAGGCCGAAAAAGCTGAAGATATCCTGAGCTTTTGGATTTCTACATGACCTGCTCAGAGAATGAGAACTCAACCGACTTGTCCTGAATTCTCCTGTCGACCTAATTCATGCTCGTCCCAGTAGAGTTCATGAGAGTGGCAATCACCCTTGAAGCGCATCCGAGCCGGACAAGGATGCAGAACTGTCCCTTGAGAAAGAAGGACCAGCCTGAGAGGGAGAGACACCGGATCCCGGAAGCTGAGCTGGCTCAGGAGGGGGAATCAAGGGCGATTGGCCAGTAAGGGGCTACTGCCACCACTTTGACTGCTTCCTCATGAGATCTTCGTAAGAACCTGAGAATTATTGGGATTGATAGAAAAGGCGTATGCCCTCTTGAAGCTAAAAACGATCTGTCAGGGCATCCACTCCAGAGGCCTAGCTGTAATGACCCCGGGTTGTAACACCTCACCAGCTTGAGGTTGCCTGTGAAGAAAAAGAAAAAGATCCACTTTGAGATTGACTCCTAGGAACAGAATCCGCTTGAATGTCTGCACACGAGAAGACCATTCTTTAGTGTTTGCGCATAGAAATACGATCAGACGATCTAGATTCGAGGAATATAGGCCATTGAAATGCCGGTCAGGCTGGGCCCAAGATATGATGGGCTTGATCTTCCGGCATAGTGTGGAGCTTCGAGTGCCCCTATGACTCTTCACATAGAAGATCGCCATTGTGTCATTCATTCTTTATAATACTGACTCTCCCTTCCAGAAATGGGAGAGGAACTGAAGGGCACACTAGGCTGTCCGAAGATCCGGGACATTCTAGCCCGGGTTGAGAAGACGCGTACCCAACTTGCCTTAAGCCAGATCCTAACTGCAGAGGGCTCCCCAACCGGAACCGCTGGCATCAGTCGTGACCTTGACCATGAGATGGGGCGATAAAGTGGCAATTGAGCAGATTTTGCGCTGAAGACACCAGAAGAGGCTGCTCCACGCCGTTGATATGTAAATAGGTTGACTGTTGCCCCTTAATCTCCCTCGCTGCAGAAAACCTGACTGGAGCGGGTATAACCTCTGCAGGGACCACTTGACCATAGGGGTCGTGAAGACCGTCGAGGCGGTAGTTCTTCTTTTTTTTTTTTTTTTTTTTTTTTTAGGAGCCACCTGAAGCTGGTCAGGGTGGAGATAGCCAGTTCCCTGAGAACCAGCAACTGGTCTTTGTGTTAGGATAACAAGGCGAGGTCACCGAAATAGTGATAAAGACGTACCCCTCTCGTTTAAATGAGGGCCACTATGGCCGGAGAAATTTTTTTTTTTTTTTTTTTAAGAAGACACGTGTGAGGTCATCAGCCCGATAAGGAAGAAGAAGAACTGTAGATGGTCTCGCCCAATTTGGAACTAGAGGTAACATCTTTTAAGTCAATTGGGATTAGCCAATGTCCTGGCCGTATAGAAGGTCGACAGAGCCTTCCAACGTATCTACAAATTTTATATACTTGTATAGGTAAGATAGATCTAATACTAGACACCAAAACTGTTACTTTTGTGTTTGAAAAGAGGGGAAAGTATACCCCTGGAATTCTACGTCCCTCGGGGCGTGTACAGTAACACCTGCTCTTGCTCTTCCAACTGAGTTAGCAGAGTGGAATAAATCTGGGGAGAGGGGTATTAGTGAAGGACCATGTGTGGCTCGATAAAACCATCTTGACAGTCCAGTAACCAGTGATGGAGGCCACCCAGACATGCCGGAAGAGGAGCAGACGAGCCTCCCCGCCCAGGCACCCGTGGGCGGGTGTAACCCAAAAGTTTCGGCTGGTTCCCGACCAACAGACGCCCTACTCTTAGCGGGTTTTATGGAAGGATGCTTGCACTCTGCTCCAGTTCTTTATGAAGACCCAGCCAGGACTTAAAACACAAGCTTCTCACGAGCGTTCAACAGCTCCCGTACTGGGGACTCTTCCGACCGAGCAGACGCTTAATCTGGGGAAGGCGTAACTAAAAGGCCCGTTGAACCATGACCGAGGATCATTTAGTCCAGGCCAACAGGTGAAGCAGATTGTCGCCGGCTTCAGCTCCTTTACTGCTAAACTTCTGGAGAACTCTTCCGAAGCTCCCCTGAGTACGAAGACTGCAATCTCTGTCCAGGCTTCCATAACCTTTGGACATAGCTGCTAGGGCAGGGTTACAAGCCATACTGGCAAACCTGTAAGCTTCCTTGAGATCTTGATCTGACTTCTCTCGAGCCTGTCCTGCAGGACACGGCATCTTCTAAGGAAGAGCAACCTGTAATGTCAGACGCAGCAACGCTGCATTTATAAGGGGAGTGTTTCCCCGACACTCCACTTCTTCTGTCTTGAAGGGATACACTCTGGAGGTATAGTTTGATGTGGAAGTTTTCTCGTCCACTTAGTTGCACTCCTCATCCTTTCATCCGTGAGGAGCAGAAAGAGAGAGAGAGAGAGCGCCCTTCCCCCAGGTGCTTAAAGAACTACTATGCTTAGGGGGGGAGGAAGGGTCTACTCACTTAAGGGCTTCCTTAAATCGCTTTGACTCGTGAAGGAATCAGAGAGACATCAGAGCTTCTGACACATTCATCCCCTTCCAACTTGATGTCAGAAGAATCCGGAGAAGCAGCGTAGGGCTGGGAAGGACCTGAAAACCCTTGGGCTATACCAGCCAAGGAGCCGGGTGGGATGGACAACTGGCTCCATGTGAGGGATGTCTCCCATCTCCTAGGGATTGCTTCCTCACCTCTTTCCCAAGAGACTCCATAATCTTGTTTTCTGTTTCTTATCCCCAACCGCCCAGGCACAACAGTGGACACATACAGACTCGCTTTCCGAGACTCGTGTCCCACATCTCCAGCAGGCTCTGCCATCCGAGCGGCTGATAGGGCGGTGGGTACGGTGACTGGAGGAGGAATGGCACCATCTCCTCTAGATGAAGGAGGAATGGCAACATCTCCTCTGGATGGAGGAGGAATGGCAACATCTCCTCTGGATGGAGGAGGAATGGCAACATCTCCTCTGGATGGAGGAGGAATGGCAACATCTCCTCTGGATGGAGGAGGAATGGCAACATCTCCTCTGGATGGAGGAGGAATGGCAACATCTCCTCTAAATGGAGGAGGAATGGCAACATCTCCTCTGGATGGAGGAGGAATGGCAACATCTCCTCTGGATGGAGGAGGAATGGCAACATCTCCTCTGGATGGAGGAGGAATGGCAACATCTCCTCTGGATGGAGGAGGAATGGCAACATCTCCTCTGGATGGAGGAGGAATGGCAACATCTCCTCTGGATGGAGGAGGAATGGCAACATCTCCTCTGGATGGAGGAGGAATGGCAACATCTCCTCTGGATGGAGGAGGAATGGCAACATCTCCTCTGGATGGAGGAGGAATGGCAACATCTCCTCTGGATGGAGGAGGAATGGCAACATCTCCTCTGGATGGAGGAGGAATGGCAACATCTCCTCTGGATGGAGGAGGAATGGCAACATCTCCTCTGGATGGAGGAGGAATGGCAACATCTCCTCTGGATGGAGGAGGAATGGCAACATCTCCTCTTGTAAATGTTGTGGCCTGGCAAGGTCTCTGTCATCTGATCTCAAAAAGAGCTGAAAAAAGAATGGGGGGGGGGACAAAACGCGATCTCAATCCCTTGAGACTTCAACCTCGGCCCCTCCCCTCGCCTGCACGCACCTTGTGCATGAGGGCTGGCTGTATGAAGGCAGTGACCTATCCATAACCGCTGGACAGAACGTCACCATGACACTGATGGTCTACAGATGACCCGGAAATGCTACACAAACCGAGCCAACCGGAAATATTATATAAGATATATATATATATTTACATATATATTTTATTTATGATTATTATTATTATATATATATTTTTACTCACAATCCAAACAGGAGTGTAGATACATGCTGTATAAAGTAAGAACGAGTATATAGAAGTATAAAGTCCTCTTTTATTTCTTTATTTATTTTCTCCAATATATGCATATATGTTTATAAATTTTTGTTTATTTTATCTTCAATTTTTACCCTTTAAGGGGAGAAAACTCAGTTAGACCAACACTGACCAGGCTGGGGAAAGTTGCCGCTTACTGTCTGCGGGAAATCCCGTCCTTGACAGGCGATGACAGACAATCAAGTCCCCCGCCTGAGTGACGTCACCGCTCCTCCACCACGCGCCTGCGCCGTGGGAGACAGCCATACGGTGCCTGTGCGGCCGCCGGAAGATTCGCCACTCCGCATGCGCGAGCCAAGCCTCGTTTTCACGAAGGCTCTGCGCATGCGCAGAACGACTGCGGCGGCCGCTACCCGGAAGCACCGCAGCGGCCTGGGACGCAGAAGCGTTCCGAATGCCATGAGGGGACACAGAGGTACCGGGGAGTACCGCGGAGAACCGGGAGACAAACAACATAATAGTATATACAAAGAAACGACTGCCATGGAAGAAGTAAAAAATTTGCAGACCTTGCCAGCCGATGATGCGTCCACCTTCAAGCATAATGAGGCATCCACCCTCCACGAGTGGGATATTTTGGTGCCATGAAAGCTACTCGCCCGCTCATAGCTGGGCCCTGAGCCACACCGTACCATGGTATGCTAGATTCTGGAACAATCCGACCGGACGCCAACAGGAACAATCGTGATGTAGGTCCATGGAGGAGGACAAAAAAGGAACACAGTCTGTACAGGTGAGCTCATTCTTATAGGGTAGGGGGTCCTATAGCATTGGAGAGGAGGCGGGGTTAACCCACACGTAGGCTGCCATGGAGTCTGTCAGGAAATAATTTTTTTCAATAGAAACAAAGAAAAACTTTTTTTTCAACCTTTTTGGTCTTTTTTTGTTTCTTTATCAAAAAAAAAAAACAAAAAAACCCAGTAGTGATTAAATACCACCAAAAGAAAGTTCTATCTGTCTCAAAAAAATTTAAATTTTGTTTGGGTACAGCATTTCATGATTGCACAGTTGTCATTCAAAGTGTGACAGCACTGAAAGCTGAAAGGGCAGCCTGGGCAGGAAGGAAGTGAAAGTAGCCTGTAGGCAAGTTGTTGAAGTACTTATCTCTGTATCTATAAGCATTGTTAAGACAGCAGTATTCAAAATTCACAATATAGGCTTGGCTTTTTTCAATAAGAACAGAATTCTGGCAAGTTGCCAACCCTTTAATGTAGATAACCAGGTACTGGTACTCTGTGAATGGATGGGGGGGCACTAATTTTCTTTAAAGGAATGGGGGGCACTAGTGCTCTGTAGAGGGAGAGAGAAGACACTGGTACTCTGTGAGGGTAGAGTGTATATTTATCAAGCCTATAGAATTGCCCCAGTCATATTCTTTTTCCTCGAATCCCAAACTTTTTGTAGAACGAGTTTCCAGGGGAGGATCCTATAGCTGTAATAATTTACAAGGAAATGCAGCGTATTTATACAAATCTCAGTCTTGGACTGTATAAAACTAGAGTCTTTCAGATTCAAATAAATGAAGTTTGAACTATGTCACTGTAACTTCTGACTGGCAAATGTTACAGATTAGTAAACATCCACAGAGGATCTCCTCTGGAAGGCCTGTGTACCCCTGATCTGTGCACAGCGATACCAGTCAGGAAGGATGTGGAGGGTGTAGCTAGGTCGGAGTGGCTGCCAGGTCACTGAAATGTTTTGGCTGTGATGTAATGGCTCTTTCACACAATAAAATATTGGCTGATAATAGCAATGGGTTTAGGCTTAGCTAGGACTTCTATGTTAGACAATGATGAGAGCTAGTTTAATCTTTGTTCCCTTATTAAGGTTTGCCAAAAGTATTTTTAACACAGAAATATATGTTGCAAAGTACTAGATATATACTGGGGGAATAATCCCCCAGGTCAAACAGAAGTCCAGGCAGATCTGAAATATGGTAAAGACAAACCAAATAGATAGACAGATATGATATAAATGTTATCGTACGCACAGTAGCACTTTTGAATGTCAAAGACACAGCGTGTCCAGCGTGAGGTGTATATTAACCACTTGACCTACAGAAGATTTACACCCTTTATGACCAGGTCATTTTTTGCAATACGGCACTGCGTTACTTTAAAGTGGTGCGCCACCCAAAAGGGGAAGCTCCGCTTGGTTTTGACAGGTACCCGCTCCCACTTCCGGGTAAGATCGTCGCATGGCGATCTCTGACATTTCCGGCCCCTCCTCCTTCCCCCCGCTGCCTTCTGGGACACACAGAGGTCCCAGAGGACGGTGGGACCATTCAGAAAGCGCAGCGCGACTCGCGCATTAGGAAACGGGCTGTGAAGGCTTCATTTCCTGTTACAGATGCCGGCGCCTGCACCCGAAGCCGATTGACGAATCAGCTAGGGGAGCCGACATCTCGGGATCCTTGGATGGGTAAGTGTCTTTATATTAAAAGTCAGCAGCTACAGTATTTTTTTACAGACTGAAACTCCTCTTTAACTGACAATTGCACAGTCATCCAACGCTGTACCCAAATAAATATCATTTTTTTCCCCACAAATTGAGCTTTCTTTTGGTGGTATGTGATTACCACTGCACTATAAACAAAAAACAACAATTAAAAAAAAATTAATTAAAAATAAAAATATATAAATATAAATTTAAGCCAATATGTATTCTGCTACATATTGTTGGTTGAAAAAATCCAAATAAGTGTATATTGTATGGTTTGCACAAAAGTTATAGCATCTACAAACTGTGTGTGTGTGATATATATATTACACTTGTGCTCATAAGTCTACATACCCTGGCAGAATTTATAATTTCTTGGCCATTTTTCAGAGAATATGAATGATAACACAAAAATATTTCTTTCACTCGTGGTTAGTGTTTGGCTGAAGTCATTTATTATCAATCAACTGTGTTTACTCTTTTTAAATCATAATGAAAACAGAAACTACCCAAATGACCCTGATCAAAAGTTTACATACCCTGGTGATTTTGGCCTGATAACATGCACACAAGTTGACACAAAGGGTTTTTTTTTTTTTTTTTATCCAGAAAAAATTCTTTATTGAAAATTAACAGCGTACAGTCCAGAGATTCATAAGCTTTACAATTACGATATGGTATAACACCCCTCGTTCCCCAGGAGCCCAGCCACAAATATGCAAAATAATATAACATAACATGCCATTCTCCCCTAGACACACCATATTCAAGATACCCTGCATACCTTCGAATACATCTGTACTTAAATGTATGTTCTGTCAGATTATTAGGGTGTGGGGTCTCTCAGCCCGTATTGAGTCTCAGGAGTCTATCCATGACCAGGTCCTCCGGGGCCAATCCCGGAGTTCCCAGCCACGGCTCCCACAGTTTTTCAAATTTGGCAGCACATCCCCTATGCTGGTATATGATTTTCTCCATCCTTAGCGTATTACCCACTGCTGTAATCCACTGCTTAACTGTAGGGGGTGACTCAGACTTCCAATGTAGCATAATCAATTTACGGGCCATGAAAAGGGTCCGTGTGAGGGCTTCTCTAATATGTGATTCCCATTCTAATTCGTCCAATAGGTTCAGAATACACTGTCTAGGGTCCAGAGGAATCTGTACCCCAAACACTGCAGACAGAACCTCTATCACCCCCCTCCAATACACATGGAGTTTGGGGCAGCGCCAAAGCATATGTATCAACTCTCCATGATCCCTCTTACACCTAGTACATAGCGGGGAGGGCGTCAGTCCCATAGCATGGAGTCTATGGGGCGTGTAATAAACTCTCAGAAGTATGTATAGTTGGGTCAACCTTTGTGTCACATTTAGGGAACAGGTAGCCACTGATTGCAGGGCTTCCTCCCACTGATCGTCATCTAGGGGCCCTATGTCCGTTTCCCACTTTCTTTTGACCGTAAGGGGGTGTTTGGAATGGTATTGAGTAGATAATGTGCCATAGCATTGGGAAATAAATCCCTTAGAAACCTCTGCCATTCTAAGTTGGGAAAGAATGGGATTGGGGTCCATATGCCACTCAGTGGTCTTAGATTGGGCTATAAATGCGTGTCTGAGTTGCATATAGTAGAATTTCATATTTTGAGGTAACCCGTATTTCTCTTTCAAAGTTTCCCAGGATATCAGTTTCCCACTGCTTATAATTTGAGCCAGGTAGAAGATACCATGTCCCTTCCAGACACAAAGGGGTTTGAATGGCTATTAAAGGTAACTATCCTCACCTGAGATCTGTTTGCTTGTAATTAGTGTTTGTGTGTATAAAAGGTCAATGAGTTTCTGGACTCCTGACAGACCCTTGCATCTTTCATCCAGTGCTGCACTAACGTTTCTGGATTCTGAGTCATGGGGAAAGCAAAAGAATTGTTAAAGGATCTGTGGGAAAAGGTAGGTGAACAGGATATAGGGTATAAAACAGGAAAGGGATATAAAAAGATACCCAAAGAATTGAGAATGCCAATCAGCAGTGTTCAGACTCTAATCAAGAAGTAGAAAATGAGGGGTTCTGTTGAAACCAAACCTCGGTCAGGTAGACCAACTAAAATTTCAGTCACAACTGCCAGTAAAACTGCCGGGATGCAAAGAAAAACCCACAAATAACGTCAGGTGAAATACAGGACTCTCTGAAAACATGTGCTGTGGCTGTTTAAAATGCATAATAAGGAGGCACTTGAAAAAAAGATGGGCTGCATGGTCGAGTCGCCAGAAGAAAGCCATTACTACTCAAATGCCGCAAAGTATCCCACTTACAATACGCCAAACAGCACAGAGACAAGCCTCAAACCTTCTGGCACAAAGTCATTTGAAGAGATGAGACCAAAATTGAGCTTTTTGACCACAACCTTAACCCTTTCATGCCTAAACCTATTTCTGACATTTGTTGCTTGCAAGTTAAAATCCGTATAAATCCGTATGTGTGTGTGTGTGTGTGTGTGTGTGTGTGTATATATATATATAATATATATATATTTTAGCAGAGACCCTAGAGAATAAAATGACGATCGTTGCAATATTTTATGTCACACTGTATTTGCGCAGCGGTCTTTCAAACGCAATTTTTTTGGGAGTAAAGGCACTTTCATGAATTTAAAAAAAACAAAAAACTAAAAAGTAAAGTTAGCCCAATTTTAGCCCAGCTGCAGGCATCAGCCCGTTATAACCCCCCGAAAGCCGAAGCCGCATATGTGCGTACGGTCAGCGCTAAGGGGATAAACACTAACTTTGGAGAGGAGTCAACAAGGCCTATGATGAAAGGTACAGGGGTGGATCGCTGATGTTTTGGGGATGTGTGAGCTACAAAGGCACTGGAAATTTGGTCAAAATTAATGGCAAGATGAATGCAGTATTTTATCAAAAAAATACTGGAGGAACATTTGCATTCATCAGCCAGGAAACTGCACATGGGACGTACTTGGACATTCGAACATGACAATGATCCAATGCACAAGGCCAAGTCGACCTGTCATTGGCTACAGCAAAATAAAGTGAAGGTTCTTGAGTGGCCATCTCAGTCTCCTGACCTCAATATCATTGAGCCAGTCTGGAGAGATCTCAAACGTGCAGTTCATGCAAGACAGCCCAAGAATTTAGAGGAACTGGAGGATTTTTGCCAAGAGGAATGGCCAGCTTTACCATCTGAGAAGATAAAGAGCCTCATCCACAAATACAACAAAAGACTTCAAGCTGTCATTGATGTTAAAGGGGGCAATACACGGTATTAAGAACTGGGGTATGTAAACTATTGATCAGGGTCATTTGGGTAGTTACTGTTGCCATTATGATTTAAAAAGAGTAAACACAGTTGATTGATAAAAAATGGCTTCAACCAAACTCTAACCATGAGTGAAAGAAAAGTTTGTGTTATCATTCATATTTTCTGAAAAATGGCCAAGAAAGCATAAATTCTGCCAGGGTATGTAAACTTATGAGCACAACTGTGTATGTATATGTGTATATACACACACACACACACACACACACACACACATATACTTTTTTTTTTATACTAGCAATGGTGGCGATCAGGGACTGCAAAATTGCATTGGACACTTTTGACACTTTGAGGAAACCAGTGATCAGTGCTAAAAATATGCACTGTCACTGTAATAATGACATTGGCTGGGAAAGGGTTATACATCTAGGGCAATCAAGGGGTTAAATGTGTGCCTAACCAGTGTTTTTGTGTAAACTGTGTGCTGCTTTTACTAAGGGAAGCGATGGATTTTATTCCCTTTGCAGGGACACAAAATCCATCACTTTCCCCCTGTCAGAACTTATTTACATAGGCAGAGCTCCGTCCTGTGTCTCTGCCCGATGATGAGTACTCACAGCAGAAGTGGCCTGCTTGCGGCTCACTTGGGCGCCCCCTAGGCGGAAGTGTGGAATCACTTATATATATATATATATATACGATTCTGCACAGAATGCCTGCCCTGTAGCAGCATATCTGCTATGGGGCGGTCAGGCCATGACTAACTGGCCAAGCAATGTGTTGTGGCAACACACATTAAGTGCATTCTGAATGCCACCCCAACGCACCTTGCTGATGAATGTGCATTGACTTTTTTTGTGGCGTAAATGGAGTAAATCCCTTTTTTAATGCATGCTAATATTCTGCTGGCTTTGCTTGCCGCAGCTTGACACTGCATGCTATTTCTCAGTCTGTCATCTACTAGGACCCCCAGATCCTTCTCCATCCTGAAATCTCCCAGAGCTTCTCATCTTAGTAAGTAACCTGCATTTATATTTTTAACCCCCAAGTGCATTTTTCAATGTTAAACCTCTTGCCATCTAGTTGCCCACTCCATTAATTTATTCAGGTCCTCTTGTAAAGTTTCTACATCCTGCTGTGATGTCATTGCCCTACTTATTATTGTGTTGTCGGCAAACACTGAGATTGAGCTATTTATCTCGCCCTCTATATCATTTATACAAAGATTAAACAGAATTGTTCCCAGAATAGAGCCTTGAGGTATACCACACTTACCACTCTAGACCATTCTGAGCACGCATTATTTAACACCATCCTTTGGACACGCCCCTGTAGCCAGTTTTCTATCCAAGAGCAAACCCTATGATCCATGCCTACAGACCTCAGTTTATCGATTAACAGCTTGCCTGCCCACCCACCGTCAAATGATGGAGGTTTTTTTGTCATCTATGTCCTTATGAGGAGATTTCCCTTCAATTCACATCCTGTAGACCCAACAGGAATAAAGAGTAATGTCTCCAATTCACCTCTTAGATAGACGTCGCTAGAACTGATATCATCGATGGACAATTTTTCTCTATATTGCTGTGCTGATGACAACTCAAGATTTTTGTTCCCAGTAAGAGTGGTCACCAGGATAATTAACAACGGTGAGTGTCCCAATTAAACTCCAACAAGCATTCCAGCCCCTTACCACCAATTAAAAAAAAAGGTGTTGACTGTACACTATAATGAAGGATTCAAGTTGTCTAGGAAAGTAGATTCATTTTCAGGTCAGGAGCTTCTGAAATCATTGCTAGTGTCCTACCCAGTTATGGCAGAGGAGTAAAGACCACACACAGAAACCACATTTGAAATCTTTGCTTTGGGTGGTATTTAGGTTCATATAAGCTAATATAGGTAAATTTGCTTTAAAGGAAAGTGCTGTGGTTTGCAAATGGGTCATATTATGGTAAGAGCAAATGGCCAGCAGCCTTGCATTGTACGGGGTGATGTCAATTGTGATCGGTATGGCACCAAACAGAAGCTGCTTCGGGGGACCGGGTGCAGAAGTTGGAGAAAGCCTGTAAGAGTGAGGAATAAGGTAAGTATATCACCTTATTCATTAGCCCCTAGAGAAAACGAGTTGTACCCGATTCTCCACAAGTAGCTGTGATAATTACCATATTTATCGGCATATAACATGCACAGGCGTATAACACGCACCTTCATTTTAAGAGGGAAGTTTCAGGAAAAAACTTACATTTTAAATAAAGAAGTTTGAAGCAAAATAAGGGTCAGTGCCCATCTGCAGCCTCACCATTGTCCATCAATGCAGCCTGATTAGTGCCCATCTGCAGCCTTACCATTGCAGCCTGATCAGTGCCCATCTGCAGCCTTACCATTGCAGCCTGATCAGTGCCCATCTGCAGCCTCACCAGTGTACGGAGATTAGATTCCACAGAGCGGTGATCTCCCGTTTACACGGCGGCCTCTGTTATATGAATCCTCGCCTCCTGGATCGGCTCCTACGATAGACAGAACACCGGTCCAATGCCGTGACATGTAACTCTATCATAGGAGGCGGGACTTCGTATTACAGAGGCTGCCGAGTAAACAGGAGATCTCTGCTCTGTGTAATACGGTGGCGCTCGCTTCCCCCCCTTTCCCTCCTAGGCAGCACAATGAAGATATCGGCATATAACATGCACACATAATTTGCACTCGATTTCCAGGGGGGGGGGAAAGTGCATGTTATAAGCCGATAAATACGGTATATTTTGTGCAACTTCAGCACTTCGTTTGACCTTTTCTTCTTTTTTGAGGAATACTTTCTTTGCTGGTCCATAAGTTTCATTGCTAGGGAACAGATGGTATGTTCTGTACATTTTCCATCAATCTTATACTGTATTTGAAGCCCATTAGCTGCACAGTGTAAAAGGTGCTTTGTGATGCTCTTCACATATGGCATGCACAGATTTGATTTTGTTCGTTGCTCAAGATAAATTACATTCTGTATTAGATCGTGATGATAAAGAGGTTGTTTGGGTTATCTTTTCTTTAAGAATGTGAAGTATACTATAGCAGACAGCACCTCTGCTAAAGCTGGCCATCAATGGATTGAAATTTTGGTCAGTCCAGCAGGAACCAGTTGAATTTTGATCCATGTAAGGGCACCCTGGTTGTACAGAAGTCAATCTACCGATCGACTTCTGTACAAACAGCCTGTTAGGTTTTTCCCTCTTGATCAGTGACGCCGGCTATCCTCAGCTGCACTGATCATTGTATTCTGATGGCAGGGAAGGCCCCCTGCTGTCAGAACACAATAGCACAGCGGGAGGATGATTCTATGTGGATGGGGAAGCGGATCATTTTTTTTTGTTTCAAATATAAAAAATTTTTTGTTTTAAGAAGGAGTCAGGGAAAGTACAGAGCCAGACCATCATGACATCAGAAATATGGTTAATTAAATAATTACAACTAGAAACAGCAGATTGAATGTCAGGTATATGCTATACGCGTTAAAAATTACATGAAAAATAAAAAACATCTAACGAATTGCAACAACCTACAACATGACTTCGTAAATGCCCTGCTTTTCACATCTTAGCTTATCAGGTGGGGATAGTAACATCTCTTTGATCATAAAGAGTCGGTGTGGTTGCTCTGTCCGTGTGTAGTAGGAAAGAGACAGAAAATGTCAAAGAAGGGATCTTTCGGTCCCTTGGAGAGCAAAAGGGAAGAAAGAAAGTAGAGGGGGGTGGAGAGGGATAAAGGGTGGGTTGGGGAAGAAAGGAGTGGGAGGGGAGGGGAAATTGGGAAGGGGGGGGGGGGCAGGTAAACTTGGAGGCGATACGTGTGCTGTCACTTCGGGTGTTTCACTGCTTCTGGTCATGTCTTAATTTTAAGTAGAAGTAATCCCTCATCAGATAAGACAAATATATTCCATAGCCTCCATGTCTTGGAATGCTGTTCTTGTTTCCCTTGTGCAGTAAGGACTAGGTCTTCCAATTTTCTGATTTCCTCTACTCTACGCAACCACATCCCGGCAGATGGGGTTGTGTTTTTTTTCCACAAGAGGGGGGTGCATGATTTAGCAGCATTCAATAAATGTCTCACTATAGTTTTTTTTTTTTAATCTCTCCGAGTCGGAATCGTGGTGGCGTGTAGCAGAAGGAGAGCCGAATCGTTGTGGATCGCATGGTCTGTGAATTTCTGTGTTATTGTTCTGACTGTTGTCCAGAAATGTTGTAGCCGTGGGCACGAGCAGAAGATGTGGAGCAATGTTCCTACGTCTGTCTGGCACCTCCAGCATCTGTCGGAGCTGTTCAGAAAGAACTTGTGTATTAGCTGCGGCGTGTAGTACCACCTGGTCACGATCTTGTAATTAGATTCTTGTATTTTTGTGCATATGGATGATTTTAAGTAAAATCTGATGGATTGTTTCTGGGCGTCTGTAAAGATGTGTTGTAAGTCAGTTTCCCATTTCGGTATAAAGGGTAGATTTGGTTGGTCTGTCGGAGTTGAGCAGAGTGTAAGTTTTCAAAAGTACACGTGTCAGGGTCCCCTCTCCCTCACAATAGTCCTCAAAAGGCTTTAATGGACGCTTGAATTGGGTCGGTTTGGCAAGCGAATGTAGGGAATGGTGTAATGTTAGTGCCTGCCAGAATGGGAGTCGGAATTGACTGGAGTTGTCTGTCAATGTTTGTATGGAGGGCCACTGGTTATCTTCCACAAAATGTGATGCACAGTCCTTCCCTGTTAGTAGAAATGTCCTATATTCGGATTGTTCCAGTCCCAGGGGGGGAACGCTTGGTTCCATAGGATTGGGAGGAGAGGGGAATCACTAGATGAGAGGGTTGTTGTGTATATAATCTTTGATCCTATGCGGCAGGTATTGCCTATTGTGGGGTGAGATGTTAGGGTCGGTGGTAATTGATCATAGCACCATACGGCCCCTCTCAGCAGGATGGTGGTCTGGGCTTGTTCTATTTGTATCCATAATTTATTGCGGATTATTTTTTTACTTCAATTCGTTGGTTGAACAAACGAAAATGATAAATGTATAGGCTGCCCAAGAAATACTTTGGGGTCTTTCAGAGTACAAATGTCAACAAAACACTGGCACAATGCAGTACTGCAATGGGCAAACTATGTCCCTGCTAGTGCTGAGTATATTAAGACTTGATATACACAGCGCGCGCCTGCTATTCCGCTTAAAGGGACCGGCGTACAGCTACGACAGTTTGTGGGATCGTGCCAACCTGCCGCAGTATAATGACGGCGGCTGGTCCGCAAGTAGATAAGAAGGGGTGGGCTCCCTTGAGTCCATCTGCCCTCCATCTGTCCATCATAATGCATGTGCTTCCATTGTAGAGTCACTCTCCAGTTAGTGATAGGACTACAGATACCAGGGTGCCTTGGTGGGGCCTGTAGCCTACGCATGTATTTGTAAATGTGTACAGACTAAACCACTGTTTTTAACGCATACTATTAGACAGGTTGGTTCGGTTGTCTGTGGGCTGGTCGGTAAGTAAGCTTGGCGGTTTTCTTGGATTTATCTTTGGCCTTGTTTCTATCACATGTTGCCTTCCAATGTTGCTTGCTGCAATGGCCAGTTATAGGTGGGGGCAGTGGACTCCTTTTTTGCATTTCTATTTGTAGCACAGTTTACAGGTCTTTGGAAAGAAATCAGCATCCGCTTTTGATGACCGCATATATGGACCTGTAGTTTATACACTTTTGTTTGATGCAGGGATCTCAAAGACCCAGAGAAAAGGCCTCCCATCCCAATGGGCAGAAGAAGGTGCTCCTTTGTCTGTGAAGGTCTCTGCTCTGCACTGTAGAGGATCACCAAATTACTAAAAAAGTTGGGAGCCAAATTATCCATAAGGGGTACTCACCAGTACTGTAGAGGATCACACTCACTAAACTAGTCAACCCAGGACCTCTGTTGATGGGCTTCGATGGACAAATGCAGCACACTTTTGACATCAGTGTAAGAACTTCTAAGAACATTCAGAATTTACTGCACCTGTTTCAGAAACTGCCATGTGCAGTGTATACTAAGCCTAGTACTAGTTGGGAATCCCAGGGGGATACTAGTGAGAAGTGTGCAACATGTGGGCCAGCCAATCTTATGACAGGCAAATGTCTTTTCATGTCTGAAGTGCTTCAGTCATTCTGCGGTGGCCAATTTTATAGTCCAGATTAATGAAATGCAATAAATATTGAGACAGTTCTGTGCCCTGCCACTGTTTTAGAAGAGGTAAAGGTCACACAGGGTTCTAACTGATGCAGGCTGAGGGGCACCAGAATGTCTATTCTGAATGGAGAAACTTGTTTTTTCAGTTTTCTCTGGGATTGTTAGCTTCTGTATTGGGTTCTGAAATCCGGAGACTTTGAAGAGTCTTGGGGGGATGAAGCCTCTAACCCTGTGTCCAGAGATAAGCAACCTGAGTGGAGAGGTGTGCACAATCTTTTTACTCAAGGGGCCGGCTGTAGTTCAGGGCTCCTTTTCCCCTGGATGTGTGAGCAGACACTGGGAGAGTGTTCATGGTAGCCTCAAGGAGAGGCCATTTAACCAGACTGTTACCTGAAGGCTATTAAAGAGGAAGTAAACTTCCTCTGCTGACATTTACCTATAGGTAAGGCTTACCTATAGGTAGTGTAAATATCTCCTAAACATATACCGTTTAGGAGATAATTACATTACATGCAGCCAGTGACATCACTGGCGCATGAAGGAATGGCCACCGATGTTCTTCTTCCCGAGCCCTGTGCTGTGAACGGCGGCTCCCGCGCACATTTGCGGGAGTGACGTCATCGCAGCTCAGGCCAGTCACAGAGCCAGAGCTTGCGAACCCAGAAGCAAGATGGGTGAAAATGGAAGCGGCTGCAGCGCTGACATTGCAGCACCGCAAACAGCTTCGTTTTAAGGTAAGTTTCACAGAATGTGCTAGTATGCAGGAAGAAAGAAAATGAGTGGTGATGCTAAAAGCTCCTGTGAGGGTAACCCTGCGCTTTGTTTTGAACTTTTAATGTCTTCTTAAATAAAATTGGGCTAGCAAGCCCTGAAAACATATTTCCCAGCTGGATTGGACTTAAAGTGTCTGTAATGCCGCGTACACACGAGCGGACTTTACGGCATACTTTGCCCGGCGGACTTTTCGACGGACTTTACGACAGACTTTCTGAATGAACGGACTTGCCTACACACAATCAACCAAAGTCCGTCGAATTCGTACGTGATGACGTACACCGGACTAAAACAAGGAAGTTAATAGCCAGTAGCCAATAGCTGCCCTCGCGTGGCTTTTTGTCCGTCGAACTAGCATACAGACGAGCGGACTTTTCGACCGGACTCGAGTCCGTCGGATAGATTCGAAACATGTTTCAAATCTTAGTCCGTCCAACTTTTGAGAAAACAAAGTCCGCTGGAGCCCACACACGATCGAATTGTCCGACAAAATCCCGTCCACCGGGCAAAGTCTGCCGTAAAGTCCGCTCGTGTGTACGCGGCATAAGAGTGTTTATATGTAGTAAAGCATGCTTTTTATACTCACTGTAGAACCTAATTGGTTAATCCTCTGCATTGTGTAAAAGGCTGTTTGCTCCTGTCTTCTCTGAACCTCCCCTTCTTCCCCAATCCATCTCCTGATAACACAGAGTCTTTGGAATCACTCTGCACATGCTCAGTTTGGTGTGTATTGCTAGAGAGTTTTTTTTTTTTTTTTCTTGAGAGAGTACATGTGATCAGCACAGGGCCAATCAGCACTGTCCAGACATAGGGTCAGGGGTCCTGCAGCCTCTTAGGACAGTCAGAGGAGAATAAGCCTTTGCTTTCATTTGTTTAGCAACAAAATAAAAAAAAACAAAAAACGCAGAGGTGATCAAATACCACCAAAAGAAAGCTCTGTTTGTGGGAACAAAATGATTAAAATTTTGTTTGGGTACCCTGTAGTAATTGTCAATTAAAAAGCGACAGCTGAACATTGGCTTGGGCAGGTAGGGGGGAGAGTGCCCGGTATTGAAGTGGTTAAGGGCCCGTTTGGGCTGGTTTGTTGTAACGCATGCACTGCAATGTGCTTTTCACGTGTCCAACTGCCCAATAATAGAAGTAGTGTTTGTTCACATATGAGTGCTGCAGTGCAGTGCATTTTAGAACAAACAATATGTCCGGTTTTTCAGAATTTCAGTGCATTTGGAGGCCCATAGAAGTAAATGGCACTGCATTAAAATGCATATAAAATACATTTTGATGTGTTGGCAACAGGTATTAACAAGCTGCGATCATTGACTATTAACCCTATTCACTCCAAATTCAAAAAGGCATTAGAGACGTTCAACACACAAAAAACACTTCTGCCTATCAAGGCAAAATAACAGGACCTCCATACAAATGCATAGATCTAAATGGGCACTAAATGGAAACATTCCCTGGAGTTCTCCTTTAACCTCATTTGTAGACTCTGTGTTTTTCATTTATCCCTGCTATCATGAAGACAGGTTTTAAATCTTGGGCTGCAGTGCCGAGATGTCTGAAAATTAATGGACAGTACGTAAACTATGTGAAGAAAAAGAAATGTCTGTAAATGTCAGTATTGATTTTTATCCTTTGTTTGAGTATCAACCAAAGCCTTTGTTCTTATCAAATGTTAATATGATGCAGGATTGGATATTTATTATTTATTTGCCTACACTCAAGTAATGCTGGGTTTTTCTATGACAGTTGCTTTGGTAAAACGCGATGGCTTAATGTTAAAAGGTCGCTCCACCATAAACTGGTAGGTGCTGGAAACTTAGCAGTTCCTTATATTTCTCAGGGACTCTATTGGAGAGATTTTGGTACATGAATTCCTGGCCACTCTTTTGGGTGTATCTAGTTTATTTAAGATTCCAAAGAATAGAACCCACAAAGGTAGGGGTAGGTACACCCAAGGCTCCCAAGAGGCACAGTTGGTCATTTTGGCAGGGGCATCTCACTGTTAGGGCTCATTTACACTAGTGTGGTCCTCTACAGGGTGATCCACAGTGGGTCACTTTAGCAATTTTCTTTTGACAGGTAGTGAGAAGGCGTTGTATCACCTTCTCTCTACCTATTTTAGTCCCCAAAAGCCTGCAGCACCACACTGCAACCAGTACGTCCCTATTCAATTGAATAAGTCGTGTTTGGTGGGTGGTACTGACTACAGAACACAACGGGTGTTACTTTATAGCCATGCTGCAATGCACAGCATCATGGCCGTAGCTTGTGTATACCCCTGTATGCCTTCCTTGGCAGCTTGGGGGTGGCAGTTTGGGGCAGTAAAAATGCAGCTCAACCACCAGTTTGTACCACCCACCATCTACAAATGTAAACTAAGCCTGAGGGCCTAGTTATACTAACACGCAGCAAAACATGCATTTGACCCTGCGTTACTGGAACACAGATGTACAGTAGGTGCCAACCTACCTGAAGTACAGTACACCACAACACACTTCTGGGTTGATTTACTAAAACTGGAGTGTGTAAAATCTGGTGCAGCTGTGCATGGTAGCCAATCAGCTTCTAACTTCAGCCTATTCAATTAAAGTGGTTCTAAAGGCTCAAGATTTTTTACCTTCATGTATGCTATGTAGGAAGGAGCCCTCCCTAATACTTACCTGATCACCATCTCGATCCAGCGATGTGCACAAGAGCCTCGGCTCTCTGGGGACTCCCTTCTTATTGGCTCCAGCTGCTGCCAATCAGGAAAGTAAGGGGTGGGGCCGAGCCGCAGCTCTGAGTCTGAATAGATACACAGAGCATCGGCTCGGGAGTGAGCCTGCTTGGGTGCCCTCATTGCAAGCTGCTTCCTCTGGGGGCAGGAGGGAGGGGCCAAAAGAGTCGGCGAGGGACACAAGAAGAGAAGGGTCGAGGCTGCTCTGTGCAAAACCATTACACATAGCAGGTGAATATGAAATGTTTGTTGGTTAAAAAAAAAAGAAATCCTTTAATATCACTTTAAGGTTTGACAAATAAAAACTGGAAGCTGATTGGTTTGTATGCACAGCTGCACCAGATTTTGCACTCTCCAGTTTTAGTAATTCAACCCCAGTCTGTGTGCTATAGTTCACTGCGTTGCAAAAAATACTGCTAGTATCTATTCCCATGCTCTACCAGCCTATTCAAAATAAATGGGCTGCTTTAACACAATGTACCTTAAAAAGCATTTTTACTTCTGTATGTGTTGCTGTTAGAAGATTTTCTACCACTTCCTGTCTTGGGGACAACTTTTTTACCAGACAGGAAATGAAGGAATCTCTCCAACAAGGCCTCCAACAGCAGTAAAACCTGACAGGAGTTCTAATGCTTCTTCAAGCTAGCCATAAACTAGCTGATGTTCATTCAAATTTTTTCATATTAAAGTGGAGTTCCAGCAGCTTCAAATACTGTAGCTGCTAACTTTTAACATAAGGACACTTACATGTCCAGTGAGCCCGCAATGTCACCACCCCAAGCCGATTCGTCCATCAGCTTTGGGTGCAGGGGCCGGCGCCGTCATTGCAAGTAAGGGAAAGTGGCAGTGAAGCCTTCACAGCTGGTTTCCTACTGCGCATGCGCGAATTGCGCTGCACCTTCTGAATGGTCCCGCCATCTTCTAGGACACACAGAGGTCTCAGAAGGCAGCGGTGGAAGGAGGAGGGGCCAGACATGAGGCAGATCGCCGAGCGGCTCCCCCCTCCCCCCAAAAAGTGCCACATGTGGCAGTGGAGGAAGGGAGGGTGCAAACAAGCGGAGCTTTCCCTTTTGGGTGGAGCTCTGCTTTAAGAACATTCATTTGATTTTCTAAGGATTAGTGGGGTCAAATTGACTTTCTTTTTTGTCCAAAGTGAAAAATCGAGGAGCAGGATGGAAAATGATGAATTTCTAAGTGTATGCGGATTTCGTTAAGGAAAGTCTATTCATTCCAAAATCCAATGTTAAAGCGGACCTTCAGTCATTTTTTTTAAAACTTTCCATCTATTAAATCCTCTTCCCTTGTTATTTTATCTTTGGATAGTAAAACATTTTTTTTTCTGCCAGTAAATACCTTATACAGCCCACTTCCTGCTTGTTGTCTGGCAAAAAGCCTAGGCTTATGACATCATGCACAGCTCTCTCACTCTCGTGAGAGTTTGCCAGGAAGGGAGGGGGGATGAGAAATAAGAAATAAGAGGGCAAATGAGAGCCTATGACTGCAGAGCTGGAGGTGTGTCTGTGTAAATCCAGGAAGTGAACAGGCAGCAGCTTCAGCTGCCCACAGTTAAAATGGATGCAGCCAAACTCGGTGGAGGGAGATTTCTGCAGCATATTTGGCAAGTACAGAATCACAGTATATATAAAATAATATGCAAAGTGGTTGGAGGGAAGCTTCAAAATGGCAAAGATGTTTTTATTACAAATTATGTGAGCAGACTGCAGTTCCTCTTTAACCACTTAAGGACTGGAAGGATTTGCCCCCTTAACCACTTACAATACCAGGCACTTAGACACCTTCCCGCCCAGGCCAATTTTCAGCTTTCAGCGCTGTCGCAATTTGAATGACAATTGCGTGGTCATGCTACACTGTACCCAAACAATTTTTTTATCATTTTGTTCCCACAAATAGAGCTTTCTTTTGGTGGTATTTGATCACCTCTGCGGTTTTTATTTTTTGCGCAACAAATAAAAAAATACCGAAAATTTTGAAAAAAAAAAAACAAGTTTTTCTTTGTTTCTGTTAAAATTTTTTGTAAATAAGTACGTTTTTCTTCTTCAATGACGGGCACTGATATGGCTGCACTGACGGGCACTGATACGGCGGCACTGATGGGCACCGATGAGGTGGCACTGATGAGGTGGCACTGACGGGCACTGATGATGGGCACTGATAGGCGGCACTGATGGGCACTGATAGGTGGCACTAGTATGTGGCACTGATGGGCACTCATAGGCGGCACTGATGGGCACTCATAGGCGGCACTGATGGGCACTCATAGGTTGCATTGATGGGCACTCATAGGTGGCATTGATGGTTATTTATGGGTGGCACAGATGGGCACGATGGGCACTGATAGGTGGGCATGGATGGGCACGGATGGGCACTGATAGGTGGGCACCGATGGACACTGATGGGTGGCACTGATTACACTGGTTGTTTGCAGTGATGCCCCTAAGTGTGGCATTGCTGGGCATCACTGCAATATACTGGTGCCAATCAGTGCCCATTTGTGGGCACTGATTGGCACAGATTGGGCACACTGGGCACATGTGGATGGCCATGGGGTACACACCTGACCATCCACATGTTGCCCCTTCCCTGGTGGTCCTAGTGGCGATCCCTGGTGGTCCAATGTGGTGATCTGAGGGGGGGCTGCGCTGATAAACAATCAGCGCAGACCCCCCCTGCCAGGAGAGCAGCCGATCGGCTCTCCTCTACTCGCGTCTGTCAGACGCGAGTGAGGAAGAGCCGATCAACGGCTCTTCCTACTGACAGCGTGATCAGCCGTGATTGGACACAGCTGATCACGTGGTAAAGAGCCTCCGCCGGAGGCTCTTTACCAAGATCGGTGTAGCGGTGTGTCAGACTGACACACCGATCGCCGCGATGCGCGCCCCCGTGGGCGCGCGGCGGCATGTTATCCTGCTGGACGTCATATGAAAGGAAGTGGTTAATGACTGGGCCATTTTTTGCGATACGGCACTGCGTCGCTTTAACTGACAATTGCGCGAGCGTGCGACGCTGTACCCAAACAAAATTGATGTCCTTTTTTTCCCCCACAAATAGAGCTTTCTTTTGGTGGTATTTGATCACCTCTGCGGTTTTTATTTTTTGCTCTATAAACAAAAAAAGAGCGACAATTTTGAAAAAAAAAAATATATATATTTTTTTTACTTTTTGCTATATTAAATATCCAAAAAAAAAAATAAAAAAAACTAATTTCTTCTTCAGTTTAGGCCAATATGTATTCTTCTACATATTTTGGTAAAAAAAATCGCAATAAGCGTATATTGATTGGTTTGTACAAAAGTTAAAGCATCTACAAAATAGGGGAAAGATTTATGGGATTCTTATTATTTTATTTCCTACTAGTAATGGCGGCAATCTACGATTTTTAGCGGGACTGCGACATTGCGGCGGACAGATCGGACACTCTTGACACTTTTGTGGGACCATTGAGATTTATACAGCGATCAGAGCTAAAAATAGCCACTGATTACTGTATAAATGTCACTGGCAAGGAAGGGGTTAACGCTAGGGGGCAAACAAGGGGTTAAGTGTTCCCTAGGGAGGTGTTTCTAAATGTGGGGGGGGACTGACTAGAGGAGGAGAGAGATCACTATTCCTGATCACAAGGAACAGCAGATCTCTCTCTACTCCCCTGTCAGAACAGGGATCTGTTTGTTTACATACATAAATCCCCGTTTTGGCTCTCTGTGGAGCGATTGCGGGTGGCCGGCGGACACCGGCTCTGGCTTCGTGCCGCGCGTGCGCCCCCTATCGCTCTTAAAGTGGCTGACGTACACCTATGGCGATTATTAACGGCGGCTGGTCGGCAAGCGGTTAAAAACAAGTAAAATTTTAAACTACTTTTGAACAACATTTGTCAAGTCATCAAATGTAATGAGAATTTTTGTTTGAATATTCCTATAAGCATTCATTTGAAAATCTACTAGTGTATGGCCAGCCGACTACCCAAAATTGAAAAAAAAAATTTTTTGGTTATAGGTAGAATATAAGGTAGGGCACCAGGGTGTATGTGGTACACTGTAGGGGGGTATTGGGGTTGTTTTGACTGGTCTAATATTAAAAGTTATTTCTGTTCATCATGGCATTTTCACAATTACATTTGGGTTCAGTAAGTCCCTTTGAGCCATCTCACCGTAGCATCAGTGGTTGTTCTGCACTTTCATGTAAGACGGAAAACTCTAAGATTATTTATGACACCTTCTATTTAAAAAAACAAAACAAAACAAAAAAAAAACAAAAAACGATATTCTTGGTGATAATAGTTCTTCAGAATTTTTTTCTTTTAATAAAGCAATTCGTGCTTCTCGTCACTCCAATTCTTCACATATGCCCTTTAGGGCTGTTGGAGCAGCAAAGTCCATTTGCTCCACTGGGCCCAAATGCCAAACTGTCATGAAGAGCACCTAATAACGCCATGTAAAAGTGTGTGAACTATCAAACCGTATTGTACTTCCACACTGCTTGCTCCAGGCCTCTGGTGGCATTTTAGATTTGAGCACACATGTTGCTGTTTGAAAAGTGGGAACGAAGTAGCGGATCTTTATACTTTCAAAATGTTTTATGTTTTATTAAAAAAATGTATTTCTTTCTTCAAACTGTGATGATTATCACATTTACAAACACAAGCATTGTTGTTTTTTTTTGTTTTTTTTTGCCAATATTACAAATAAAAAAATTCTTTCATAAGTGATATTTCAGTTTATAACTGGGACCTAGTGACCAGAATCAGCCCCTAGGTTCTGTATAATTTGCGGACCAATTCACACTATGCATTCCTCTAATGTAGGTGCAATAATACAACATGATTGTATGAATTAAAGGCCCCTATTGTTTTTTCTTTTTTGTGTGCAATCCTTCGACAAATAAAAGCAACAAAACTAAACAAAACACACTTTTTCTATTTTTTGACCAGTGTTAATTTAAAATTGGTGTTACTGCAGATAAAACGTACACATTTTATTCTGTAATTTGTCCTGTTTAAAATGACACTACAATTATGAGTCTAGTACAGAGCATTGCAAAGATATTTACAAATGAAATAAAGTGTTTTCCAATTTTGAGCTTTTTTAAATGTGAAACATGTAAATCTATGTTAAGTGTGTTAAAATATCTAACTGTTTAAAAAAAAAAAAATGTGTTAAAATATCAACGAACAAAACAAAAAATGAAAAAAAAAAAAATTGGTTAATAAATTAGAAATGAAAAAAAAATCAACAGGAAAATAATAATGAAATGGATAAGCAGAATAAGGAGTTTATTAGGGCTGATTAGAGTAAACGAAGAATTAGGCGTTAGCCCCGGTTCACACAGGGGCGGCACAACTTGCAGGTCGCCTCAGCGAGGCGACCTGCACACGACTGCCACGGCGACTTGCAAAACGACTTCTGTATAGAAGTCTTTGCAAGTCGCCCCAAGTCGCCCCCAAAGTAGTACAGGAACCTTTTTCTAAGTCGGAGCGACTTGCGTCGCTCCTATTAGAACGGTTCCATTGTACAGAACGGGAGGCGACTTGTCAGGTGGCTAGGTCGCCTGACAAGTCGCCCCTGTGTGAACCGGCACTGAAACAGAGAAATATTTTACAAAAAAAGAAAAAACACTTGTCAGGTTGCTATAACTGTTACTAAACCCACAACAGTTAAATCAGTCTGTATATGCAGCAAACCATGCTTATTATACTGACTGTGGAACCTAAAAGGTTAAGCCTGTGCATTGTGTAAAAAGGCTGTTTGATCCTGTCTTCTCTGATCGTCCCCTTCTTCCACTATCCCCAATCCATCTCCTGATAGTACAGAGCCTTGAGGGCACTCTGCACCTGCCCAGGGTCAGGGGTCATGCAGCCTCATAGGACAATCAGAGGAGAATGAAAACTCCTCCTACAAGCTTTAACTGGACACTGATAGAAGTCACAAGACTGCTATACGTATACTGCTGATGAGAAAAGGTATTTAGCCCTTTGTATTTACTAAAATAATTGCTTTACATGTCTTGTGTACTGTGGGAGACCAGATATAGTGAATGCAGGGTCCTGGGTTTAGAAACACTTTAACTGATCTCATCTATAGATCCAAGTTCATCTCTAATCTGCAGATGAATGAACAGAATGATACAAATGTTACAATATGTAACTGTATCTTTCTGTAATGTCTGAGCAGTGTTATTCATAAACACTGTCAGACTGCTTTTTTTTGACAGCTAAAACTGCTGACCCTCTTACAGCAATATGGCTTTGATTAATCACTGTACTGGGAGAGGGGAGTAGGGCGGAAGAACTGGGCGTGCTGTACATGCCCTGTCGGCAGTGATGACCTTTTTTGGGCATGTGTAGCATTGCCAAAGTCTACAACTAGTTAATTTACTTAGACCCAATCTATCTACATCATGATGTCACCACACTGTCCTCGCATTGGTATTATTTTATATGTGGACATAAAGAATGCTAGCTTTGTCAGTATAGTCCATAGCAGCCAAACAGGATTTTGCAATTAATTTGGCAACCTGCCTTGGGAAAATTAAAGGTAAAATTTGATTCTTTGAGAGGAGGAATACCACTTCACCTTTCCTTGCTCTGGTTTTCAAAATGCAGTTTTGTGACCTTTACTCATAAAGTCATTGGGCCTCATTTAGGTGTGTCGCATAAGAATTGTCAGTTTTTCTCCAGAGCAGCCAATGATATTCAGTCTTTTGTTCTTAGATTGTCATTTTCTTTTTCGGGATAGGAATCTGAAAGTTTGATATCAGTTGACAGAAATACATATCCTATGAAAGATATTTTGATAAATGAGGTCTACCGTGAGATGCTTGGCTAATATGACTGGGTTTTATTTTTCATTATAGGGTTCAGTTCCAAATGATAAAAAAGCCTTTTCCTCTCAGTAAGTGCTCACATCAGTATGTGTATCCACAAAGTCCATGATGGACAAAGGACGCCTAACATTATGTATTAGATTAACCACAAGATTTGATTTTTCAGAGGAAGCATCAATTCTTTGTTTTGAAATGGTGTTGACAGGGAGGCATTGTGTGTTCTCTTCTCATATTTGAATACACAAATATGGTTATAGTCAGGGTTATGTCAGCATTAACTGGTCTCCATTAGCAAATTCTCTATAACATGTAAAGATCCACCTGTCTTAAAGTGGAATTAAAGCGGTTGTATACCCACACATGGAAAAAAATAAAAAAACACACAAAAAAACCCCCTGTAAAGGCAAAGGCATAATGATCATAATCATCTAACAACTGCACTATTTTCTCCATTAGCTCATCCCCCACAGCTATTACCCTTTTGTATAACTTGACCCTCCCTTCTAGATTGTAAGCTCTAACGAGCAGGGCCCTCCGATTCCTCCTGTATTGAATTGTATTGTACTTGTACTGTCTGCCCTAATGTTGTAAAGCGCTGCGTAAACTGTCGGCGCTATATAAATCCTGTATAATAATAATAATAATGATCTAGTATGCACCACATACTAGCTCATTATGAAATACTCACCTTAGAACGAGGTCCCCGTATCGTATCCTGGTCCATGCCGAGGGAGCTGACATTTTGCCCTCTGCGTTAATTCCAGGTTCGCAGCTCCAGCTGCTGTGTGAAAGGTTCGGCTGTCGGAAACTTGCTCATGCGCAAAGCTCACTGCGCTTTTTAATTGGCCCGGCAGTGGAGGAAGGAGAAGGGGGGCCAAACTTCTGAGGGATGGCGCCACGGCGCTGTCTCCTGGAAGTGGGGAAGGGTACCTGTCAAAAACCGATACCCGTTGCCTCCTACCGCCTGAAAGGTGCCAAATGTAGCACCGGAGAGGGGGAGGAAGCAGATAAACGGAGGTTCCACTTTTTGGTGGAACTCCACTTTAGTATTATTTGGCATTGAAAGGTATGAACCCTAAATGGACTTCTGTTGTAATACTTTCACTGGATGACACTTCTGCTCCTAAATATATATTTGTTTTTAAAGATAAATGTTAGGAAAACAACTAAATGAACAGATGAAATACAAATAAGGGGACAGTTTTACCTGCCAAAGGATTTGAATTTCTGTCCAACAGCCGCACACTGACCACCAATGTACCCCTTCACTCTCCCCCTGGGCAACAATATACCCCCCCCCCCCCCCACTGGGCACCAATGTACCCCTCTACTCCCTCATGGGTACCAATATAGCCCCCACTGACCACCAATGCACCCTTATAACCTTCACCATTGCACTCTGTAAGTTATGTTGTGTTACATAGTCCTGACCCCTGCACTCTATACATTAGCTTGTGTGTTACATAGTCCTGACCCCTACACTTTATACATTAAGTTGCATGCTACATAGACCTGACCCCTGCACGCTATATACTATTTTTTGTTACAAAGTCCAGACCCAATGCACTATATATGCTATGTTGTATGCTGCATAGTCCCAACCTCTGCACTCTAATTGGTATGCTGTGTGTTTCATAGTCCTGATCAAAGTATTTATTTTCTTTACTTTCTCAAAGTTCTCATTGCTGTGTAATGTGCATCCATGTTATTCAAGTTCTTCTTTAGGGTAGTATGATGGCTAGCTGTCTGTATTCTGCAGACTTTGTACACTATACACTAATGGTGCGCTTAGACTTCACTTAAGGACCGAGCCTCTTTCTGAGATTTGTTTACAAGTTAAAAACAGTTTTTTTGTTTTGCTAGAAAATTACTTAGAACCCCCAAACATTATACTTTTTTTTTCTAACACCCTAGAGAATAAAATGGCGGTTGTTGCAATACTTTCTGTCATACCGTATTTGCGCAGCGGTCTTACAAGCGCACTTTTTTTTGGAAAAAATACACGTTTTTGAATTAAAAAATAAGACAACAGTAAAGTTAGCCCTTTTTTTTTATATTGTGAAAGATAATGTTACGCTGAGTAAATTGATACCCAACATGTCACGCTTCAAAATTGCGCCCGCTCATTGAATGGCGACAAACTTTTACCCTTAAAAATCTCCATAGGCAATGTTTAACAAATTCTACAGGTTGCAAGTTTTAATTTACAGAGGAGGTCTAGGGCTAGAAATATTGCTCCCACTCTAACGATCGCGGCAATACCTCACATGTGTGGTTTGAACATAGTTTTCATATGCGGGCGCTAGTCACGCATGCGTTCGCTTCTGCATGTGAGGTCGTCAGGACGGGGCGTGTTTCAATTTTTTTTATATTATTATTTATTTATTTTATTTATTATTTTATTATTTTATTTATTATTTTTTTTATTTATTTACCTTTTTTTTTATTTTTACACTGTTTTTGAAAAAAAAAAATGGTGTCACTTTTATTCCTATTAAAAGGAATGTAAACATCCCTTGTAATAGAAAAAAAGCATGACAGGACCTCTTAAATATGAGATCTGGGGTCAGAAAGACCCCAGCTCTCATATTTACATTAAAACACTAAAATGCAATAATAAAAAAAAATGTCATTTAAAAAAAAATAAAAAAAAATGGCCCTTTTAAGAGCTATGGGCGAAGTGACATTTTGACGTCGCTTCCACCCTGCAATGATATGGAGACAGGTGGGGGCCATCTTCCCCTCACTCGTCTCCATGTCAGGCTAGAAGAAGAACCCGATCGCCTCCGCCTCCGCCGCTGCCGACGGCTCCGGTAAGCGGCGGAGGGCACCGGAGAGCGGCGAAAGGGGGGGGGCCCTCTCCCGCCACCGATAAAAGTGATCTCGCGGCGAATCTACCGCAGAGACCACTTTTATCTTAAACTGGACCGCTCACTGAAGAAGAGGATACCGGGGTTATGGCAGCAGCTAGCTTCCTCTTCAAACAGCCGACATATAACGACGGTGGGCAATCCTGAAGTGGTTAATTGTGCCCCTTTAAGCCATATACACAGCACGTCTTTTCTGCCCCAGGTGTCAGAACACACAGTGCACCATAGTTTGTTGTGTATGGGGCTGCGTACCACTCTGACTAGTCAGAGTGCCAAGGCTGACCCATGTACACAGCCGAAAATGCCTACAATGGGTACGTGAGCATCAAAACTGGACCACAGAGCAGTGGAAGAAGGTGGCCTGGTTTGATGAATTCAAGAATTGTTTGAGGAACATAAAAGAGTTTGAAGTGTTGACCTGGCTTCCAAATTCTCCAGATCTCATTCCTCTCTCCCCATGTTTGCACCCCCCTCTCTCTCCCACCCCGTATCCTTTCTCTCTTTCCTCCCTCTCTCTCTTTCTCACCTCTCTCTCTTTCTCACCTCTCTCTCTCTCTCTCTCTCTCTCTCTCTCTCTCTCTCTCTCTCTCTCTCTCTCTCTCTCTCCCTCTCAAATTTCAAATAAGCTTTATTGGTAGGACCACATACATGTTAGCATTGCCAAAGCAGTTGAGTTTCTTTAAGAAAGAAAAAAAGGGGGGGGGGGGGTAATATAGAGGGGAATGGGCATAAGTCCATGTAAAGGATTTTTAAGTCCTCAGTTTTTCATGCCCCCCCCCCCCTCTCTCTCTCTCTCTCTCTCTCTCTCTCTCTCTCTCTGTTCCTTCCCCCACCTCTCGCGCTCTCTGTCTTACTCCTCCCCCTCTATCTCTCCATTCTATTTCTCTCCCCCTCTCTCTCCCCCTTTCTCTCTCCCAATTTTTGCTCCCCCTCTCTCTCCCACCCTCTTTCTCCCCTCTCTCTCATTCTCCCCTCTCTCCCCCCTCTCTCTCATTCTCCCCTCTCTCTCCTCTCTTCTTTTCTCCCCTCTCCCTCTCTCTCTCTGTCTTTTCACTCTCTATCTCTCTCTTTCTCCCCATCTCTCTCTTTCTCCCCTCTCTCACCCCCCCTTCTATTTCTCCCTTCTCTCTTTGTCCGCTCTCTCTCTTTCTCTCCTCTCTTTCTCGCCTCTCTCTTTCTCCCCACTCTTCATTTCTCTCCCTCTCTTTCTCCTCCCCTCTCTCTCTATCTTATTCTCCCCATCTCTCTCATTCTCCCCATCTCTCTCTCTTTCTCCCCTCTCTCACCCCCCCTTCTATTTCTTCCTTCTCTCTTCTCTCTTTTTGTCCCCTCTATCTCATTCCCCTCTCTCTTTTTCTCTCCTCTCTCTTTCTTTCCGCCCGCCCCCCCTCTCTCTCTTTTCTCCCCCTTCTCTCTTTCTACCCATTTTTTGCTCCCCTATCGCTCTCTCTTCCCTTTTACCCTCTCTATTTCTCCCCCCTCTCTCTACCCCCCTCTTTTTCTCTTCTCTCTCTCTCTCTCTCTCTCTCTCTCTCTCTCTCTCTCTCTCTCTGTGTTTCTTCTATTTCTCCTCTCTTCCTCTCTCTCTCTCCTCCCTCTTTCTCTCCCCCCTCTCCCGCTCTCTCTCTTCCCCCCTCTCCCTTTCTCTCCCCCCTCTTTCCCCCTCTCTCTCTTTCTCTCCCCCCCTCTCTCTCCCCTCTCTCTTTCTCCCTCTCTCTCTCCCCTCTCTCTCTTTCTCCCCCCCTCTCTCTCTCTCTCTTTCTCCCCCTCTCTCTCTTTCTCCCCCTCTCTCTCTTTCTCCCCCTCTCTCTCTTTCTCCCCCTCTCTCTCTTTCTCCCCCTCTCTCTCTTTCTCCCCCTCTCTCTCTTTCTCCCCCTCTCTCTCTTTCCCCCCCTTTCTCTCTCTCTTTCCCCCCCTTTCTCTCTCTCTTCCCCCCTTTCTCTCTCTCTTTCCCCCCCTTTCTCTCTCTCTCCCCCCCCCTCTCTCTCTCTCTTTCCCCCCCTCTCTCTCTCTCTTTCCCCCCCTCTCTCTCTCTCTCTTCCCCCCCCTCTCTCTCTCTCTCTCTCTTTCCCCCCCTCTCTCTCTCTCTTTCCCCCCCTCTCTCTCTTTCTCTCCCCCTCTTTCTCCCCTCTTTTTCTCTTTCTCCCCCCCCCCCTCTTTTTCTCTTTCTCCCCTATCTTTCTATCTTTTCTATCTCTCTCTCTCTCTCTCTCTCTCTCTCTCTCTCTCTCCCCCCTCTCTCTCTTTCCCCCCTCTCTCTCTTTTTCTCCCCCCCTCTCTCTCTTTCCCCTCTCTCACTCTCTCTATCCCCCTCACTCTTTCTCTCCCCCCTCTCTCTTTCTCCCCCCTCTCTCTTCCCCCCCTCTCTCCCCTCTTTCTCTCTTTCTATCTTTTGTCCCTCTCTCTCTTTCTCTCCTCCCTCTCTCTCTCCCCCCCCCCTCCCTCTCTCTCTTTCTCCCCACTCCCTCTCTTTCTCCTTCTCTCTCTCTCTCTTTTCATCGCAGCATATGTTTTTCTCCGCCATCCAAACTTTCTCCAGGTCTTTCATATTATCAGTCACGCTCAACTTTTTGTTACACTGATTTTTTCATTGTAAAGTCATTACAGACTATTTGGCCACACCCAATGTTTAAAGCAATGCAAACCACGCCCACCTTTTCTTTTTCACTGGGTCTAGGGCGTAATCTATGATTCTGCAAACGGGCCCACTCATTTCATAAAACTGCAAGTATAAACCTTTTTTATAAAACATGTGGAAAACATTAAGGAACCCCAGCATCATGTAGAACCAACAATAACGAGACCCTGTCACCACATTCTATTCTGATAACTAAACTCAGGTTAGCAGTCTATATTACAAAAGCATTTTCCACTACAGTGCTTCTGTAAGTAATGAATAGATGCCGTGGCTAATCTCTCCTAAAAAACACTTGTTTTCCTGGCTGTTCACTGACTCTTTAGGGTTTTGCAGGTCAGGTGTTGTGACTTCACTATAACTTTCCTGATCTACATATTTGTTGCAGGTCAGCCATGCAGCCAGTATTTTCAGAGGGCAGTCATTGGTCACAGCCTCTGTATTACTCTCAGCGCAGGTTCCTATTGGATCGTGGACACCATACATTGAAGTATGTTTATACTGCTGTGCCAAATAGAGCATTTGTGTTCTGTGCATTGAACGGTTGTTATTGACCTAGGGGACCGATCTGCCCTGGAGGATCATTTAGAGACAGATGTATATTAGATGTATTGTTCAGAGCTCAGCAGCGTTATTACATGGAGTCTATTTACTCCAATCATTAAAGCGCAATAGATGTCTTAGAATGCACGCGGGGCTTCTGATGGTTTCCATAGTAACAGAACAGCTGTATCTTTACTGCCCATTGAGAGAACAGTCTTCCCAGGAATTAATGTATATGGCAATAAAAAGATGGAACACAACTGCTTTGAAACCCAGAGAGTTGTCATTGATAACTCCTAATTTTGTGGTTTTATGGTTTCCTTTTCTCTTGTGTGTGTATACAGTGAAGTCCGTCGGGAACATCTGAGATGTCACAGGTGCTTATAGAGCCGGCATTGTATGAGATCTGTACAACGACAGGACTGAGTGTTTTCCCCGATCACATTTCTAACATGTTTTAAAGCAATATCAAACCCAAACATTTATTACATTGCAGTCTACCCATTCTTAGATAGGATGGCTGCATTTGTTTTATTTTTTAGGCTTTTTTTCCTTTATTTTTACCTGGTGATCCACTCAGAAAGTCTGTTGTTTTTCAACAGTTGTCCTGCAGATGTAGAAGTTAGAGGGTTGAGACAAATCATTTGCCACTGACAGGGGAGGTTACAATGGTCAACGTTTATTTATGTAAAACCCTTAAAGAACAAGACTATTTGTTGTAATTGCTTAAAAAATGTTAACTGGATTTTGGCTTCAATTAGTTAATGTATCTTAATCTGCTGGTACAGTGTTCTAAAAACTTTGGCCCACAGGCCGGATGTGGCCCTTTGCTTGCCTTTATCTGGCCTTCGAGGCATGATTCCATCCACTGAAACCAATGAAGGGGCGCTATTCCTTCCACTTGCACCTGTTTCGGGGCATCATTCTTCCAGCAAACACCAAGGATGGGGCACTATTTCTCCCCTAAGTACTAACAAAGGGCACTATTTTGACCAAAAGAAACAATAATGGGACATTATTTGCTCCCACTTATGCCAGGGTGTTTTCTAATCCCACTAGTCACAATCTGGCCCCCCTAAAGTCTGAATGACAGAAATTTTGGAGACCCCTGTGCTAGTACATAACCCCCCCCCCCCATGTTTCACTGACAGTGCTACTGTCCAACATTGTATCTGTTGCTCCTTTAATCTCCATTTAATCCTATAGGGCAGTAGTAGTCAATTTACGTGATATAGCGGGCAACGCTGTATCCTGGCCTAGGCCGAGAAGGCCCAGGCCTAGGCCTAGGGCAGCACTTTGCAGGGGGGCAGCACAGAAAGAGTCCCCTCCGGCTTGCGCTACCCTGTTAGTGTAGCGCCAGTGTTATGGGGCAGACTGGGCTGAGAGGCAAATTAGTCTAGCACCCCCATAAACCGGCTGCACTGCTTCTTGTATGCGGGTGGCCGGCATTCCGCAACTGGGGGGGGGGGGGGGGGCGCCGCCTCTCATTTTGACTGTTCTATCGTCCTGGACCACAAACCTTCCTCACTGTGCTATCTGTTTTCTGCTGCACCATTGGCATGGTTATATCTTCTTAGTCCTCTCCAGAAAATTATCAGAAATGTGTGCTTAAAGTAGAACTATAGGCAACACTTTTTTTTTTTTTTTTTCATTTTGGATAGAATAATCAAGGGTTAAAACCCCCGTCAGTTTATTTTTTACCATCCCTGTCCCATTGCAGAGATTTCCCTTCACTTCCTGCCTCATAACCAAACAGGAAGTGAGAGGAAATCTATGCAAATTAAGGAAATCCATCCCCCCCCCCCACAGGCCCTCAGAACTAGTGTCCCCACTCGAAAATTTCAGGGCGGGTCTTAAACAGCAAGGGGTGTGTCCTTGACAGGAAGGGGTGTCAAGGGGGTACATGGGTTTAGTCAGGCCCAGGGCAGCACAAAACCTAAATACACTACTGATAGTGGGCCTCAAGTGCAGACCCTGGCATGACCAAAGGGCCACGCGTGCTATTTAGTGAATATAATGCTACTAAAAACTAAAGATTAAAAACGTACAAAAAGAGATGGTCAGAGACTGCAAGCATGCTATAGGAGTTGTTATAGACTTATGGCCAGTACACACTATCCGAAAATCGGACGAAAAATACAGCTTTCTAAGCGATCGTAAGATAATCGGATCGTTAGTACAGAGCTTTAGAGAGGTGATCACGACAGTTCATCCGATGTTATCCGATCAGACAAACACGTAAATTTTTCTCATATGATAACAGATTGTAAGATTTTCGTTTAATCAGTACAGTTGTCCGAAAGTACAATAGAAATACAGTACAGCACATGACACCACTTCCGATTTTTTATTCTGTCGTACGAGAATTTTCGTAACTTTAGTAACCTCTCCATTTTCGATATGTGATTAGTATGGAAAAAAAAAAAAAAAACAGAAGATCTGTCGTCTGATTTTCAGATTGGGTGTACATAAGGATTAGTTTCAAGAAAAAGTCATAGCCTTTGGAAAGGTTACAGTAGGTTGTTATCGATCACTGCTATTACAGCCTCTTTACATATCGGCACATCCACATTTGTGCTCCACACAGCCCCCTTCAAATTTACTTGTGCAACATTTGATATTTCTGTCAGCAAAATCCATTAAAAAAGATCAGGAAAAAAAACATAAAAAGAGAAAAGGAATGAGCAGCACAAAAAAAAAGGAATAGTGTGAAAGAAATACAACAAACTTTTACTTGCTAGAATCTATTTTTTTCAGGCCTGAATAAACACTAGAAGAAACCACTGTCTGAGGGGGCCCTGGGTGCAGCACAGTAAGTGCCAAAGGGCTGCATGTGGCCTCCAAGGCTGCAGGCTGTGCACCAAGGCAATAGAGAATTTGTCCTTCAAGAAGCATCTTCCTGTTGGCTTTATTTAGGAACATCCAAAACTGTCAGGTGTACAGGAAAAATGATTAAAGTATAACATAATTAGGGTTGTCCCGATACCACTTTTTTAGGACCGAGTACAAGTACCGATACTTTTTTTCAAGTACTCGCCGATACCGATTACCGATACTTTTTTTAATGTCATGTGACAGTTTTTTTTTTTTTTTTTGAGGGGGGGGGGGCGGGTGGGGTGGGGTGGGGGTATAGTGAACGGTGTCTGTGTGTGTGTTTTTGTTTTGGTTTTTTTCATTTACATTTATTATTTTTTACAATTTTTTTTTTTTATTCTTTATTGCACTATGTGTGTGTTTTTTTTTTTTTTTTAATCAGCCCTGTTGGGGGGCTTTGGTGAGATATCAGGGGTCTTAACAGACCTCTGATATCTCCCCCTTGAGACAGAGAAATAGACTGAGGATAGATTCCCCAGTCCCTTTCTCTGCAGCCTCAGCTGCACTGAGAATGAATGGAGAGAACACAGCAGCTTCTCTCCATTCATAAACTGACACATTGTAATCACAGGAGATTACAATGTTTCGGTTATGTGAATGGACAGTCAGCTGACTCTCTCCATACACACAGCGGAGAGACAGCAGAACGGAGGGGACAGAGGAAGAGAGAGGGGGACAACGGAAAGCCGGAACGGATGGGGACAGCGGAGGGGGGACAGAGGAACGCATGGGGACAGCGGAGGGGGACAGAGGAACGGATGGGGACAGCGGAGGGGGACAGAGGAACGCATGGGGACAGCGGAGGGGGACAGAGGAACGCATGGGGACAGCGGAGGGGGACAGAGGAACGGATGGGGACAGCGGAGGGGGACAGAGCAAAGAAGAAGGACAGCGGGGGGGGGACAGAGCAAAGAAGGAGGACAGCGGGGGGGGGACAGAGGAACGGAGGGGGACACAGCAATGGAGCAGGACAGCGGAGGGGGACAGAGGAACGGAGGAGGACTAAGGAGGAGGAGGTGACAGTCAGCGGTGATCGCGTGTGGGGGAATTACAAGCACCGATCACCGCTGTATGTCACTAAGCAGCTGAAAGCCGCGGGGGGAGAAGCTTGTAACTCCCCCACACGTCCATCACCGCTGACTGTCATAGTATCGGCGGAAGCATCGGGAGCATTTGCCCGAGTACAAGTACTTGGGCAAATGCTTGGTATCGGTGCCGATACCGATACTAGTATCGGTATCGGGACAACCCTAAACATAATATAACATACACATATATTGGGGTGTCCCCAGAAAAGTAATAAAGGGGAAATCTTCCAATGGGGACACTAGTTTTGGTGGCCTGGGGGTCCCCAAGAAACCCCCCTAATTTGTAAGTATTTCCTCTGACATCCGATTTAATTATGGGACAGGAAGTGTTATAACCCTCCCTTATTCTATCCAAAATGGGGAAAAAAATGTTTTTCCTATAATTCTACTTTAATTGTGGCTGTGAGATCTCACTGTTGGAGTATCCAAGACCTAAAAAGAGCCACGGTTGACCTAACCCACCAGGCTCCAACCTATTTGGAATACTTTCAGAGGAATCCCTTAAAAAAGGAGGTAACCTTTACAAAGCAAAGGTGCTGACTATAGCTTGGGAGTTGGCACTAACTCCTTGGTGAACTGGTTAACATCAGCAATGTTGATGCAATACTGTGCTGCAAACTTTACAGCACAGGACTTTAAAGTGGTATTAAGCCCAAAAGCAAATATTTATTATATTGCAGCTTACCAATTCTTAGATGTGATTAGCTTTCTTTTTTAGGCTTTCTTCTATTTTCATCTGGTGATCCAGTCTGTAAGATTGTGTTTTTTCAAAAGAACAAGCTCACCAGCACAATGTATCAGTTACAGAGATGAGACAAACAATTTAACATTGGCAGGGGTGCTTACAATGATCAACTTTTATTTATTTATGTAAGACCTTTATCCCAAAAGGAACAAAAATTGGTTGCTGTAACTGCTTAAAAGCGCGAGCTGTAGTTTGGCTGGAGTTTTTCACAGGGGCGGCTGGTGTTCAATATCAATATTTTAGGGGGGTTGGCAAACCAACGCCATAACCATACAGCAAACCCGACATCACTCATGGCATAGTGACTTAGTAATTAGTGATGAGTCCTCGTAGGGTCAGAGTTTTGGCTTTGTTACTCATAAGTGGTCAGTCTGCATAGAAATTCTGTTTTCTTTGTGTTTGTTTGGGTCTCCTGCCACAATCCATTCACAATACTAGGGTTGTCCCGATACCGATACTAGTATCGGTATCGGCACCGATACCAAGCATTTGCCCAAGTACTTGTACTCGGGCAAATGCTCCCGATGCTTCCGCCGATACCTTGACTGTCAGCGGTGATGGACGTGTGGGGGAGTTACAAGCTTCTCCCCCCGCGGCTTTCAGCTGCTTAGTGACATACAGCGGTGATCGGTGCTTGTAATTCCCCCACACGCGATCACCGCTGACTGTCACCTCCTCCTCCTTAGTCCTCCTCCGTTCCTCTGTCCCCCTCCGCTGTCCTGCTCCATTGCTGTGTCCCCCTCCGTTCCTCTGTCCCCCCCCCCCCGCTGTCCTCCTTCTTTGCTCTGTCCCCTTCCGCTGTCCTCCTTCTTTGCTCTGTCCCCCCCCGCTGTCCTTCTTCTTTGCTCTGTCCCCCTCCGCTGTCCCCATGCGTTCCTCTGTCCCCCTCCGCTGTCCCCATGCGTTCCTCTGTCCCCCTCCGCTGTCCCCATGCGTTCCTCTGTCCCCCTCCGCTGTCCCCATGCGTTCCTCTGTCCCCCTCCGCTGTCCCCATGCGTTCCTCTGTCCCCCTCCGCTGTCCCCATGCGTTCCTCTGTCCCCCTCCGCTGTCCCCATCCGTTCCTCTGTCCCCCTCCGCTGTCCCCATGCGTTCCTCTGTCCCCCTCCGCTGTCCCCATCCGTTCCGGCTTTCCGTTGTCCCCCTCTCTCTTCCTCTGTCCCCTCCGTTCTGCTGTCTCTCCGCTGTGTGTATGGAGAGAGTCAGCTGACTGTCCATTCACATAACGGAAACATTGTAATCTCCTGTGATTACAATGTGTCAGTTTATGAATGGAGAGAAGCTGCTGTGTTCTCTCCATTCATTCTCAGTGCAGCTGAGGCTGCAGAGAAAGGGACTGGGGAATCTATCCTCAGTCTATTTCTCTGTCTCAAGGGGGAGATATCAGAGGTCTGTTAAGACCCCTGATATCTCACCAAAGCCCCCCAACAGGGCTGATTAAAAAAAAAAAAAAACACACACATAGTGCAATAAAGAATAAAAAAAAAAAATTGTAAAAAATAATAAATGTAAATGAAAAAAACCAAAACAAAAACACACACACAGACACCGTTCACTATACCCCCACCCCCACCCCACCCGCCCCCCACCCCCACCCCCCCCCTCAAAAAAAAAAAAAAAAAAAAACTGTCACGTGACATTAAAAAAAAGTATCGGTAATCGGTATCGGCGAGTACTTGAAAAAAAGTATCGGTACTTGTACTCGGTCCTAAAAAAGTGGTATCGGGACAACCCTACACAATACTGGTTGATTAATTGTCCTGTATCCAAAGCTGCATGTATGGTGTTTGCACAGCTGTGGTAGGGACATTAGACTGTAAGCTTCTAGGATGGAAGATAGCATGTACCAACAGGCATTTTCATGAGTGAGATAAACAATTTTTTGTAGTGTTCGAAACACTGTAGAATATGTTGGCATATTTCTGAGTCAAATAAATAGCTCCCCAAGGAGAGAAGAGGGGGAGCTGTAACGTCCTTCTTCAATTTCCAGGTGAAGAAGCAAGCGATGATGCGTAATGAGGATTCGGCACTCATGTGTATAGAGCCTAGGGATACATATTTTATCATCTGAAAAAAAAAAAAGTTTGGTATAAGATTTTGTTGTTAATGTATGTCAAAAGTAATATGAAATTCTGAACAATCCATTTGTTAGAGTATCTATCCATATGCAGAGCAGCTTCAATAAATCTTTATTGGAGAAAAAAATATAATATAATTACCATATTTCATGTCCATTATGATTCTAATAATTACAGATCATTGCAATGGAAACATTTTCTCCTGTAATGTTGTGAGATTGATTTAAAGTGATTTTAAAGGTTCTGTTTTTTTTAATATAACAAATATGTTATACCTAATGGTATTGCACAGAGCAGCCCTGATCCTTCTCTTCTGGGGTCAACCGCCGGCGCTCTCGGCTCCTCCTTTTCAGTGTCTGCCCCCATAGCAAGCACATTTTTTGGGCTCCCTTCTGAGCCGGATCTGTGTGTCCATTGACACACATAGTACGGCTCGGTTACGCCTCCTGCTCTCTTCTCACTGGATTTGACTGCTGTCTCTGAGTTTATGAGGAGAGAGCTGCGCAGCGACTCTCAGGCACAGCACTGGATCGAGATTGGGCTCGGGTAAGTATTTAGGGGGAGCTGGAGGGAGGGAGATGCACATGAAACGTTTTTCCTTGATGCAAAGAATGTATTAAGATAATAAAATTTTAACCTTTACAACAACTTTTAAAAAACCACAAGGAAAGACGTGAAGCTTGGTCAGTAGATCCAAGAGCAACCAGTTAGTAAAAGGAGCTGTCATCCTATATAAACAGCTCAAACCCAATATTCCCCCCACACACGTTCCTGAAAATGGCTATAGTAATGCTGAGTGCTGCAATGACCACCGGCTGGAAACCATAGATAATCAGTGTGAAGAGATGTCATCAGCACACCAAGGATTCCTCAAACAAGTCCAAAGCTTTATTCACATGGTCACACGGTACACATCAGTCACTGCCTGACGAAGGGGCCCTGCTTGGCTCCGAAACATTGCTGTATGTGTACCGTGTGACCATGTGAATAAAGCTTTGGACCCTTTAGAGGAATCCTTGGTGTGCCGATGACAACGCTTCACTATGCAAACAGCTAGAATTAATTGAGCTGTTACCCCTAGTAGTAGTTTTTCATTTTCCATTGCCTCCATAAGGCATTAAACATAGCTTGAGAATTTTATATACACTTGTAGTCGGTCAGTATTTTATAGCTGTCTGGATTCTCCTCACTTCCAAGGCTCTGTCATTGATAACATATGTTAATAACTATATTTTTTTATTTAAAAATAAGTCTGCAGGGGGAACTTCTTTCATGTTTATTCTCACAGATTCCCTTTAGGCTTTTAGCATTATTGCAAATAATTTGTAGGCGATTCTATATCTTTGAAATGTCAGAAGATCTAATAAGTAGTGCTTAAACCACAAGAAAGAAGACAGTTACTATCTCTAGCTACCTGTAAATGGCTTGACTTGGCCAGGTTCTCGCTATGTCCATGATGTTTCCCCTCTGTTGCAGGGTCTGAATTTGTTTTTAGTTTCATACTTGCCAAATTATGTGGATGGACAGCAAGAGTAAAAATAAACTTAAACCAAATAACCGTTTTTTTTGTTGTTTTTTTTTATTGTGGTCAGTGAAAAATGCCAACAAATTAGTTAAGCTTTTTGATGGTTTTCACTGACCTTCTGAGAGGTAAGACCATTGGATGGAATCCAAATGCTATCAGTTGTTATCTGAACTGCTTACTGACCACTAGTACACAGTCCTGTTGGAACAGGAAGGGGCCATCCCCAAACTTTTCCCACAAAGTTGGGAGCATGAAATTGTCCAAAATGTCTTGGTATGCTGACGCCTCAAGAGTTCCTTTCACTGGAACTAAGGAGCCAAGCCCAACCCCTTAAAAACAGCCCTACACCATAATCCCCCCTCCACCAAATGATTTAGACTAGTGCACAAAGCAAGGTCCATAAAAACATGGATGAGCAAATTTGAGGTGGCGGAACTTCACTGGTCTGCGCAGAGACCTGACCTCAACCCGATAGAACACCTTTGGGATGAATTAGAGCGGAGACTGAGAGCCAGGCCTTCTAGTCCACATCAGTGCCTGACCTCACAAATGTGCTTCTGGAAGAATGCTCAAACATTCCCATAGACCCACTCCTAAACCTTGTGGAAAGTCTTCCCAAAACAGTTGAAGCTGTTATAGTTGCAAAGGGTGGGAAACTCAATGTTGAACCCCATGGACTAAGACTCGGATGCAATTAAAGTTCATGTGCGTGTAAGGGCAGGTGTCTCAATACTTTTAGTAATAGTGTATTTCCCATGCATGCCAGAAAATGTGTATATTACAGGTAATTCTTACCTTTTACAGGGAACATAATATAACCCCTGACAATGCCTGCAATTTAATTTGGTTTCTTCAAAAGGACATTACCATATTTGTTTGGGCATTATCTAGGGTCACATCTATTGACTGGACAGATTCCAGCTCAGAGATGACACAACCATGTATACTCTGATTGTGCAGTTTTTGGTTGTGTTCACATATGTATTTTCAAACTCATTTGATTTCTTCTGCTGCTTTCCACCTAGTGCCTTGTTAGGGGAAGGGTAACCGAGTAATTGCTTGTTTGTTATCTTAAAAAAAAATCGAAACCTTTATTATCACTGTACATGCGGTCACGGGCAGGTCTCATTCAGTTGCACGTTTAGAGCATCCAAAGAAGAAATTTATGCCTCTAATGCCGCGTACACACGGTCGGACTTTCCGGCATACTTGGTCCGGCACACTTTCCGACGGACTTTGTCCACCAGGTGCGCCGGACTTTAAAACGGACGGACTTGCCCACACACGCCGGGACTTTCCGGCGGGCTAGGTCCGCCCGTCTTTCCGACGGACTTTCGCCGGAGTTCCGGCGGACTTTCAGAATGAACGGACTTGCCCACACACGGCCAAGTCCGTTCATTTTGAACGTGACTCAGGTGCGACGGGACTAGCAAAGGATGTCAATCTTGCCGCTTTTATCGGCGAGATTGACACCTTGCGAGCCCCGTTGCGGGGCATACCAGGCCCTTAGGTCTGGTATGGATTATAACGGGAAGCCCCTAGGCCGAAAAAACGGCGTGGGGTCCCCCCTAAAATCCATACCAGACCCCGTTCCGAGCACGCAGCCTGGCCGGTCAGGAAAGGGGGTGGGGACGAGCGAGCGCCCCCCCCCTCCTGAACCGTACCAGGCCGCATGCCCTCAACATGGGGGGTGGGTGCTTTGGGGAGGGGGGCGCCTTACGGTGCCCCCCCACCACAAAGCACCTTGTCCCCATGTTGATGAGGACAAGGGCCTCTTCCCGACAACCCTGGCCGTTGGTTGTCGGGGTCTGCGGGCGGGGGCTTATCGGAATCTGGGAGCCCCCTTTAATAAGGGGGCCCCCAGATCCCGGCACCCCACCCTATGTGAATGAGTATGGGGTACATGGTCCCCCTACCCCTTCACCTAGGGAAAAATTGTAAGTAATAAAACACACTACACGGGTTTTTAAAATATTTTATTAAACAGCTCCGGGGGGGGGGATCTTCCTCCGGCTTCGGGGGTCTTCTTCCGGCTTCGGGGGTCCCTCCGCTTCATCTTCTCCCGGCGTCCGGTTGGTTCTTCTCCGCTCTCTTCTCCCGGTGTTCCAGTTCTTCGGCCGGCTCCTCTGCTGTGTTCATGTAGCTCTCTTGCCAGCAGAGGTCCGGACTTCTGAGCTGCTGGGCTTCTTCTCTTCTCTTCTCCAGATGTTGACACGACGCTCTCTCCGGCTGGACTGGTCTCTGAGGGCTGCGTTGTGACTTATATAGGCGGAGACCCCGCCCCCTTTTGATGTCACAGTCCCTGGGCATGCTGGGACTGTGACGTTTTAGGGGGCGTGGTCGACCACGCCCCCTAAAACGTCACAGTCCCAGCATGCCCAGGGACTGTGACATCAAAAGGGGGCGGGGTCTCCGCCTATATAAGTCACAACGCAGCCCTCAGAGACCAGTCCAGCCGGAGAGAGCGTCGTGTCAACATCTGGAGAAGAGAAGAGAAGAGAAGAAGCCCAGCAGCTCAGAAGTCCGGACCTCTGCTGGCAAGAGAGCTACATGAACACAGCAGAGGAGCCGGCCGAAGAACTGGAACACCGGGAGAAGAGAGCGGAGAAGAACCAACCGGACGCCGGGAGAAGATGAAGCGGAGGGACCCCCGAAGCCGGAAGAAGACCCCCGAAGCCGGAGGAAGATCCCCACCCCCCCGGAGCTGTTTAATAAAATATTTTAAAAACCTGTGTAGTGTGTTTTATTACTTGCACTTTTTTCCTAGGTAAATGGGTAGGGGTACCATGTACCCCATACTCATTTACATAGGGTGGGGGCCCGGGATCTGGGGGCCCCCTTATTAAAGGGGGCTCCCAGATTCCGATAAGCCCCCGCCCGCAGACCCCGACAACCAACGGCCAGGGTTGTCGGGAAGAGGCCCTTGTCCTCATCAACATGGGGACAAGGTGCTTTGTGGTGGGGGGGCACCGTAAGGCGCCCCCCTCCCCAAAGCACCCACCCCCCATGTTGAGGGCATGCGGCCTGGTACGGTTCAGGAGGGGGGGCGCTCGCTCGTCCCCACCCCCTTTCCTGACCGGCCAGGCTGCGTGCTCGGATCGGGGTCTGGTATGGATTTTAGGGGGACCCCACGCCGTTTTTTCGGCGTAGCGGGGTTCCCTTTATAATCCATACCAGACCTAAGGGCCTGGTATGCCCCGCGCTCGCCGCAATAGGAAGATTTGTTTTTCCTATTGCAGCGAGCGCGAGATGCAATACCCTGCCCTCGTGTCGTATCTGGTCCGTCGGACCAGCCTACACACGAGCGGGCTTTCCGTCGGACCAGCACACACACGAGCGGACTTTCCGCCCGAAACTGAGTCCGACGGAAAGATTTAAAGCTTGTTTCAAATCTAGGTCCGGCGGGCTTTTGGGAAGAAGTCCGCCGGAAAAGTCCGCCGCCGCCCACACACGGGCGGATTGTCCGGCACACTCTGGTCCGCCGGACCAAGTATGCCGGAAAGTCCGACCGTGTGTACGCGGCATTACTCTAACCTTGTAATAAATGTCTCACAGTAGGGTTGATTTACTAAAGACAAGTACATTGTTCACTTTGCAAGGGAAGTTTCACTCTGCATGAATGATGGAAGTCAGTACAGCTTTACCTCATTCGCTAACCTCTGGGGATAATGCCCTTGCAAAGTAAACAGCCTATTTGCATTTAGTAAATTAACCCCAATGTGTCTTGCTGCTCTTATTTAGGTCTCATGCACACAGGGCATCAGAAAAAACGACCTGCAAAGGCACTACCAATGCCAGGAATAAGCGGCTGTAAAAACGTGCTTTTAGTAGCTTTTTGCATTGGCGTTTATGCACGTTTAGATGCACTAGCCTTTAGCAGCGTTTCTCTGCCGCTATTCAATATCAGTGATTTCCTATGAAAGCCAATTGATTTGAATAGAAGTCCCACCAGAAGTCGGATCATGATGATCTGACTTGTGGTGCGGCTTGTGCGCTGAGGATCTTGAAAGGGAACCCTATCCAAAATGGAAAAAAAAAATTGGTGTGGGGTCCAAGACCCTTTGGACCTCCTGGACCATACCATGCCACATGCCCTTAACATGGGGGGTGGGTGTTTTGGGGCAGGGGGGGTCCGCATGATGGGGTGGTGATGTCACAAGGGGGTGAGGCCTCCAGATGACGTCACTGGGTGGCCCGCCCCATGGCTATATAAGTAATGGCACACGGGGCCCAGCATTACAGTGGGAGAGAGCATCGAGAGAACATCAGAGGAAGAAGACAGCGTCTAAAGGAGACCCAGCAGAGGGAGAAGACAGCGGAGAGAGGAAAACCGGCAGCGGAAGAAGACATCAGCGGAGAGAAGAGAAGAACTGGAGGATGAAGACATCGCCAGAGGGAGAAGAAATCAGAAGAGACACCGGAGCTGCTTTAATAAATTACCTCGTTAGAAACCTGTGCACTTTTTTATTCTTGACACTTTTTTTGGGGGGGTGAATGGGTAGGGGTACAATGTACCCCATACTCATTCACATAGGGTGGGGACTGGGATCTGGGGACCCCCTTGTTAAAGGGGACTTCCAGATTCCGATAAGCCCCGCGCCCGCAGACCCCGACAACCAACTGCCAGGGTTGTCGGGAAGAGGCCCTTGTCCCCATCAACATGGGGACAAGGTGTGCGCCCCCCGCCCCAAAGCATACACCCCCCTAATGTTGAGGGGATGTGGCCTGGTATGGGCCAGGAAGAGTGGGGGCGCTCGCCCCCCCTTTCCTGACCTGCCGGGCTGCATGCTCGAATAAGGGCCTTGTATGGATTTTTGGGGGAAACCCACGCCAAATTTTATTTTTGCCGTGGGGGTTCCCCTTAAAATCTACCGAAGGGTCTGATATGGTCTTGGGTGGGGGGGACCCCACGCCAGTTTTTTTTTTTTTTTTTTTTTCATTTTAGCGAGGGTTCCCCTTCAAGACCCTCAGTGCACAAGCCGCACCGCAAGTCGGATCATCATGATCCAACTTCTGGTGCGACTTATATTCTAATCAATGGGCTCTCATAGGGAACCATTGATTTTGACATGTCAAAAAAAAAATGCTTACCGCAGTTGCATCCAGCAGTAAGCCGCGTTTAGCAGCTTTTACCAGTGTCAGATGTTTTTACAGCTCAGAACATGCTGGCTCTGGGTTTTTTTGCAGCTTGAAAACACCTATGTCACTTCCAGCTCCTAAAAGCCTGTGTGTGCATAAATAACATGGAGAGGCGTTTTTAAGCTGCAAAAAGTCTGACGCGGCTGAAAGCAGCTGTAAAAATGCCTTAACATTGCTTTTGCTTGCGACAGAATTGATAAATGTTCAACATTGTATTTATTTATAAGAATATTTGTCTTGGAATACATGACATTTCTTGAAATTTATACTACTCAGTAATAATGCTCCAGAGAGGTATTGTAACAGGCCACAGCCAAAATGTAATGTGTTGGTCTTTCTTTTAAACAGCTGCCTTCTTTGCACAAATTCAAATTTTGTATCATAAGCCAAATATTTCAGCTCATGCCATTCCCCAGCTGATCTACTTAATGGAAGCTTAAAGTCCACTCCAAAACAATTAAGGAATATAAATTCATAATAGAAATTTTGTTTGCCAGTTTTACAAACAATACACAAGATAAAATAGCATCTGGATGTGTGAAAAAAATACAAAACATGGTAAAGCTCGGGCTGAAGAAGAACAAAGAAATGTCTGTTGTCTGTGGCAACCATTTGGATACCTGTAGCCAATGGATTCTTTAAACAGCATTGGACTTTTTTGTTATGTATTAGTATATTTACTAAGTCAGCATTTTTTATGCTACATTATACAGCATTTACAAATGGGGTCTGAAAGCCCAACTCTGGGCATTTTCACTTCCAAAGATTAAGGCCTTGTTCACATGGGTGTACTTAATTGTACATCCGTGTGCGTGCTTGCCTTCACAGCATGCACAGGTGTTTCCTGCGTCCCGTGCAGGCAGTCCTATTCATGTTGGGGTCACAGCGGCTGCACAGACACAGACAATTTGACATTCATTGAGTGTGTGTCCCCAAATGCAGACAGTGTGAGTTTGGGAAAATGTACCCTTACCTGCACCCGCACCCATGCGAATGTCAAATTGGGAGCAGTGTCTGTTTCCATGCAGTTTCCCACGTAGATATGAAATGCCTGCATGCAGATGCATGGAACATATGCGCATCCTGTGTGGGCCAACATGACCCTTTACATGGATGTATGCTTTACTAAGCCCATGTGGACGACTTCTAAGTGGCCTACACTTGCCCATTTACAAAACTCATGGCTATAGCACCGTCACAAACTGTGTTTTATGAATTGCCAGGCATAGATGGGAGTGAAGACTCGGCACCAGTACCGGTGTACTGGACAACCAATTATCCCATTTTCCGCCAACAAATGTTGGATGGCAGGCTAGTAAATTTTTGGCGGACAACAGTTTGACGTCAGATTTTCTGATGGTCAGTACACAAATCCGTCACACAAGTCGAAAGTACAAACACGCATGGCCGGAATCAATGCTCACCAAACACGAAATTAGCAGAAGGGGCCCAGAGGGTGGCGCTCAAGAGCTGAAATTCCTCATAGTACGTCACTACGTTCGTGTTTGTGGCACAATTGTATACCGTTAGTATGCAAGACAAGATCCTGGCACATGCCCTTTTGACAAAAATCAGACGTTCGGTTGGCCAGCAATCGTACCATGTGTACAAGGCTTTAGACTTGGAGTGCTGAAAGAACAGACCTACTGAATTAATCAGCAAAACTAAAAGAACTGTTTGTAATCTTTGTAAAAATTGCTGACATTGCATGGAATACATGAACCCCCCTAAGCTATGGAAATCATGGTGTTTGAAGTTCGTCTCTGAAACAGATAGAGGGGGTTTCAGAGTGGACCCACCTGTACTGCAATATAAAGGCATTGTCATGCAAAACATGGTTACTCTTGTTTAACATGGTAAGTATTCTACTGTCTGTTGGAGACATTTTCCCTTGCTTACTGTCATGCTGACAGAGGGACAGGAAGTGAAGAGAAATATTACCTATTGGGACAGACATTCTCACTCTTTCCCATTCTGTCTAAAAATAATAAAATCTATTTGCTGATGTGAGACGTTTTAAAGCATAATGGGAAAACAGAATTTTCACATCAAACCTAAAGTGAAACTGGGGTTGATTTACTAAAACGGGAGCACTCTGGTGCAGCTGCGCATAGTACCTAATCAGCTTCTGACATCAGCTTGTTCAATTAGTGCCAGTTCACACCAGCACAGCTTCAAAGTGGCACAACTTTGAAGCGGACATCCCTGCGCGACATCATCATGGCTTGCATACAGTTTCTTTAACAGAAGTCAATGCAAGTCGTGATAGAATCTTTAATCTTGCATGCAAAAACCTAGCTATTTCCACCACAAAGTCGCCTTTTTACCCTGTTCTGGGCAATCCCCCAGGATTTAGTGGAGGCCCATTCCAAAACCTGCTTGATGCAGGTTATTTCCAAGTGTCACATTTCCTCACATCAGACAGTTGGCCATCGATCTCGAACCTGATGCAAAAGGATGGACGATTTGCTTTTGGAAGGCGCTTCAACTTCACCACTTTTTCCGTTCCATAGGATCTCTGGCAGCGTATATGCGCTCACCAACCCCATTTGAGTCTCATTGCATGGAAAACAGTACGCTACCTCACACCCTCTCCACGATGTATTCCCTTTTGATACCGCCAGCCAAAGACTTTAGGTTGCCTTACCTCACTAAATGGGAAGCAGACTTATGCCCCGTACACACGGTCGGATTTTCCGACGGAAAATGTGTGATAGGACCTTGTTGTCGGAAATTCCGACCGTGTGTAGGCTCCATCACACATTTTCCATCGGATTTTCCGACACACAAAGTTTGAGAGCAGGTTATAAAATTTTCCGTCAACAAAATCCGTTGTCGGAAATTCCGATCGTGTGTACACAAATCCGACGGACAAAGTGCCACGCATGCTCAGAATAAATAAAGAGATGAAAGCTATTGGCTACTGCCCCGTTTATAGTCCCGACGTACGTGTTTTACGTCACCGCGTTTAGAACGATCGGATTTTCCGACAACTTTGTGTGACCGTGTATGCAAGACAAGTTTGAGCCAACATCCGTCGGAAAAAATCCTAGGATTTTGTTGTCGGAATGTCCGAACAAAGTCCGACCGTGTGTACGGGGCATTAGAGCGGACATTTTACCCCTGATCAAGATAGACAAATCACCCAGCTTCCCCCTAAGTCCTCCGTGTTCACATGCATTCAGGAATGCAACTTGCAAGTTGCTTAGCAGATGGTATCATACCCCGTCAGTCTTAAGCCGCCAATTCCCGGAGACCTCAGACTGTTGCTGGAGATGCCGGGGAGAGAGGGGGACTCTCTCATGCCGCGTACACACGAGCGGACTTTACGGCGGACTTTGCCCGGCGGACTGGATTTCGTCGGACAATTCGATGTGTGTGGGCTCCAGCGGACTTTGTTTTCTCAAAAGTTGGACGGACTTAGATTTGAAACTTGTTTAAAATGTATCCGTTGAAATCGAGTCCGGTCGAAAAGTCCGCCGTCTGTATGCTAGTTCGACGGACTAAAAAGCCACGCTAGGGCAGCTATTGGCTACTGGCTATGAACTTCCTTGTTTTAGTCCGGTCGTACGTCATCACGTACGAATTCGACGGACTTTGGTGGATTGTGTGTAGGCAAGTCCGTTCATTCAGAAAGTCCGTCGTAAAGTACGTCGAAAAATCCGCCGGGCAAAGTCCGCCGTAAAGTCCGCTCGTGTGTACGCGGCATTACACATATTTTGGGCGTGCCCAGGCTTGGAGACTTTCTGGAGGGAAGGAAATACATCAATAAAATGGAGGACCTAGTACTTTCAGCTCTAAACAAGCATGAATGTTATAAGAAAATGTGGTTTCCATGGAATATGTTTATATACTCAGATGAAGGCAGATCTCTGCTAGACAGCACCCCTCAACCTACCTAAATATCCCACCCTGGCCAGCGTGCTTTGTTTGGTTGGTTTGGTTTGATTAATCCCCCCCCCCCTTTTTTTTTTCTTCCCATCCATTCTCCTCCCTCCTTTATTATGATAAGACAAAGCCCAGGTATCCAACCTCGTTGCCATTTAGTGGTCTTAGAATAGCTAATACGACAGTACTATTCTTTTTTCTTGTACACTGTATGATCTGAGCTATTGTGTTATTCATGCACCTATTCTGTTGGGCTGCATTTTTTGTAGTTCAGATTTCTATGTGGTCTGTTGGTTATCTTTGTATTCTAAATAAAGAATTTGGGAAAAAATAATGCTTCCATTGTCATTAATAAGGGGTGACTTGTATAAATCGAGGCTTAGGTCTGGTTCACACCTATGCAGTTTGCTTTTGTTCGGTTTCTGCAGTGCTCTTTTCATTTTGCGTTTTTGCACACGTTTTTCATGCTTTTTTATGCATAATGTGTTTTTTTAATGCTTTTTTTTAGCCAATTTGTTGTTGGGCAGACTTAAAAACGCAAAATGCGCTATGTGGACTATATGCTTTTCTGCAGCTTCTCCATTAATGTCTATTAAACCAAAAACTTGAACGTGTCCCATAGGAAACCATGTTAAATGGACTGTACTGTGATTCTGCAGAAAGCACTAAGACAAAATGCATAGGTGTGAACCAGGCCTTAAAGGATAAGTTCACCTTTAGGAACATGTTACATGTGCCACCTGTTTTTAAGGTGGAACATGTGACATGTTCCAAATGCTACAGCCTCTGCCCGATTTCCCCCCCCCCCCCTCCCGGTGACAGAAGTACAGGGTGAAGGTCCCGTACTAGCTGTCACTTTTTGAAATCAGGGCAGCTGCGTGGGGCTCCTTCCGCACTGCTGCGTCATTCATTCACACAGCTCTGTGTGTGAATGAACTGCAAGTCCCAACATCCTTTGCGGTTGTCAGCTTTTAGTTCTCAATGAACTACCATGTACCTGCTCCCAAACAAAAAAGTGTCCAAAAGTTGTAGAGAAAGGGAGGCAGAGGAGGAAAAGTGAAACTTCCCCTTTTGGGTGACTAAGTTTCAGCCCATGGTCTTGTTATAACATCCTTTGCACCCCTTGTAATTATGACCTTGTACAGGACATCTGATAAATAGTGATGATATGGAGTGTGGCTGCATTCTCAAATGGGAAACCTAGGTCACCAGCGATTTGTTCCTTATAGAACAGGGGCCCCCAAACTTTCTAAACAAGGGGCCAGTTTACTGTCCTTCAGACGGGGCAGACTGTGGCCAGTGGGAGCAAACGATGCCATATCTTTGGTGTCTGTGGGAGGACTAGTTGCCTCATCATTGATTTCAATGGAAGGAATAGTGTCCAATTGTTGGTGTCAGTTGGAGGAATAGTGCCCCATTGTTGGTGTCAATGAAAAGAATTCTGCCCCATCGTTTGTGTCAGTGGGAGGAATTGTGCCCTTTTGTTGGTGTCAGTGGGAGGAATTGTGCCCTTTTGTTGGTGTCAGTGGGAGGAATTGTGCCCTTTTGTTGGTGTCAGTGGGAGGAATTGTGCCCTTTTGTTGGTGTCAGTGGGAGGAATTGTGCCCTTTTGTTGGTGTCAGTGGGAGGAATTGTGCCCTTTTGTTGGTGTCAGTTGGAGAAATTGTGCCCTTTTGTTGGTGTCAGTGAGAGGTATAGTGTCCCATCGTTGGTGTCAGTGGAAGAATAGTGCCTCATCATTGGTATCAATGGAAGGATTAGTGCCCCATCCTTGGTGTCAAAGGAAGGAATTGTGCCCCATCGTTGGTGTCAGTGGGAGAAATTGTGCCCTATCACTGATGTCAGTGGGAGGAATTATGCCCCATCGTTGGTGTCAGTGGGAGGAATTATGCCCCATCGTTGGTGTTAGTGGGAGGAATTATGCCCCATCGTTGGTGTTAGTGGGAGGAATTATGGCCCATCGTTGGTGTTAGTGGGAGGAATTATGCCCCATCGTTGGTGTCAGTGAGAGGAATTGTGCCCTTTTGATAGTATCAGTGGGAGGAATAGTGCCCCGTTGTTGGTGTTAGTGGATGAAATAGTGCCCCAAGGGCCAGATAAAGGCAAGCAAAGGGCCGCATATGACACCGGGTCCGCAGTTTGGAGACCGCTGTTATAGAACCTTAGATGTTAATATGCAGTTGTTACTGTGTTTTTTTTAAATGCTATAAAATATATAAAATATTTTGTTTTAAAAGCAAATATTTCCTAGAACAGTATAAAAGGGTTAATCACATTCTTTTTTCACCATGTTATGTTTTTTTTCTTTGGAGGAAAGATGAAAGTGGAACATTCTTCAGGTTGAAATAAAGACCGCTAAGTGTGCAGTAATCTCTTCCCGATGGCAGCCATGTTTACTCGGTTAATCTAGGAGTTATTGTTGTCTTAACACATAGTAGTGATTTTTATGATTAAAGCTGGCATATAAAAGCCATAAATATTTACCAGCAGCTACTTTAGAGTCCCGGTTGGGATATTTTGAAACAAGTGATTTATTATCGTTTTTTACCCACACAGTGAACAACATCTAATGCAGTGCAATAAAACTGTCTTGTCATTCTTTATACACTTGCTGGCAGGCACATTCTACTTTGTGGCAAATGATACCAGCCCATACTCAAGCTATCGTTTATCCTCTGCAAATAATAGAAGCAGTGAACTGGAAACAATCTAGTTGTTCAAAACATGACGACAAAGCAGTTAGTGTTAAAGAAGCACTCCGCTCAACACAATTTTTATGTACAATTGAGAAACTACTACCAAATATAGTATATATTGTGCTGCCGCCTCTGCCAGATACATGTGTAAAGAATTCCATTTTAGCTTTTGTGTGTGGAGGGTCTCCTTTTCCAACTCATCATAGTAAAGCAGAAAAAGTCTAAAAGTCTAAAAGGGATCATTGGTTATACTGTATTTAGTGATTTTAGTGACTCATTCTTTTAGGACATTATCCAGCTGCATATTAAAACTATTTCTTCTTGTAATGCAGCCAGCAACATCATCAGTCTTTTTTTGCTGAAATAGGAAGTGTTTAAAGTGATTGTAAATTACATTTTTTTAATTACTTACCTTCTCTGTGCAGTGGAATTGCAAAGAATGGCCCCGATCCTCTTTTCCTGGGGTTCCCTGCTGGTGCTGTCTGCTCTTCCTCTTCTCTGTGTGCCACCATAGGAAGACGCTTACTATAATGGCACACTTATGGGCTCAATCCCGAGCCTCGCTGTCTGTGTCTACAGACACAGACAGCACAGCCCCGCCCCCGCTCCCCATCACAGGATTTGGATGACCACAGTGGGAGCCAATGGCTTCTGCTGCCTCAGTAAAGCCTGTGAGGCCAGGAAGTGTGAGAAGAAAGCCACTGCAAACAGTCACAGCGCTGGATCAAGATAGGGCTCTGGTAAGTGTTAGGGGAGGTGAGGAGGCGATACTTTTACCTAATCATTTTCTACCTTTATTGCAAGGAATGCTTTAACCACTTGCCGACCGCCCTATAGCAGTTTTAATGCTACAGAATGGTGGCTGTGCTCAGGTTCATGTAAATATTTGTGATCCTGCACTTCTGAGTAGGGGGCACAAATGCGCACCACCACCGGCTTGCTCCCGCTGTGATTATACACAGCGGGAGCTGATCAGCGGGTACTGTGGACTTGATGTCCACTGGCACCCACCAATGATCCAGCAGAGAGGCAGAACTTCAGTCTGCCTATGCAAACAAGGCAGATTGCTGTTCTGTCAGCAGGCAAGGCATGGATCCTGTGTCTCTGCAAAGCAGGGACAAGGATCCATGTCTTCCCCCAGTATAAGCACCTCCTACACTGTACAAAATCACTGGCTAGGCACACAGTTAACCCTTGATCGCCCCTGATGTTAACCCCTTTCCAGCCAATGTCATTAGTACAGTGACCATGCATATTTTTAGCACTGATCACTGTATTAGTGTCACTGGTTCCCAAACAAAGTGTCAGTGTCCGATTGTCCACCGCAATATCACAGTCCCGCTATAAGTCGCTGATCGCCGCCATTACTAGTAATAAATAAATACAAATTCCATAAATATATCCCATAGTTTGTAGACACTATAACGTACAGGTACGTCATTTCGCGCAATAGGGACGCCCTGCCGCGGTATATATGTGGTGGACAGTCCTTAAGTGGTTAAAGGATAAGCCCTGGTTTACACTGATGCAATTTCTCCTGTGTTCCAAAATGCATGGCATCACATGACAATGAAAATAACATGACTTTCTATGGAGACAATTCACATATATGCAGTGCAATGCTGTTGCGATTTTGAAAAGGTATAGCCAGTGCAGGAGAGATCTTCACTCCTGTCCAATAGAACATTAGGGGTGGACATGGGAGAAATCGTAAATGAAGTGGAACACGTAAAAGTGTATGGGTAGATAAAGTATATACAGTAACCCTGTAAGTTTATCATAAGCACACTTAGTATCAGTGATTTGCACTTACAGTGCTTAGGTTTGCTATTGATTGCATAGATAACTCAAACAGTGTTCTAGCTGGTAGCCTACCGTTCTCTTTTTTATGTGTCAGTATGTGTATGTCCATATATATATATATATATATATATATATATATAGATATAGATATAGATATAGATATAGATAGATATAGATAGATAATTTATTTATAAATATATAAAGCATCTCCATTAGGCTTGTCAGATGCAGACATTTTATTGAGGTATACATTTAATCAGACAGTCTCATTAATTATGAAATCTTATAAGGAGACACTTGGCATTTGCCTTTCATAATTGCTTTTTGGCATTTTGCTCTCTGCACAAAGGCATCCAATATAGGGACTGTTTTTCTGATTTTCATCATTTCTCCATGATGGAGGTCTGCTATCAGAATAATGTCACTCTCTCTATCTAACAATGAGGTGCCTCACAATAATGGCATCTTATGTAAAAGTCATTTATGGTTAGAGTGTAATTCTCTGTGATGTCCTAAGAGCTTTTAATGGTGCCACTTTTTCGTTGCGGAGGTCAATATAATTACACGTTGTGTCAATATAAATCTTTTTTCTGCTGATTTCCACAGCACTATTTCACTGTGACCTTCGGCCATGAAGCTCAAAAGCCATTGGAGCTGCGATGTGAGGAGGAGACAGACAGGGACGAGTGGGTGGACGCCATTCACCAAGCAAGGTGGGCCATTTTAGAGTAGATATTCAAACACATTCCAGTCTGTTGAATGTCTGTTGCACTTATGTTTCTTTTCATCTGTCAGGATTCCCTGTTGTCTTCAGGATACTATTTAGAATACTAATTCTAATCTGAAAAACACTCAGTGTGAAATCTCCTTACAACTTGTCTTTAATGTCTCCATATAGGTATAACCCTCTTTTCATATTTTTCTTTGATCACTGTACTGGTGTCATTTGTGACACTAATCAGCATTAGGGTAATTAGTAGTAGCCCCAGATCGGTCTAGGGTACCCCCTAAACCCCCCTAATAAAGGTTTAACCCCTTGATCACCCCGTCACCAGTGATCACCGTATTAGTGTTACGGGTGACGCTAGTTATTTTTTTATAGCGTCAGGACACCCGCCATATATTACCCAATAAAAGTTTAACCTCCTGATCACCCGGCGGGTAACATCAGTTAGGTTTTAACATCAGTCAGAGTCTGCGTCACCAGTAGCGCTAACACCCACGCACACATCATATACCTCCCTTAGTAGTATAGTGTCTGAACGGATCAATATCTTTGATCTGATCAGAACTATATTAGCATCCCCAATAGTTTAGGGTTCCCAAAAACGCAGCATTAGCGGGATCAGCCCAGATACCTGTTAGCACCTGCGTTTAACCCCTCTGCCCAGCCGAGCCCGCCCGCCCAAGTGGAGTATCAATCGATCACTGTCACTTACAAAACACTAAGCACATAACTGCAGCATTCGCAGAGTCGGGCCTGATCCCTGCGAATGCTAACAGTTTTTTTTGGTAGCATTTGAAGCAGTCGCTGACAGTCAGGTGCTTTTTTTTCCTGTGAGTCTCACTAGTGTACCAGTAAATTTAGAGGCCAAAATGTCCAATTGAAGGTACACTAGTGAAGAGGCCTACACGTTTCTGAGCATGACAGATGAGAGTGAAGAGGAAGTCACTCATCTGTCAGATTCGGGCTCAGAATTCAGACCTGAAGACAGTAGCGGCACCCTGACAGCTCTGACGACGGAATAGTGGTCCCTGCCAAGGTCAGGTGTACCCGACCCCGCTCTTCTGCTGTTGTTGAGGTGCAAGAACCGCAGGGCTTTCGTATGGAGCAGAGAGACAGTACTAGTGCCGCTCATCCTTCTGGTGAGCTGGCAAGCACCAGTGGCCTAGTACATCCTGGTTGTACAACCAGCACTGCAGTAACAAGTGATGATGTGGCGAGTCCCATAAGTGCAGTTCAAGGTGGTGAGGTGGCTAGCACAAGTAGTGTCTAGCAGCCACCAAGAAGACAAAGACAGGCCCGTAGTGCCCTTCCTGCTGAATTTGCCAATCCGAATTGGGAGCCCACCACTTCTGCAGCACCCGTACTTCCCCTATTCACTGGCCAACCCGGAATTCGGGTGGAAACAGTTGATTTTACATCACTTGATTTTTATTCGCTGTTTTTCACGGAAGATCTCTATAGATCTATTGTGGACCAAAGCAATTTGTATGCTACATAGGGAGCGCTGGTAAGATTGTGTGGGACTTGGTGTCACTCTTATTTGGAAAGGGGTACCACTTGTATGTGAACAATTATTACACGAGCTTGCCACTTTTGAGTCACTTGTTTGATCATGGAATTGGCGCATGTGGCACCGTGCGATCTAATTGCCAGGGCTTACCCCAGCGGCAGATTCCTGTCTTAGGCTGGGGGAGAGAGCCTGCTTGAAGTGTAATAATTTGCTCACTATGAAGTGGAGGGATAATAAGAATGTTTTCATTCTGTCCTCCCTTCACGCAGACACGACGGTCCAAAATGGGAGTGGTGGACCTCAATGACCAGTTGTTGGCGCCGTACCTAATTGCCCCTAAGGCCAGACGCTGGTACAAAAAAGTGTCTGTATATTTTTTACAATTGGCTCTGCTGAATGCTTATGTGCTATACAAAGCTTCAGGACGAACTGGATCCTTCCATAAATTCCAGGAAGAGATCATCACAGCCCTTCTGTTTCCAGATGGTGCTGTGGCCCAACTTCCCAATCCAAATGCAGTGAGCCGGCTGCATGAGATTCATTTTCCGCATGTCCTCCCTGGTACCCCTACGCAAAGAAATCCCCAAAGAAGATGTTGTGGATTTGGGCGTGACACCCGCTTTTATTGTCCCTCCTGTCCTGACCAACCTGGTCTTTGCATTGGTGAATGTTTCGAACGCTACCACACACTAGTGGAGTATTAGAGTAGGGAACAGCATTGCACAGTCCTAGGGCACACTTACACAGGGACTCGAAAGATGAGATGGCCATCACATTTTGAGAGACCCTAATCTGGATGTTTACAGTTTATATAAAAGTGCAAAAAAAAAAAAACACACAAAAACACAAAAACACAAAAAAATTAAAAATAAAGTCAAAAATAGTTGTGGTTTTATTTTTCTTCTCTCTCTATTCTTTCTCTTATGTTCACTCTCTATTGTCTGCTCTATTGTTCTCTCTCAATTGTTTCTGTATTTTAGAACTGTAATGTTTTATTTTTACTATGTTTTATTGTATTTGCTTTGCAGGTTTGGTATGTCTTACTGTTATACTGTAATGTTACTTTGTTTTATTGTTAACCATCATTTGCTTAGCAGGTACGCCATTCAGCTGCAGCACTGATTTATTTATCTTGACAGCAACAGCGTTTGCTCTCACGATACGTAAATCGATACTCCGCTGTAGGAGGTAATTTTTCCACCACAGTTAAAACAAAAATGGCGCATGTATGCCCATCATTAGAAGTGGGAGAATGAAGGGCGATATTCTGATGGTGGGCATACCCAACGATCAATTTTTTGTTCAGCCCACAGGCTGCATGAAAAAAAGAACATTACAATATATGCCCAACAAGGACCAGCAACATGCTAGTATGTTGCTGGACTTTGAGTGGTTATACCAGAATGATGCCTGCAGGTTTAGGTATCATCTTGGTATCATTCTTTTCAGCCAGCGGTCGGCTTTCATGTAAAAGCAATCCTAGTTGCTAATTTGCCTCTAGACTGCTTTTACAAGCAGTGGGAGGGAATGTCCCTCCCCCACTGCCTTCAATGGTTTTCTCGGGCTCTCCTGTCCCAACAGGAAACCAGAGAATGCAGCCGGTGGTTCCAACAGCTGACCATAGAGCTGATTGGAGACCAGAACAGCTCCAATCATCTCTATGGCCTAAGAAACCGGAAGCTACGAGCATTTACTTAGGTTACGAGCATGACTTCGCCGGATATAAACAGCACCTTTGGGAAACGTTTTATCACATCGATCTTGGTGTGATCAGATGCTTTGAGGGCAGAAGAGAGATCTAGGGTCTAATAGACTCCAATTTTTTCAAAAAAAGAGTACCTATCACTATCTATTGCTATCATGGGGATATATACATTCCCTGAGATAACAAAAAAAAAAGAAAAAGAAAGGAACAGTTTAAAAATAAAATAAAAAAGCAAAATGCATATGAGGTATCACTGCGAAGGTCAGATCAAGGGCAGTAATTTTAGCAGTAGACCTCCTCTGTAAATCTAAAATGGTAACCCGTAAAGGCTTTTAAAGGCTTTTAAAATGTATGCAGTTTGGTGAGTATTTTGCAGCTCTCATTTGTTTTTGAAAATGAAGAAAGAAAATTTTTTTTTTCAATTTTCAAAACTTTGTGACAAAAAGCGAGATCTGCAAAATACTCACCATGCCTCTCAGCAAATAGCTTGGGGTGTCTACTTTCCAAAATGTGGTCATTTGGGGGGGGGGGGGGTTGTGCTATCTTGGCATTTCATGGCCTCCGAAACTGTGATAGGTAGTGAGGAGTGAAATAAAATATATACACCCTTATGCCATGTACACACGGGCGGATTTTTCGACCGGACTGGTCCGACGGAATGAATCCGTCGGACAATTCGACCGTGTATGGGCTCCATCGGATCTACAGCAGACTTTTTCTGCCGAAAATCTGACGCTGGTGTAAAATCAATACAGGCAACAGTGGGGATCGATCCCCACTGTTGCCTGTATTGATTTTACACCAGCGCTGTTTTTATCTACATTTATGTGAGTGTCATCCATTTTATTAAATTCAATTTTATTTTACGGAATTACACTATGGTCCCCCTTTGCTTTCTTCTTCGACATTTCCTTCATGCCTGTGGATATCTGAGTTCCGGTCTGCCCGCTGTACCACATCCCCTGTGATTCCATTTGGCTGCCATTGGCGTACACCTGTCTGAGGACATCGGCCCAGAGTCCATTCCACTTTACACAAGCTTGTTTGACACGCAGAGCGTATGCCCTAGCGTGTTCAAACTATCCGGTAAGCCTCCCCTATACCCGGTGGTGGTTCTTTTCACAACCAGACTCATCCACTGTTTGCAAGATCTATTCTTATTCAGATTGGGACTTTATTCACACTTATTACTACTTATGGACACTTTTGTATATTTGAGTTCCGGTCTGCCTGCTGTATCACATTCCCTGTGATTTCATACTGTTTGCAAGATTCATTTTTATTCAGACTGGGAATTTATTTATATTTATTACCACTTACGGACACTTTTTTGTAATTTTTATATCAATTCATTCTTTAAACCATTCACTCATTGTATTTATATTTTTCATTTTAGTGCTGTTCAGATTCACATATGTACATTGCATTAGGCACTTTATTCTTTAGCGCTACACTTTGATGTTTTTGTTTTGTATACCATTTTTTTCATATGTGGTGTGTTAGCTGCTGACTTTGGAGCAGCGCAGAATCATTTGGTTTTTATTTTTGTTTGAACCCAGCCTAAACCCTCGTTCACACTGAAGGCGGGTTTGAAATCGTACGAGTTCAGCTGAACTTGCACAATTTCAGACCTGCATTTCAGTGCGAGTACGGGGGCAATTTGAAAGACATCTGTGTGGGTTTATGCACAGATGTCTATTGAAATCGCCACCAAAGTCTGCAAAAGTAGTGCAGGAACAACTTTGGAATTGGTGCCGCGCCACAAATCGTGCACTGATTCAGACGGTGCCGTTGCCCGCAATAAGCTGCGATTTGGCATGTGACTTGACATGTAAAATCGCATGTCAAATCGGTCCGATGTGAACATGGACTAAGTGAAGGCTTGGAACAGATTGCAGCTGTTATTCATAATTGCTGCTTTGATCTGCACATGCAATTGTTAAAAAAACAACTGTTTAACCATTTATTAACCCTTAGTAAACCTTACCAGCATCTATTAACACCTTCCTCTCCTTCTTCCTTTATTTTTTGTTGACATTTTGTTTTTATCATTCAAATGTAAACTAAATATGTTTGTTCATTTTTAGATTTCATTTTTGTGTACATAAAAACAGAAAGATAATAAGAAACAAAGTGTTTGTTTTAAATGTAAATAACTTACCCACGATTTGTACCACAAACCTACAGTAATTTTCATAATTTTTTGTAATTAAAAAACATTTTGGCTCAGTTCTAACATTTTCTTTTTGTCACACTGGTTTAATCACACTGCAGATTTCATCCATATTATTCAGTGGACCAAAAGGTGGCAACCCTAGGCTCGGTAAACAGCAACTGCAATTTCTTCACCCTGCTAGGTCCAGCCACTGTACTTGCAAGTACACTGCACGTTAGCTGAGAGCAGGGAGGTAGGGCACACTTTGTAGTCTTCACATCAAGTACCAAAGGATCTTGTTCCAGTACTGGCTATAAGTACAAAACAAACTGCAAAGTGAAATTTTGATCAAAAAATAAATTGAACATTAAACCCATTACAAAATCATTTTGAAGCACACCTTGCATCTGTCAAGCTTACCTCTAACATACCTGGTCATACACTATAGCTAGCTTCTGCGTTCTTCACCTATAGCAGCCCTCTTTCCTATAAGGAAAGCAGTCCTACCGGTACTCGGTTACTCCCAGATCCTATACACAATGCTATAGTGCCTGCCCACTACGCCAAGGCAGGTGCAAACTGAGCAAAGTGAGTGGCAGACAGGAAGAGTGGTACAATGATAGTCCAGGTACAAGGCAGGCAAGGTTCAGAGTAGTCAAACCAATCTTTAGTCAAAAAGGCAGCCAGAGTTCAGAAAATAGTCAATATCAGATCCAAGAACATAAACAGGGAAATCCAGTCAGCAGAACAGACAAACAGGGAGCTTGAGCACGTGTTACAAATGCAATATCACAAGCATGAGACTGCAGGCTTGGCTGGCTTAAATCAGGTTTGGTCTCTACCCAACATCTGGGTACCCAACTACTGACCACATCAATCACCTTGCAGGTAGACAGACAGGGATGCATCATAGCCAAAACCAGGATGCTGGAACGAGACCAGCAGCTGTCAAAGAACAGGAAAGTTTATACGCTTCTGATAGCAGCTCCACAACAAGATCTACTTATTCAAAGTGTTCCCCTTCCATAAAACTCTGGATGAAAGTGCAAAAATAAATAAAAACCCTGTGTGGGTGGGGGGGGGGGGGGCGGGGGATCAACGTCCTTTAAAAAGATTTGGGCTACTTGACATTTCCACGGATCTTGTTGGTAGGAGGTTAATGTCGCCCTCCTCTTCTTTTTTTTTTTTTTTTCTTTTTGCATATTAGCAGCGTTTAAAAGCCCACACTGAATAAACTGACCTTGCCTGAAGTGCAAGGTCCACTTTAAGTGCAGTTACACAATAAAGAGAGTTAATTGAGCGGGTGCAGTAAAAGAGTAATTAAGTAATAGGACAGTACAGAATATTGAATTTAGCTGGGTAAACCTTTGTAAATTATTCAGCTTCAGAGATAGTGACCAGTTCTGTTTAGCTTTAATAAGCCTTAAGCCTTGTACACACAATCGGATTTTCCGTCGGGAGATGTGTGATGACAGGTTGTTGGCGGAAAATCCAACCGTGTGTATGCTCCATCGGACAATTGTTGTTGGATTTTCCGCGGACAAATGTTAGAACGCAGATTTTAAAATTTTCAAATGTCTGCTGTCGGATTTTCCGACCGTGTGCACACAAGTCCGTCGGACAAAAGTCCAAAGTACAAACACGCATTCTCAGAAGCAAGGACGAGCCGGAAGCGATCAGTCTTGTAAACTAGCGTTCGTAATGGAGAATTAACATTTGTGACGTGGCAAATTATAAAATCTCGAAATGCAGCGCACATTCTCTTCTTCTTTAATGGAATAATAATGAAGCTGCTTTGCTGGTGATACTGATGGAGTTATCGCAAACAAATTTTCAAAGGCTTTTTTTTTTCTAGTGATATCAAGAATAATATTATGGGTTTTTTTTTGTTTTTTTTTTATCACAACACCATTATTCCGTAGTTTTTAAGATCAAAGATACAACTATGTTGGTGTCCCTTGTCAATTTTACATTGTATTATTTTTAAATGTCACTGCCTACTCCCAAACTGTCATTTGAAGTAAAACACATAGCCAAGTATTATTCTCCACATTTTTTTTATTGTGCATTAAAAAAAAGAAAACAAATAAAATTGGACTGCCAATCTGCCAATAGAACTTAACCAAAAAGTGCATTCTATACATCGAAAAATATAGAAAATATATCATATCAATTAATTATTCAACCAAAAAAATAATGTCAAAGCAATAGCTCCAAGGCCAGTAATAAATAACGCGTTTTCTCCTCCGATTCCACAGCATGTCTGGTTGACGAACGGCCGTTCAGAAACGAACTGAAAAGCGCAAAGCAACACTCACCAAACTTCTACTAACACAAAATTAGCAGAAGGAGCCCAAAGGGTGGCGCTAAAGAGCTGTAAAACAACGTAGTACGTCACTACTTTCATATTTGTTGGCCGACAATTCCTTGCCGTTTGTATGCAAGACAAGTTTGGGCCAATGCCCTTCGGACAAAAGTCCACGGTTTTGTTGGCCAATAATCTGATCGTGTGTATGAGGCTTTACAGTTCACATACTTCTAGATTTTTCACCCAGATGAAACCCCATTACAGATTTGTATCTCTCAATGACCTGGTAAACCAGCTAGCTGTAAGGCATAACTGGTTCTTCTTAATGACCTTCCTAAACTTTTAATTTCTGTTATCTTCTCCTAGTCATTTACATGTAACTGATTAATATTTTGGTGTAGACATTGCATTAGTTAATGGGATATTTTATGTGTATAAATATGGAAATCAAGATCTAATAAGATATTACTAATACATATTACTCCAGGTACTATACCTATTGTATAACAAAGCCGTGAGATGTAAAGGTAACAATACCTCGGCCTTGTGTATCACTGGTGGCTCACATCAGCTGATGCAGTCTGCATCTTTGTGCATCGATGACCTGATCGGGGAGCCATAAAATGCATAATTTAGCAGTTTAATATTTTTTGTTATGCTATACCACATCTCTTGGAATTGTCTTGACACCGGCAGCGTCTTGACAACAGCAAAGTATCTCACAAATAAAAGGCAAACATTTCAGATGGGAGAGCAGTGCCTAGGGGAACGCTGAACTTACACATGGGGCAGCAATAATAAACTGACCTCCACCAATGCATTATGTGACAAACACACAAGGGAATACAATCCAACCTCTCATTCCTTTGTTTTTTGTTTTTATGTTGTGGTACACTCCTTATTTTGTGCCTTCTAAAAAAGTAGTTCTGCTATCTTCTGCAAAAACAAACATTAGCCCCCCTGGACATGGTACACAGCAACCTGATTACTGCAAAAATAAGACAAGAATAACAATGAAAATATGAGCAGGTCCAGGAATGGCCACACTTCAAAACATGTCTGTTGTTGAATATAAATGTTCTACCCATTTATATTTAGAATTCATCTGAATTGGAAACACATTAAGGGGAAAAGAGTATGTGTGTGTGTGTATGTGTGTGTGTATATATATATATATATATATATATATATATATATATATATATATACCCAGTCAAAATTGAAATGTAAGCCTTGAAATGCATACAAAACCTACCCGCTGTCTATTTTTTTTGTCAAGACATTGCTTTCTTGACAACCCCAGTTGCCACTGTCTATATTTTAATGGTCTTGGTCATAGTGAACAGTGGAGGCATACTAGGGATGCACCGATACCAGTTTTTTCAGAGCGAGTACAAGTACCGATATTTTTCCTCAAGTACTCAATGATACCCATTATGGATCCTTTTTTTTCTTAGTGTGGTGCAATTTGAGCCCATACAAAATGAATGGAATCAAATCACACTGCACAGAATCGCATGTGATTTGCACAGGAATGCGGTGCGATTCCTGTCTAAATCACATGCGGTTTCCCGCACTTCTCCTGTGTGAACCCAGGCTGAAGTCACTCTGACAAGCCTGGGTTCACACAGGAGCGGTGCGGGAAAGCGCACATTTGGACAGAAATCACACCGCATTCCTGTTCAAGTCACATGAGATTCTTTGCAGTGCGATATGAGCCCATTAATTTTGTATGAGCTCAAATCACACCGCAAGTACTCGTGCAAATGCTTAGTATCTGCACTGATATCAGTATCAGTGCAAACCTTATGCCGCGTACACACGACCGGACTTTCCGGCAGAAAAGGTCAGACGGAATCATTCCGTCGGATATTACGATTGTGTGTGGGCGTCATCTGACTTTTTTCTTCATAAATTCCGGCAGACCTAGAAATAGAACATGTTTCAAATCTGTCCGACGGAATCAATTTCTATCGGGAAAACCGCTCGTCTGTATGCTAGTCCGACGGACCAAATACGACGCAAGGGCAGCTATTGGCTACTAGCTATTTAACTTCCTTTTCTAGTCCCGTTGTACGTCATCGCGTTCAAAACGGAAGGACTTTGGTCCGTTTGTGTGTGGGCAAGTCCGTTCAGTCGGAAGTCCGTCGGAACTCCGTTGGGAAGACCGTCGCACCTTTTCTGCCGGAAAATCCGGTCGTGTGTACGTGGCATGAGGCGTACTCCACATAATTCAATGGCATGCAACTTGATCCTTCCTCTGTTGCATTTCATGCAGTACAGAGTCATCCACTAAGAACATTTTGGTGCATCTGATATACACAAGGCCTGTTGTAAAGGTAATGCCAGAAAAGCAGACATAGAAAAGAACTATATCATGCACAAGCCCCAAGAAGTACACTACCTCCTTCTCACGGATCCTGTTAGAGCCCTTTCACACTGGGGCGGTTTGCAGGCGCTATTGCGCTAATAATAGCGCCTGCAAACCGACCCAAAACAGCCGCTGCTGTGTATCCAGTGTGAAAGCCCCGAGGGCTTTCACACTGGAGCGATGCGCTAGCAGGACGGTAAAAAAAGTCCTGCCAGCAGCATCTTCGGAGCGGTAAAGGAGCGGAGTGTATTCCTGCTCCTTTACCGCTCCTGCCCATTGAAAACAATGGGACGGCGCGGCTATACCGCCGGCAAAGCGCCTCTGCAGAGGCGCTTTGCGGTGGTTTTAACCTTTCTCGGCCGCTAGCAGGGGGGTAAAACCGCCCCGCTAGCGGCCGCATACCGACGGTAAAGCGCCACTTACAATAGCGGCGTTTTACCGCCGACGCCGCCCCAGTGTGAAAGGGCTCTTAGAGGTGGGTGTTCAGTCTGCATAAGATTATACAGACCCTACATTAGTGCCCATGCAAGTGTGAAGAGGGCCTAAGGTACATTAAGCAAAGTTTTGTTACCCTGTTTCCCCGAAAATAAGACCTAGCGTGATTGTCAGTGATGGCTGCAATATAAGACCTACCCCCCAAATTAGCCCTAGTTAAAGTCCTTGTAGGTCTTATTTTCAGGGTAGGGCTTATTTTCGGGAAAACAGGGTAGGACTTATTTGGGGGGTAGGGCTTATATTGCAGCCATCACTGACAGTCACGCTAGGTCTTATTTTCGGGGTAGCATGATTTCTATGCTGGACAGGATTAGTAGCTGTGGGTATAAACTGATATTGTCATTTGCACCTTGGTGAGTTTCCTATGCCCAGCCATAGCATTTATAAAAGCAATCCAGACAGTCTGAATAGGAAGATCTTGGGCTAACTATGTTTATAAAATTACAGGGATATAGCTATATCACTAGCTATATAATACTATTTTAGTTATAATAGTTAAAATGGTAAGTTATTGAGTGTTAGTGCCTTCAGCACCATGGACAGCACAGAAAATACCATTATTTATATAAACTAGCATCTGTTTAAAAGGAAATAATTACAGTAAAACCTTGGATTGGGATCATAATTCGTTCCGGAAACATGCTTGTAATCCAAATCACTTGTAAATCAAAGCGAATTTCCCCATAATAAATAATGGAAACTCAAATGATTCGTTCCACAACCATTTATTCATAAGTCCTTCAGTTTATAGTCCATATAAAAAGATTATAGTAATTTAATAGGTTGGGTAACCATAAAATGTCCATCCACAAATGGCAGCTTCCACAAGGGGATTAGAAGCAAAATCTATCAGGAGCTACAGAGTACAAAAGAGAAGAGAGGAGCCTCTAAGTGTAGCAATATGGTTACATTTAATGAAGGTACAACCAGTGGCAGCCCTTGTGAATGCCCGGGCTCCACCCCCTCTCTCCACGCCACCCCCCTATATGCAATGGATAGATTCATGTAAGCATGAATCTATCCATGGCCACCGCGGACACCCCCTATTCATGCATCTGGCCCCCCCTTCAGGGCACTGGGTGCATTAATTACAGCCGACGTTTTTCTTTTTTTAAGCACCTGATTAGAGCCAGAGGCTCTAATAGGCTTCAAAATAGGGTGGGGTCACAGAGAATGCGCTCCGATCCCACCCAGGTATGTTACAACAGCGAATGAATATGTGAGGTATGAGACCTGTTTTCCGATTGGCCGAAAAGAGAAGACTCCCGATTGGCCGCCGAGGAGGAGGCAGGAAACAGAATCCAACGCCCCCATGATGACCCATAGAGAGCAGGAGAATGGGAGGCCACTGAGCAGGGAAAGCTGCCAGTGATGGGGTAGGTGCTACCGACAGACCGTGGGGGGGGGGGGTTGGCATACTGTTTGTTGCCCCCCCCATACTGTTTGCACCACTGGGTACAACATTTAGCAGCTCACATGTTTGATGATTAAAAGAGGCACATCTAAGTATGCAGGCATCCGGGGTAAAGCTGTCCACATAGACAATCCTCCTCACCGCCGGCTCTCACTGCTGTCAGTCTGCAATCGTGACCGGAAAGACTACCCTGCAGTAAAGCGATATGAAAGCGAGACTTGAACCACTCGTGAAGCGCAGAGTGGAAGGGATATCGTAGATGGTGGTGAGGAGGACGGTTTATGTGGACAGCTTTACCCCGGATGCCTGCATACTTAGATGTGCCTGTTTTAATCATCAACCATGTGAGTTGCTAAATGTTGTACCTTCATTAAATGTAACTGTATTGCTACACTTACAGGCGCCTCTCTTCTCTTTTATACTCAGTTGTGACGTGATCCTACTTGTATATCAAGACATCACTTGTACTGTATATCAAGTCAAAATTTATTAAACAGTTTTGCTTGTCTTGCAAAGCGCTCTCAAATCAATGTTTTACTGTATTACTATTCTTGGCCTACGTTGTGAATAAAGCTCTAATTTGAATTATGAATCATGAGAAAATGTAGAAGTGCAATGTAGACTAACTGGCCACTTTATTAGATACACCTTGCTAGTGCTGGGTTGGACCCCCTTTTGCTTTCAGAACTGCCTGAATTCTTTGTGGTATAGATTCAACAAGGTGTTGGAAACATTCCTCACAGATTTTGCTCCATATTGACATGATAGCATCACGCAGTTGCTGCAGATTTGTCGGCTGCACATCCATGGTGCGAATCTCCCGTTCCACCACATCCCAAAGGTGCTGTATTGGATTCAGAGCTGGTGACTGTGGAGCCCATTGGAGTACAGTGACCTCATTGCCATGTTCAAGAGACCAGTTTGAGATGATTTTAGCTTGTATGTCTTGTATGGCCCCTTAACCAGGTTAAAAATTCATTGGTAGATATTGTGAGCCACTAATCTAATTTATATAATAAGGAAATATTAACTATGCAATTTCTCAATCACTCCACCCCATGGCTCACAAATATCATAAAATAATGCCTGGGGATCTAAAATATATCTATCCAAAGTGTAGATACCTACCGTATTTTCCCTCTTCTAATTTACCTACACAGAAAATCTCATTCAAAAAATATTAAAACCTATGTAGTGAACTAATGAAACTTTTCCTTTCAAGAATTCAAAAGCACTGGAGCAGATATGAACATCAAGATTTCATTTCTAAGAGCTAGAAGCTTGTCAAAGTCCTCCATATCTGGTGATGGACAGCAGATAAGACATCCAATGATCAGATTGCAACTGCAGCACAGCAATTGCAACATTGAAGAACTGAAAGAACTGTAGAATACAAAGTCCATTTTATCCTCCGGACTACTGCAGTTCACAAGTCATATGCCACGTACACACGATCGGAATTTCGGCCCGCAAAAGACAGATGAGAGTTTTTCGTCGGAAAATGTGACCGTTTGTATGCTCCATCAGTCTTTTTCTGCCGGAATTCCAGCCAGCAAAAGATTGAGAGCATGCTCTCAATTTTTCGGTCGGGAAAAGTTCCTATCCGAAAATGTCATCGTCTGTGGCAATTCTGCTGCGCAAAATCCCTATGCATGCTCGGAAACAATTTGACGCATGCTCGGAAGCATTGAACTTCATTTTCACGGCTCGTCGTAGTGTTGTACGTCACCGCGTTCTTGACGGTCATGATTTCAGCAAACTTTTGCGTGACCGTGTGTATGCAAGGCAAACTTTATCGGAATCCCGTCGGAAAAGCCGTCATATCTTTTTCCGATGAGAAATCTGCTCGTGTGTACGCGGCATTAGATGTGCAGGCACTTGACCACCATGATAGATGGAACTTTTGCTTATTTGCATTGACAGTTCAGGTACTTGACCATCAGAGCAGATAGAACAGTTCAGGTTCTTGACCATGATAGCAGGTGGAACTTGCACAAACAGCTCAGCTGATAACTGGCAAATTCTTTATAGACGCTTGCTACTGTCAAATGCATTTGTTTCCTTTCTCCAATATGCTTCTGGATGACATCAAGGCAGATGTTACCAAGAATGCCGGTCCAACATTCCATAATTACCAACTATGCCCATATAACCCATTATAGATTTCCGAACAGGTAAAGCCATAATCACTAGTCCTCTGGCCTAACACTAAAGGAAAATCTTGCTTTCTACTTTACTAGGTGAAGTATTATTTGGGAAACTACTCATCTCCCACCTGAACTCTACACTATTCTGTATCTAAACTAAACTGTGTCTATAGGCCTAACTTTGAACTACTTAATGTGTGTATTTCCTCTGTGTACTCTGGTCTCCTCCCGCACTCTAAAGACATTAGAGCAGGCTAACTGGCTCTTTTCTACACTGACCCCAGTATGTGCATACAAACTACCCATGCATATTCTACATGCCAGTCCCAAACCCAAACAATTGGGCTGAATTGGGGAAAACCAAACCTGGGAACCTATTTAATCATTTACCAAGCAAATTTTATGAAAGCTCAATCAAGAGACTCAAACGTGGTGGTCAAAGGATCGATGAGTGTCTGATATAGCAATGTATATATTACTAGAACACCTCATCTTGAAGGACTTGCTTTAAAATTTGCAACCGCCGCAATAACATGATTAACTCTAATTAAAACCAACAATTATGAGTAATCTCATTAATGGACAAAATGATCGGCTGAAGTGATTTAAACTCAATCACGTACAAAAATCTACACAATTAGACATCAGTTGTATGTTAAACTCAAGTTTAAACCTTTAAAAACTGATAACATTTTACTTCTATCACCCTTTCTCTCCCTGTACGGTGCACAACCTGTGGATTTTGTTTTGAAAACGTATGTGCACTCCGATAGTGGTTCTGCGTTACAGTTCCACATTGGCTGTCATAATCTAACTTAAGCACACACAGAAAGGGACAATACAAGGAGATGCACAACATTTTTTTAATTTTTTTTTTTTTAATAAATGTTTGGGTATTCTTTCTTACACTCTTCAAATCATTAAAAGTATGTAACCCATCCCAGATGTGAAAACAATTTTGCTGTCAATAATCAAACACTAGATTTTTTCTATTGTTATTTTAAATTCAACTTAATCAAAGAAAAACTCTTAAATATCCACCGTGCAGCATCAAAACTATCAGCTGCTCTGTTTACAACCAGTTCTAACAGAAACTTTAATCACATTCATATATTACATATAAACAATAATAATATAGCGCAAATTGCCCATTTGTGATCTTCTTTAATTCTGTTCAATCAACCATATATTGATGCCGTTTAGTACTATCTAGGAACTAAACAAAATAAAAGGTCTTAGTGAGATATCAATAAATTTCCTTCCTAGAAATAAATGGATGGTTAGCACAAAACACACATTACACAAAACACTTTCGACAAAATACAAAACATATGGCCATTATTTTGTTTATTCATGAGTGCACTCTCTATTTCTAATTTTGAATGAACTCAAATAATTAATAAATAATCATCACGTGAATTTTCATGAAAGGAAGTCCATCAAAAGTTGTCAATAATTCAAAATAGTTGAAATGCCATCACATTTGTGCACAAACATTATGCATCACCATCCATATTGATGTTTCTATTCCAATCCCATACAGATTTTGGAAATGTCTTAATTTCTAGGGACTGATCTTGTTCTTTCTGTGTTAACGAAAAAATTTAAAAACAATTTGTGTTGTATTCTAGAATATCACACTTTATTACATTTACCAATAAAGGACAATACAAAGTAGATAGACATATTCATCTCTAGTGATCATTTACTATTGTCCTATCTTATGCAGTTACTCTTAGCTTGGTCATAATATTATGTAGACCTTTAGTAATGACTAACTTTTGCAAATGATTGCCATTAAAATGCTACAACATGGTTTTGTTGGTGGGTAGAGCCTTCTTCCTTTTCCATGCCCAGTAGATTGGAATGAAGAGCTAAATAATTATAATTATCATGGCTGCTTTTCATGAATTTAAAGGGTGTTGACCTCAATTGGCCATTTTCTTTTATTTGTTTCAAATGAACTAATAAGTTATATAGTAAAAACTAACAATTTCACCGGGATTTTATTTTGCAAAAGTCTTTAAACATTTTCTTTTGCCTGATAAAATCTCTTGCGTCACCCACATATAAATATCACATTTTATATAAGTTTCACAGAAAGTAATATATGAAGTCAAAAGATAAAACATTTCCCTGCTTCGAAAACACAGAAAAAGGGAGGAGGAGAATCTGGAGCGTCTGTTTCGTCCATCTCCCTCTTCTCTTCTGCCTCACACCGAACATGCAAGAGAGGGGTCATATGTCTCTTACACATGCAGGCTGCTCATCTCACAAATGCTTTTTTCATTCTCACTTTTCTCATATACAACTTAAACTTACTTAGACCCTCAAACATAAGTAGCAAAACGTATTTTACAAATCATCCATACTTGCCATCACCTTTCTGTCTTAATTCAGATAACATTGTCACATTATTGCATTTATAATGTCTTCATACATGTAACATTTCCTCAACATTAGCTAGCAAAAAAACAAAACACAAAGAGCTCAACGTTTATTCGAACAACCTCAAAAAAGCTAATTGCTCCGAAACTGCCCGCAGCCCAGATTCCAATGCCTTTTCACTATCATAAATTGAAGCTTCCTATCAGACCCAATCTGGATACGTAATGAAACCTGCCAGGGATGCCCTCTTTCACCACTACTATACATACTCACTATGGAACATCTTCACCTTGCTATAAGACAAAACCCTAACATTCGGGGTCTTTCTATCGCCGACGTCATTTATAAGTTATCTCTCTATGTAGATGACCTCTTATATGTTTCTAATCCTCTTGTCTCTATGCCAGCCATTGTCATAGCATTCACGGAGTTTGGCTTAGTAAGCAACTTCAAAATAAATTACGATAAAACTGAGGCCCTTAACATATCCTTACCCAAGACTACTTTATCCCAACCTCAATCCGATTCATATGTGTCTTAAATCATATGATAAACCAAACATTTCTTGGTTTGCCCGTATGAATGTTGTCAAAATGACAGACATTCTGCCTAAATTTCTTTACATCTTTCAGGCGATCCCTGTCCCCCCTTAGTTTTTTTTTTTCCTGACGGTCAATAGGTGACTATTTGTAACTTTATCTGGCAACATAAGAGACCTCGGATTGGCTCTACCATTTTAGCGCTACCTAAGATCAGAGGAGGTGTTGCTCTTCCTAACCTCTTGTTATACTTCAACTCTCTACTTCGTCCTCCACTGCCTCCACCCACCAACTCGCTCACTGCCCAGGGGGAGATCGCCAATCACAAAAAACAGAAGATTGATACAATTCATGAGGAGATCTCTACTGTCTAGATACCCTCCATTCTTTACACTTCATGCCCACAGGTATAATCATTACTTCTCTCTTTCAACCCCACCACTACTCTTAGACAAGTTTGCTAAACTACTTGCTAATGTCCATCTTACCACCTGCCCTCTGGATCCTGTTCCCTCGCAAATGCTACGTTTACCCTTTGGCTCTATTCTACACTTTCTAACCCACATCTTCAATCTTTCCCTCTCATCTGGCATCTTCCCCCACTCTCTAAAACATGCACTTGTCAGTCCCATACTTAAAAAGCCCTCAATTTTATCCAAACTCCTTGAATGTCTGGTGTACAACCGACTGAGCGACCACCTTGCTGATGATAGCCTTCTTGATCCCCTTCAGTCTGGATTTCGTCCTCAATACTCCACAGAAACTGCTCTCCTAAAACTGTCAAACAATCTACTAACGGCCAAAACCAATGGACACTATTCTGTACTCCTACTCCTGGACCTCTCTGCTGCCTTTGATATGGTTGACCACCCCCTCCTCCTCAAAAAACTCCACGCCTTTGGTCTCCGTGACTGTACTCTTCGCTGGTTTTCTTCCTACTTATCCAACCGCACCTTTAGCGTTTCTTACAACTCTACTTCCTCCTCTCTTCCTTTCTCTGTTTGGGCCCCCCAAGGTTCTGTTCTTGGTCCTCTCCTATTTTCAATCTACACCTCCTCCCTGGGTCAGCTGATAGCCTCCCATGACTTCCAATACCACCTCTATGCTGACGACACCCAAATCTATCTCTATACTCTTCAGCTCACTCCCTTCTTCTCCTCATGTATCACTAATTTACTATCAGATATATCAGTCTGGATGTCACACCACTTTCTCAAACTCAATCCATCCAAAACCGAACTTATAATTCTTCCTCCCCCATGTGCCCCTTCCCCTGATCTCTCTGTCAAAATCGATGGCACAGCTATAAGCCCATCCCTGCATGCCAAGGTCCTAGGTGTAGTCCTGGACTCTGAACTCTCCTTTAAGCCCCACATCCAATCACTGTCCAAATATTGCCGCCTCTACCTCCGCAACATCTTCAAAATACGCCCCTTTCTAACCAATGACACAACAGAGCTCTTAATTCACTCCCCGGTCATCTCTCACCTCGACTACTGCAACTCCCTTCTCATTGGCTTACCTCTACATAGTCTATCTCCCCTTCAATCCATCATGAATTCTGCTGCCAGACTCATCCACCTTACCAATCGCTCTGTGTCTGCTACTCCTCTCTGCCAATCCCTTCACTGGCTTCTGCTCACCCAACAAATTCAATTCAAAATACTGACAACTACTTACAAAATCATCCACAACTTAGCCCCCAGTTACATCACTAACCTAGTCTCTAAATACCAACCTATTCGTTCTCTTCGTTCCTCTCAAGACCTCCTGTTTTCTAGCTCCCTCGTCACCTCCTCCCATGCTTGCCTCTGGGACTTTTCCAGAGCCTCTCCAATCCTATGGAATGCCTTACCCCAGTCTGTCCGATTATCTTCTACTCTATTAGCTTTTAGACGATCCCTGAAAACCCTTCTCTTCAGAGAAGTCTGCCCTACCCACACCTAACAACTGTATTTTCATTTTCTCCATCAGCTCATCCCACACAGTTAATACCTTTTGTTCCACTTGACCCTCCCTTCTAGATGGTAAGCGCTAACGAGCAGGGACCTCTGATCCCTCCTGTATTGATTTGTATTGTAAGTGTACTGTTTGCCCCATGTTGTAAAGCGCTGCGCAAACTGTTGGCGCTATATGAATCCTGTATAATAATAATAATAATAATATTTTCATGCAGCGTTGCTACTCCGGATAATTGATTGGTACCATGGTAAATCCACTAAGATGTGGACGTCATTAGACCTGATATCTCTTGATCTCACGTCTCTCTACCATGAACAGACCCGATACACAGACCCCCTAATGACCTATTGCCCCTCATGACCTCCGCTAAGTTGCGGATTTGGGACAGTTACCTTACCAAAGATTTACTATCCGATTCCTCAAGACCTAGCCCTTTGACCCCCCTGTTTGGAATTGCATCTTTCTCTCCGACTACTACTCTCGCTATCTCAGATCTATCAGATTCTGGTTAAGATCTCTTATCCAGATCCACCACCATTTCTTTCAAAGTAGGAACGGGAATTGAATGTTTCCACTGATTAAATGGAATGGGGCAAAACACTGGCGCTTTTCTTTATATTGTCTATCTCATCTCATGCCCAAGAACGAAATTACCAAAATGTGTCTAGGTAGTATTGCTGCCCTACTATCCTACATAAAATCAATCCTAATGTACCAGACATGTCCTTTTGGGATAAAATTCTCCTCCTCTATGACAAACTTGTTGGGGGCAAATTCCCAAACTAACTTCGCATAACTATACTGTATATGTTGTCAGGCTGCTATATGCAAATCAAGAAGAGCTTAATTCGTCATTTTCTGATGGCTGCCCGTCCTGTTTTCGCTAGATCTTACCCTTATTCCTCCTCTACTCCCCCCCCCCCCCCCCACCTCTTTTTTTTTCCTCCTCCTCTATTTTGCCTTCAGATATCTTTTATCTTTTTCCTTTTTTTCCTAACCTCCTTTCATTTTTACGCACATTCTGTAATATGAGGTTATGGCTATATTAACTGTAGCACCACTACATATTCATGCCATATTTGTTGTGCTTTTTACTAGTGGACTACTTGTTAATTAAAATACAGTTACTATGCTCATTTTACCATGCCTCAGAGACCTACAGTATATATTATCATAACTGATATTTGACCTCTTATTTATATGAACTTAATGTATAATTGTACATCAATTGGAAATGGACTGATTATCTCATGTTTTCACTCTACATTGTTTAATACTGATTTAAACAGATTCAAAATAAATTGAAACTTCCTGACAATACAACCATTCCCTTGTACATCAGTCTCTTGCTCAATTTTAAAAAAACGCAACAATTTCACAATCAATGGTGTCCAGTCCTGAGCACACAACACCGGAATAGGCTTGCATCAATAATCTACAGGCATCTCAATTAACCAGCCAAGTATCTGATGCATTTTCTATACCTTCTAAATTTGCTATGGCCTACTATACAAGAACACAGTATTAAACCCAGCACAAACATTCTAGCATAATCCTGCCATTTCACATTCTAATTTTCACACAGATCGAATACCCCAAGTATCTTATAACGGATACCTGATAGTTTAAGTTTTTGGGGTTGTACTCCATATGTGCAAAGAGAGATCACACAAATACTTAAAAATATAACATTTAATAAAATAAATGACAGATACAGATAATTTTTTTAGATATTATAACAGGACTTCTTAACTAAAGATACTGTTTCTGCCATGGGTCCCTCCCACTTGCATGACATGGCCAGATAATCAGACCAGATGCTTGCATGATGCAGCTCTGGAAACGAGATAGGTACTCCAAGCTTTTTTGATAGTATATATACTGAATGTCGAATTGGTAAGACTACCCAATCATTAACAACATTACCTTCTAGGGAAGATAGCACATTTCTGACATTGCTTTGGTATTAAATCAGCTAAAGTGACCATCCTTATATGTCTTCTACGGCCCCTTAACCAGGTTTCGAATTCATTATTAGATATTGTGAGCTAATAATAATAAGCAAATATGAAATATGCAATTTCCCCATTACCTCTATGCCACACACTCCAGCAACTAAGATAAAGCTTTTTTTCGTTTCTTTTTTGGTAAATGGTGGATAAGTAACCTTCATTTCCCAGACTCTCCAATGGTGCTTGCATTCTCAGGTCTGCCCCTACTGTTGACAATTTGGGGGCTCCTTCTCTCCCTGGAGGATTTTCTTTTTTCACTGCTAGAAAGGTAACAGGAGGTGTGAGAACATCCCTATTCAGGGTTTCCCTGAAGATATTGGAAGCTAGTAAATTACTTGGCTCACCCAACTCCACTTATAACCGAAAGATCACTTTTAGGGGCCAGTAAACCTAACCTATACATGGCCTTACAGAAAATGCTATTTACTTTTTTTCTATGTCAGGTTTTGTAAAAGAATCATGGTTTGTTCCTGTGATAATTTAGTCTGTACCCCTTGTTTTAGCATCCTTCTTTCCAAATCCCGAGCATGTTCCTAATTATGATATATTATGAACTCCGGCTAATACTATTCCTTTTTCATGCAGCTATTCAGATATCCTGATAGAGAGAGAGGTCCTGATGCAGAAGTATATTCACTTGGTACAGATTGTGGAGACAGAAAAGATTGCTGCTAATCAGCTGCGACAACAGCTTGAAGATCAAGACACTGAAATTGAAAGACTGAAATCAGAGGTATTTGTCTAAGAATTTTTTTATCTCATGCTTGTACTTAAGTTTTTATTGACATTCATCATTTCATGAAGTTACATTATGTAGATGAGACAAAAAGAAACGTTGGAGTTTAAAGTGTATGTAAACTCTAACTTCTATTATATGCTGCATTTTTGGTTGGATAAATATACCATTGAAAGCAGTTTGTTATATCTGTTTGATAAGTGCAAAAAAAAAACCTATTGAGTGAGTCTGCAAAAATCCAGTGAACGTGGAACTTGCTCTGTAGTAAGGTGAGAACATAGTGCCTCTGCTCCACTAAAATCGCAAGCTCTGCCCAGATTAACTTTGGAAACTATAAAATTACTCCTCCCCCCACCTCCCACAGTGGGGTTAATTTACTAAAACTAGAGAGTGCAAAATCTGGTGCAGCTCTGCATGGTAACCAATCAGCTTCTACTTTCACCTTGTTCGATTAAGCTTTGACAATAAAACCTGGAAGCTGATTGGTTTCTATGCAGAGCTGCACCGGATTTTGCACTCTCCAGTTTTATTAAACCCCCCTTCCTGCCCTATCATGCTATCTTAGCTGCTCCTTAGTGACAAGTGAGTGTTGTCTTCTTAGGGCAGGAAGTGTGTAACTGGCAGGATCATCAGGTAAAATAAAGGAAAAATAGCTTAACAAAAAAAAGGAAACAAATGCAGCCACCTCATCTAAGGATTGGTAAACTGCAGTATATAAATCTTTTGCTCTTGGGTTTAGAGATGCTCTTAGGTGATACAGTTTCCTTGTTAAGCTGGCCATAGATTAATCAAAATTTGGCCGGTTCAGCAGGGCCCAGACAAATTTCAATCAATTTATGGCCGCTTCTGTTTAACAGAAGTCGATCGAACGATTTACTTTTGAGGAACGGGCTTGTTGGAAAATATTTCTTGATCAGCAGCTGCAGCTGCGGATCAGTTGATTCTGACAGCTGAGAGTCCCTCCTGTCAGAATACAATGTCTGGTGATAATGAAAGTGTTTTGATATTTATTTGTAGGTTATTTTCAGAAATATGGAAATTTTTCTCTTCATGCCTTGCTCATCCACAAGCAGTTCTTTGAGAGATTGTTCTTGATTGTCCAAATCTTTTCTTGATTTCATCAGTTCTCGAAGTGGTTGTAAACCTCAGACATGAAATATAAACAAAACATATCCCTCTATAGTGTATACTTGTCTCAATCCAGAGCACTAAGTATTATTTCTGTCCGCTGCCTCGTTCTTCTGCTGTTAGCATGAGTCACTTCTAATGAGTTTTCTTGACACCAAGAGAAAAATGGTGACAGGAGAGTACCTCCAGCTGATTGACAGCCTCAATTCTGTTCCTGTGTGCTGTGTGAAAGGGGGTCCCTTTGCTCCAATTAGCTCTCAGAGCTCCCTCAGTGATATAACATAAGCTCCCCGCCCCCCTGCTTTTCAGAGCTGAGAGATCCTGTGTAAATTCTTCACTTTGAATGGATGCAGGGGAAATATGGTTATAGATAAACAAGTACAACTTATGTAGGTGGATTTGCTTCATGTCTGTGTATTAGCTAAGGCCTGGGTATATGTAAGGGTCTACAACTACTTTAAAGCCAATTTAAACACAAGAATAAAAAATGTCATCATTTGCAGCTACTAATCCAATGATGAGATGGCTGCATTCCTTTTTTTTGACCCAGTGGTCCTGCCAGTAACACCAGTAACACATGTTCTGCCCTAGGGTGAAAACTCTTACTTACTGCGCTATATCTATGGAAGAGCAGCATTGACACCATAGGGCAAAACTACAGAACACCTCCCTCTTTATTTTTCTTCATAACAAGGGGGGGTGGTTGTAGTTCACAGAAATAGCGGGGTACAATACTAACTAGAGTCAGCAGAGAAGTTATCCGCTAATAAGATTTCTGGTAGGATCAGCAATTATTTTTTGCACTTGTTGAATGGGGATATACCAAAATATTTTCAATGGTACATATAATAAAAAGACCAAAAGGGAGCAAATGTAAGAAGTTTTTTGGTAGGGTTTGCAAACACTTTAAAGAAAGCCAGTACTGAGAGAATACAGAGACTAGCATTGCCATCCCATACTAAAAATGCTAGCTGGTCTCATGCTAATGATGTGTTCTCAATATTTTTTGGGGAAAAGACCTGGGACAAATTTGCAGATCTGCATTTTTTCTTTCTAATTTGTATTCTTGTTCCAGGTCAGTGACTCAAAAAGTATTGAAGCCATAGACAGCCTGACAATTAGTATTCATAGAAGGAGGTGAGCACTGGCAACCCCCCTTGATTCTGGTAATACTGGATCTACAGTGCCTTGAAAAGTATTCATACCCCTTGACATTTTCCATTTTGTCATGTTGGAACCAAAAACGTAAATGTATTTTGTTGGGATTTTTTGTGATAGACCAATACAACGTGGCACATAATTGTGAAATTAAAGGAAAATGTTAAATGGTTTTCTTATTTTTTTACAAATAAATATGTGAAAAGTGTGGCGTGCATTTGTTTTTAGCCCCCCTGAGTCAATACTTTGTAGAACCACCTTTCACTGCAATTACAGCTGCAAGTCTTTTTGGGGATGTCTCTACCAGCTTTGCACATCTAAAGAGTGACATTTTTGCCCATTTTTCTTTGCAAAATAGCTCAAGCTCTGTCAGATTGGATGTAGAGTGTCTGTGAACAGCAATTTTCAAGTCTTGCCAATTGGATTTAGGTCTGGACTTTGACTGGGCCATTCTAACGCATGAATATGCTTTGATCTAAACCGTTCCATTGTAGCTCTGGCTGTATGTTTAGGGTCATTGTCCTGTTTGTCTTAAGTCTTTTGCAAACTCTAATGCCCTGTACACACGATCAAACATTGATTGGACATTCCGACGGATGTTGGCTCAAACTTGTCTTGCATACACACGGTCGCACAAAGTTGTCGGAAAATCCGATGGTTCCGAACGCAGCGACGTAAAACACGTACGTCAGGACTATAAATGGGGCAGTAGCCAATAGTTTTCGTCTTTGAATTTAATGCGTGACACTTTGTGCGTCGGATTTGTGTATAGACAATCGTAATTTAACCGATTTGGATTTTGTTGTGGGAAAATTTTATAGCCTGCTCTGAATCTTTGTGTGTCGGAAAATTCAGACAGAAAAAGTCCGATGGAGCCCACGCACGATCGGAATTTCCGACAACACAATCCGGTCGCACTTTTTCCGTCGGAAAATCCGACCGTGTGTACAGGGCATAACAGTTTTTCTTGCCCTGTATTTGGCTCCATCCATCTTCCCATCAACTCCGACCAGCTTCCCTGTCCCCGCTGAAGAAAAGCTAACTCTGCTTTAACCACTTGCCTACAGGGCACTTTCACCCCTATCCTGCCCAGGTCACTTTTGAGCTTTCAACGCTGTCACACTTATCAAGTTCTTCACAGAAATAGAGCTTTCTTTTGGTGGTATTTAATCACTGCTGGGTTTTTTATTTTTTACTAAAAATAAACAAAAGTCAGAAAATTTTGAAATAAAAATAAAGTTTTTCTTAGTTTCTGTCAGTAAATTTTCTAAATAAGTAATTTTTCTCCTTCACTGATGTGCGCTGATGAGGCAGCACTGATGGGCACTGATAGGCTGCACTGATGAGGTGGCACTTATGGGCACTGATGAGGTGGTACTTATGGGCACTGATGAAGCGGTACTTATGGCACTGATTAGGTGGCACTGATGAGGAGGCACTAGTATGCCACACTTTTGGGCACTGATAGGTGGCACTGATGAGTGCTGATAGACGGCACTGATAAGTGGCACTGCTGGGCACTGAGAGGTGGCACTGATGGGCACAGATAGGCGGCACTGGCCCCTGATGGGCTTTAATGGGCAGCAATCATGGGCATTGATGGGCAGCACTGATAGGCAGCACTGAGCCAGTACTGACTGGCATCACTAATAGAAACTGATTGGTGGCACTTGTCGGCACTGATTGCTGGCACTGGTGGGCACTGATTGCTGGCACTGGTGGTGTGTTATTGTAATCAGGGCACTGATGATCAGTGCCCGGATTGCATGTCTTGATGTCCCCTGGGAGGAGATGCTGCTGATCGGCTCTCCTCGCCACACACTCTGTCAGTGTGAGGCGATGAGAGCCGATTACCAGCATTTCCGTGTTTACATGTGACCGGCTGTGATTGGACACAGTAGATCACATGGTTTAAGAGCCACGGCTCTTTACAGAGTTGGGGTTGCTGCGCGCCCGTTCTGGCACAAAGTCATATGACCTTGTCCCAGAAAGAGAGCCGCACTACCCCTCCGACATTGGATGGTTGGCGGGTGGCAAGCAGTTAAGCTTCTCCACAACTTTATCCCTGACATGTCTGCTGCATTCCTTGACCTTCATTATGCTGTTTGTTCACTAATGTTCTCTAACAAACCTCTGAGGGCTTCACAGAATGGCTATATTTATACTCAGATTAAATTACACACAGGTGGACTCTATTTACTAATTAGGTGACTTCTGAAGGTAATTGGTTTAACTAGATTTTAGTTAGGGGTATCAGAGTAAAGGGGGCTGAATACAAATGCACGCCACATTTTTCAGATATTTATTTGTAGAAAATTTTGAAAACCATTTATCATTTTCCTTCCACTTCACAATTATGTGCCACTTTGTGTTGGTCTATCGCATAAAACCCCAATTAAAATACATTTATGTTTTTGGTTCTAACATGACAAAATGTGGAAAATTTCAAGAGGTATGAATACTTTTTCAAGGCATCGTAGACTTTAAAACACAGTATTGAATTACCTTTGTTTATGCATATAAAGCCCATAGAATACTGGGCTAAGGATGATCACAAAGCCTTTATATTTGTCCATTTCATTAAAATGAACTTGCCAGGCTATGGATTTTCATGTTTTTACATATTATCAAACAATAAATAGATCACAGTGGAAGCACTGAAGGCATTAGCTCTGGGCAGCCTAGTTTCCTCTGCTCTGCCTTCCCAGAGAACTTACTCTGTGTTAACATTCGAGATTAGAAGACTGAGGAGCAGGGTGAGCTGATATGCTGAGAGAATGACTTTGAAGGACTTCAGTGTCTCTGCTTTGAATTTTGAGGATGAATTGTTCCAATGTACCTGCAGTTTCAGGGGTCAGCAAGGATTTATTTTAAAGCTACTTTACTACTCCATAACCTGGCTACAGGTTTGCTTTAAGCGTTGCACTTTTGCAACATTGTAGCCTTAGGAAAGATTTAGGTCAGTTCAAGTTCATGTAAACTTTCTTTTCTTACTAAAATCGTGGATAATGAAAGTTGTAGGCAGCAATCTAAAATCTGTTAACTTAATTTTCATGATCACTGTGCTGCTTAGAGGAGCCTTTTGCTGTGAAATGAAAGAACAACATCCTGAAACGTTTACAGGGTTAAAGAATGCAAGTTGGCTTCACCTAACTCTGATGAAGGCCCTATGAACAAAAAATACACTAGACTATTGACAAGGTTAATTTTTTTGTGCAAATGTTTCAACTTGACAAGGTTGATTTTTTTTCGAGTCTGTTATGGCATTTCGCACATGATCTCTCTACTAAAGGAAGGATCAACCAATCTGAATTCTGGTCCTCTCCTTTAGAGACCATATGACCAATTGTCTAGGCTTTTTAGGCAAGTTAACATGCTGCAGCATGTGATGTCACTAGGTTGGTAAGTTGTTGCTCCTCTGGCTAGACAGCAGGCTGAGGTCTTGCCAAGAACTGGGAACATCATTGGTTTACAAATACAGTATGTACCGGTAATCGTGACCAGAGAAACCATTAGTCATTATACTACTTGATAATAATTGACCAGTATAGGTGCTCTTTGAGTTCCTCATAGATTGAAGAGCATGCTTTTTTCAAAGAAACTCTAATTATATTTTGTCTATGGTTGCATAATATTTTGAAGCAATTTACAATCTTGTCCCTTAGTAGTACTTAGGATTTGTGAAATATGATTGAACAATGTATTGTAATCATAAATGAGAAGAAAGAGAAGATGAAACATTATGAAAATCCTGCTGTTAAAGGGTAATTTGGTGGAAGCTACAAAGAATGTAAAGTTCGATTTGATTTCTTAATCGCTGTTGTGGTTGGTCTTGATTTACCATGCCGCATTAAAGCCGAATTAGTTCTATAGAAGAACTTTCCTCTAAGAATCTTAAGCATAATGTTCCTTTTGGGAAGGATTAGACAAATCTGTATAAACAGTTGTAAAAAACTAGCAGTTATTAGCAAGAATGTACAGGCTCGGGGCAGAGATATTACAGGACAAACAGGGCTGAAGTTACAGCATTGCCTTCATACAACAAATGGAATTTTTATATCATCACTTCTGTTACAAATTTAGGTAGCCCATGTCAACTTGCCCCTTCAGGTAGAGTTCTATTCATTATATTAGGCCTCCCTCTCATATGAAAACAATGTCTGGTACTTCTGGGTATGGTGGCGCATGTGACCTCCTCCTAATAAGCAATGATGGTGTCACTAGCAGTCAATGTGAAAGTGGGTTTAATTAGTTTTTTGCTCTTGAGTCTAACAGCACATCTAAAACTGTTTGTAGTAGAGATTTGGCCTAATATGTAGAAGCAGTTATGTAATTTTATGCAGTTATTTCAAGCATGTTAACACAGGGCAAGACAATGAAACTGTATCTTTGAGGTTATATGACTTTAGGATCAGTAATCAAATTAATAACCAGTAAGTTTATTGTAAGGTGGCCAGATTGAACCAAAGTCTTCCACTAACAATATTGGGAAGGGCAGCATTGTCTGTCTTTTTTGGGGGTCCCTTGCTGGCGCTCTTGGCTCCCCCCACCGAGTGTCCCCATAGAAAGCCGCTTGCTATAGAGGCACTTGTGCTTGTTCCCTCTCGAGCCCCCTTCTGTGTGTCCATAAGACACACAGAGAGGGGCTCGGCACCAAACCCTGCTCCCTCGATCACTGACTGCAATTGACAGCAGCAGGAGCCAATGGCTCCCGCTGCTTTATCTGAGCCAGTGAGGAGGGAGAGAGCCAAGAAAGCACATTGCTGGATTGAGATTGGGCTATGTATTTGGGGGGGGGGGGAAGGGTTTTTTTAGAAGAAAACATTCTGCCTTTAGAACCACTTTAAAGCCAGCTTTTTGTTTGTTTTGAATAGAACAGCTTTCAAATCCACCCACTGCAGTGTGCTATCAATCAAAGATTAAAGCGGGAGTCCGGTGACCAATCTTTTTTTTTTTTTTTAGGTCATTGAGACACTTTGCTAACCCCAAAATAATACTCAGTTTGGGTGTAATATTTCCGCCTCTGTTTGTTTTCGTACTGAAGAATAACTTAAAAAATGTGATGCTGGCTGTTTCCATCTTGCTTGTGGGCATGTGAGGCCCACAAGCATTAATTTCCTGGATGCGGTGAATGCTGTTCATTCACAGCTTGTTCGCGCGCATGAGCATTGTTTCCGCACTGAATCTTGGGAAGCCTGACACTAAGCTCCCAGGAGACAGTGCGGCGCCGGGGAAAGGCAATAAACACGCCTACTCCCATGGGAGGAGAGACAGGAAGTGGCACAATAAAGTACAATAGAAAGGTAATTACAGCGATAAAAAAATTTTTCGTGCGCCATTTGAACATCTATGTAATTAACTGAAGGGGGTAAGATTAAATTAAAAATTTGAGTGGAACCCCGCTTTAAGCAGACCTGATGGGGAACTAGCCCCTCCTTTCTCCATCAGGCTGGGGGAATCTCCCAGCCAACAACTGAATGGAGCTGGAGATATAGCTCTGTGTGAGAAGCTGTCACATGCATGACAGATTCCCAGCACTGAGTACTGGCGTACCTCTGTTTGCCAGCTCAGAGTCAGTCTTGATTACTGTCAGTTTCCTGATTACTGTCATAGCGACATATTCTTAAAGTGAACTATCTGAATTCGCCACTTGTGTCGGTAATGTTACCATCACTGGTGCAAATGTAGAGCTGCACAATTATTCATTAAAAAATCGCAATCTCGATTCAACCCCTCACGATCTTAATCCGGCATTTCCACGATTATATGTAAACAGTGCAGAGCCATTCTCTGCTCACTCACAGCTGTAAAAAAAAAAACAAAAAACAAGAGCCTCCGACAAATTTCTATCAACATTGCTCAGCGATAACTATAAACAATGTAACGTTTGGTTCTTTTAGATCAAAGGGATGACCAACAGTCTGTAAATAAGGTCAGTTTAACCACTTAAAGACTTATGCCCCGTACACACGATCGGATTTTCCGACGGAAAATGTGTGATAGGACCTTGTTGTCGGAAATTCCGACCGTGTGTAGGCTCCATCACACATTTTCCATCGGATTTTCCGACACACAAAGTTTGAGAGCAGGCTATAAAATTTTCCGACAACAAAATCCGTTGTCGGAAATTCCGATCGTGTGTACACAAATCCGACGGACAAAGTGCCACGCATGCTCAGAATAAATAAAGAGATGAAAGCTATTGGCCACTGCCCCGTTTATAGTCCTGACGTACGTGTTTTACGTCACCGCGTTTAGAACGATCGGATTTTCCGACAACTTTGTGTGACCGTGTGTATGCAAGACAAGTTTGAGCCAACATCCGTCGGAAAAAATCCTAGGATTTTGTTGTCGGAATGTCCGAACAAAGTCCGACCGTGTGTACGGGGCATAAGCCTTTTTCTGACACTTGTTGCTTACAAGTTAAAATCTATATTTTTTGCTAGAAAATTACCTAGAACCCCCAAACATTATATGTATTTTTTAGCAGAGACCCTAGAGAATAAAATGGCGGACGTTGCAATATTTTATGTCCCATGTAATTTTTGGGAAAAAAACACTGATGTGAAAGATGATGCTATGCCGCAAGAATCGTGATCTTTATTCTAAGCATAAAAAATCGTGATTCTAATTTTTTCCAAAATCGTGCTGCTCTGTCCAAATTCTTGCCTGAATTAGGCGCAGGTGGTTCTTAGCCACTTCCTGCCCGCCCAACGTCATATGACGTCGCAGAATTTGAGTGGAGATATCTATAAGATGCCTGCAGTTACAGACATCATTCTGATATCTTCTTTTACAGCTGGTGATTCCCTTCACTGTAAGAATAATCATAGCAGCTGTTCAGCTGCTTGACCGTTCTTCGAGGAAGTGGAAGGGGATGTCCACGATCTGTGAGCCGGAGAAGTAATCGGATGGCGCCGGATGTTGACCTTAGAGATTTCCGGCAGGCTAGATGGTCCCCGAAGTCTCTATGAACGTTTGGAGGCTGGGTGTGATGTTATGACGTCACATCCTGCCTCTGCAATTAAAAAAATGCTGCCTCCTTGGCTGGGATGCCAAGATCGTTCTTTTTCTTTTTTTTTTTTTCAGGCTTCCCAGCCTAGAGTTGAGATGTGTGGACTTATAGACCCCAGATCTTGCTGTAAATAGGACCTGTCATGCCCAAAAAAAAAATGTAAGAAGAAAGCATCAAAATATAAAAATAAAAGTAAAATATACAATAAAAAAAAAAAATTGAAAGCGCCCCACAGAAGCGAACGCATGCGTATGTCACGCCCACATATGTAAATAGCATTCAAACCACACATGTGAGGTATTGCCACGAATGTTAGAGCGAGAGCAATAATTCTAGCACGAGACCTTCTCTGTAACTCTAAGCAGGTAACCTGTAAAAAAAAATTAATACCGAAGTTTGGCGCCATTTCATGAGTGTGCGCAATTTTAAAGCGTGACATGTTAGGTATACTCGGCGTAACATCATCTTTCACATTATGTAAAAACATTGTGCTAACTTTACTGTTTTTTGTTTTTTTTTTTTAACAATCAGGAGTGCTTTTATTGAAAAGTATAATATACAGTACAAAGAAAAAGGAATATTACAGACCATATGTGTATAAGTACATACAATTGCAGATCAAATTTGAGTGGAAGTAATCTCTTGCTCACATAGTTGTTATTATACCATTTTCAAGGCATCTGCTGCAGTGCATTAAGTAATTATTTGCAAAACATACTAGGTAATCCCTTCGGAAACTTCAAGAACCCTTATCAGCTCATCCATGGTAACCAAACCTTGTCAAATTTCCATGGGCATCCCCTGCTAGTGTACGTCAATCTATAGAGGGGCAATGCTTTGTTAATTCTCTTTTCCCAGGAGGATAGAGTCGGGGGATCAACAGCGGTCCATCTAGCAAGTATCTCTTTTCTTGCGTAGTAGAAAAGAAGTGAGACTAATATTTTTGTATGGTGCGACCTGTGTTCATCCTCATGTATTCCCAGCAGGGCTATCTCAGGTGTTTTTGGAATAGACAGGTCCATTCTAAGGTTTAGGTGATCATACACTCCCAGCCAAAATTTTGACAAGGCAGGGCAGTCCCAGAACATGTGTAGAAACGTGCCAATCTGAGTTCGACATCTAGGACAATGAGGATCTCTGTCAGGATATATTTTGGATAACCTTGCCGGGGTAAAATAAATCCTATGAATAAAGTTTATTTGTGTCAGTTTATCCCCTGCAGATATCACCAGTTTGGGACCCTGCTCCAGAGAGGTCTCCCAGTCATCTCTATCCAATGTAGGGATGTCCAATTTCCAGGTATTCCACAACCTGTCCATCTTGGGCAGCTCCCTGGGCAGCAGTAAATTATATATGGTAGATAGAGGTTTCCCCAGGTCCTCACTGGACAACAAGTTTTCTAACGGATCTAATTGTAATAGTGGCGGGATAGGGAATTGTGACCGAGTCGCATGACGTAACTGAGCGTACCTGAAGAACATCCATCCCGGGAGCCTATATGTCCTTGACATCAGCGCAAAGGACAACAATTCTCCATTGGGCATAATGTCTCTCAGGGTTTTGATACCAAAGCCTGCCCACAGTTGGGGATCAGGAATAGTTCGGTAGTGGGGCAGCTGAGGATTTCCCCAAAGTGGCTGTACCGGCGCCCATCGTCCCACCAGGGAAAAACCTCTTCTGGCCACCCTCCACACATGAAGTGTTGCCTTGGTCGGGCCGGGAAGATCCACGTAAGCTTTTTCCCCCCTATATACCAGGTTTTGGAGATCCTGTAACGATCCCAGCCTCGCCGCCTCCACACATACGGCCGCATTAGAGCGTTTTCCCTCAAACCACCAGTACGCCGTTACTAGCATCGCTGCCCAATAATAAAGTTTAAAATTAGGGAGAGCAAGTCCCCCCAGTTGTGTAGGCAGTTGCATTGTGTTCTTAGCTAAACGCGGGACAGCTGCATTCCAGATAAAGGAAATAATTTGTTTGTCTATTTCCTGAAAGAAGGATGCCGGAAGCCAGATCGGACTATTCCTAAAAATATAAGTAAACTTGGGCAAAAGCATCATTTTTAAAATGTTTATACGCCCCAGCAAATTCAAGGGTAGTCCAGACCACGCACGGCAACGTTCTTTGAGGAGGTGAAGCAATGGGAGTATATTCAGGTTGTAATATTGGGCAACATCCCTGGATATTCGAACCCCGAGGTACTTAAATTCTGAGACCCACTGGAGGGGCGTACCACCCGTCGCGGCAGGGATCCCCCCGTCCAGAGGGAAAAGGACCGATTTAGACCAGTTTATTCGAATCCCCGATGCAGCACCAAATCTATCAAAGATGGTCAGAGCGGCCAGTAGAGATGGTCCTGCATCATTCAAGTAAAGTAGTGCGTCATCCGCGTATAATGAAATTTTCTCTTCAAGTCTACCAATCTGCATCCCCTTAATCTCGGAAGACTCTCTGACCATAATCGCCAGTGGCTCCAGGGCGAGGGCGAACAGACTGGGCGACAGCGGGCACCCCTGGCGAGTGCCTCTGTGGAGTGGGAAGGGGTCAGATATCCTATCATTGGTACGTACCCTAGCCCTCGGTGCTCTATATAGAAGTTTGACCCATTGGCGAAAGCCAGGACCAAAACCAAATCTCTCTAACACTTCCCCAAGAAAGTCCCACTCCACAGAGTCAAACGCCTTCTCAGCATCCAAGGAGGCGATCACTCTTTCCCCACAGTTATCATGGGCAATGGACAGATTAAGGAAAAGACGTCTAATATTAATGTCCGTCCCCTTGCCCGGCATAAAACCGGTCTGGTCAACGTGGATCAATGTGGAGATGATCGAAGACAGGCGAGTGGCAAGGATTTTAGCTAAAATTTTGGTATCCACGTTGAGTAAAGAGATGGGCCGGTAGGACGCACACTCCTGAGGATCCTTACCCTGTTTATGGATCAAGACTATAACAGCCTCCTCCATGGACTCCGGCAAAGCACCCCTCCCCGCAATAGCTGCAAAGAGTGACGTGAGTTTAGGAGCAATCAGCTCCATATTCTGAAAGTAGAACTCCGTGGGGAGCCCATCCACCCCTGGGGTTTTCCCTTTCTGCAAACCCCCAATCGCAATCTGTACCTCCTCCAAGGATATATCCTTATCCATCATTGCCCTATGCTCCTCAGATAATGTAGGAAAGGGGATGTTATTCAGGTACTCCTGCAATGCCAAGGAATTACCACTAGTTCTGGAAGTGTATAGATCACTGAAAAAATGGGAAAATCTGGCGTTAATATCCTCTGGAGAGGTCAGCAACACTCCACCCTCATCCCGTACCCCCCCTATGTGAGTGGTTCCCATCTGTCCCCGCGCCAGCCAAGCCAACAATCTCCCATTTTTATTACCATATTCAAATATCCTCTGTGTAGAATGCAGCATGGATTTCTTAGTTTGTTCTATATTAAATAGGGACAGTTCCCTCAGAGCCCTTTGCCAAGTGTGGTAATTGGGTTCAGTAGGCGATCTTACATATGCAGCTTCAGTTATCCCCACCTCTCCCTCTAACCGCTCCAGGGATCGACCTGCCTCTCTCTGAAGTGAAGAGATACGGGATATATATTCCCCCCTAACCCAGGCCTTGAAGGTATCCCAGATGATCAGAGAGTCCATAGATTCATTGTGTCGCAGCCAAAAGCTACATATAGCCTCCGGCAGCACCTCCTGAATCCGCTCATCCATCGCCCAGTATCTGGAGAGACGCCACAGCCTAGGACCTGTAGGTCTACCCAGAGAGACAACTAGGCTCAGGGGAGCATGGTCTGAGATACCTCTTGCCAGGTGTTTTACCTCCCTCGTCCAACAGAGTGCACTCCCCGAGACATATGCCAGATCTATACGGGATAGGGCTCTGTGTGAAGCCGAGTGACAGGTATACTCTCGGTCCCTAGGGTGAAAATGTCTCCATGCATCTGTCAGCGCAAAAGTACTCGCCCAGTTCTGCAGCTCCGACGAGATGCGAGACCCGGGATTAAGTCTATCCGCCTCCTGGGAGGGCACCAGGTTAAAGTCTCCAAAGACAAATACTTCTTGCGTATGGTATCCCATGACAGTTTGCATAATGTCATAGAGAAGCTGAGCCCTCGCAGGAGGGGGAAGGTACAGACCCACTAATACCATTGGCCTAGTGTGTACAGTCATATGAATTATCACATATCTTCCCTCAACATCCGTCTTGACATCAAGAATCTGGAACGGGAGGGACCTGCGGATCAAAACACTCACCCCCCTAGCATAGCCAGAATAGGTAGAATGGTAATGTGCTCCCACCCAGGCCTTTTTTAACCCAAGAATCTTTGAGCCAATCAGATACGTCTCCTGTAGAATGCATACATGTGGCAAGTGTTTCTGTATATATCTAAAGACCAGAGACCTTTTGACGGCTGAATTTAATCCCCTAACATTCCAGGAGATAATAGATATGTCAGCCATTAAACACTTTGTCATTAGAAACTAATATCAGGATCCGCAAGTCCCACCCATCCCCCAATCCACTGAAGGGATAACGTATCCCATTGTCATGTACTCTATACAGAAATAAACCTAGGCTGGTATCTGCAATCAATTCGTGCTGTAGTGAAGGGCATCTTACCCCTCTTGTATCGTGAGCAACTCCTAGTGTAAAAAAACCAAGAACACATTCAATTCCCTCATGTCTGCAACGGCAGAAACCTTCCCCCCCTCCCCCACACCCCCTTGAAACTGGTGATGTGTCAATACCCATAAATCCCAACTATTACAACCGTAGTAGGGGCGTAGACTCAAATACGATGTAGTTGTCTGGCCAGACAACAGAGATGCTTACAAGACATAAATTTTAACAGCCTATTTCTCCTGAACTGATGCAGGGGCACATATCTTAGTTACAGTGTGAGGGCTCTGGGCACCCTCCCATCCAACTCAGCCAGTAACGAAAGTGTATATCATGTGTTATAAAGATTCATGTCACCTGGGCTGTTTCAGGGGTAAATATCTTAGTTACAATGCCCAAGTATTAGGCATACTCTCTCATTACTAGGCTACTAACAACCATAACGTACAAAACGTGTAATATTTCTCCTGGATTGATTACAGGGGCACATATCTTAATATCAGCACTACCATATCATATGCAACCGCTTAAACTGCAATGTAGAAAATAAAAAAATTATATATATAAGGTACAGTAATGGTTTCTTAATACTTATCCCGGGGGTACCTATTCAAGAGAAATGGTAAACTAAAACCCAAAACCAAAAAAGAAAAAGGTATAGAACAGGACCCCCCCTCCCTCCTAGTGACCATCTACCGGTTAATCATAGCCCAGTAGCTACTATCAGCATTTGCAAAGACCTAGCAGACATCAGGATCTAAAGTTCAATAGGGTCTTGCTTGCAAAACTCCTGTGACACTGCACTGGATAGTTGATCCAACGGCATCTCATCCCACACAGCGAACAGAACAGTAGCCAGTGCAGTGGGATAGCTCCCAGAGGTTCATCCTTAGGTCAACCTTCCTCTGATCTAGGAGTGCACAGAAAGTGTTTCCCGCCCAGGGCAATCAAAGTACCAGGTTAACACCAAACCAGATACTAGCACCAAAGTCACCATCGCTGAATAGAAGTAGTTGTTAGCAGCTTAGCACACAGGGAGATAATAACCACACTATGAGCTCAATGTCAAACCAGGGAGAAAAGAAAGCAGTCACTAAATTAACGATGTTGTGGGAGAGTCTCGAGCCAGGCGGCGGCCTCCCGGGGAGATGTAAAGAATTTGACCGACTCCCCATCCTGTACCCTCAATCTGGCCGGAAAAAGTATGCTATACTTAATGTTCCGTGCTCTAAGCGAAGCTTTCACTTGGTCAAAAGACCTACGCAGTTTCTGTGTCTCAACTGAATAGTCTGGAAAAAAAAGCAGGTTTGCATTTTGGAACTTTACTTCACCTGCCCTGCGCGCCTCTCTCAGTACCGCATCCCGGTCCCTGAAATTAAGCATGCGGAATATCAGGGTGCGGGGGTTGGATCCAGGCGGCCCGGGAACGGGAGGGACCCGATGCGCTCGCTCCACTGTGTAGAAGGGGGAGAACTGCGCCGCTGGAAGCAGGGTTTTAAGTAGATCCTCCACAAAGACCGTAGGGTTTTTCCCCTCAGCGCCTTCTGGCATGCCGACAATCCGAAGGTTGTTTCTTCGGTTCCGGTTCTCGGAATTGTCCACTTTGTATTCCAAAGCCCGGACTTTCGTTTGTAGCGTGCGGATGGATGCAGAATGGTCCGCGACCGCGTCCTCGGTCAGACCTACCCGCTCCTCCACCTCCGTCACTCTCGACCGAAGCTTATCCTGGTCTTGTCTAATCAGGCTCACGTCCAACTGCACAGATTCGATCTTACTCGTTAGAGCAGCCTGGCAGGAGGCGATCGCAGCCATAACCTCCGGGAATCCGAGTTGTGCCGTCTCCGTCGGGTCTGCGGCCTCTGTTTGAGACGCCATGTTGGATATCCTCCTGGGGGATTCCGCCACGTGTGAGTCCACAATCGGGGCTATATCATCCAGATTTTGCGGGAATCGTAACTTTTTGGCCCGCCGACGTGTTCTATATGGCATTCAGGCTATTATAGGAGGTTCCCCTCTCAAAGTATTAGCCAGGAGTCAGGATATTAGGATGTCCAGCAGCAGAGCTCCAAGGAACACGTCCTCCTAGGTCGCCATCTTGGCCACGCCCCCACTGTTTTTTGTTTTAATGCATTTCCAAAAAAAACGTGTTTGAAAAATTGCTGTGCAAATACCGTGCGAGATAAAAAAGTTGCAACAACCGCCATTTTATTCCCTAGGGTCTCTGCTAAAAAAAAAAAAAAAACATATATAATGTTTTCCGGTTCTAAGTAATTTTTTTAATTTAATTTAATTCTGATAATTACATGTAGGGGAGAAGTGTCAGATTTGGCCCGGTAGGCAAGTAGTTAGGGAAACTACTGGCAGAAAAGGGCCAATGGGGCTGTTTTGAATTCTCCTGAATTTCTTTATATGTCCTATCTTTTATCACAAATCTGTGTGAAGTTCTTGCAGATACCTTTTTTCCTCTGCTGTTTTTTTTAAATTTATGAACAAGAGGCATCAGCCTAATCAGTGTACTTCCATTGTAAGTCTCCATAAATATTTCTGCACTGTGATATTGCCATAGCAGATTCTGAGAAGAGTGATACAGAAATTAATGGTATTAAATATTTAAATTGGCATACCTATGAGACAGGGAAAGCATCTAATTATGTAATAAACTAGCTCCTGTATATTAAGATATTAAGTATGTACAGACTACAGATAATCTGTGCATAGCTTTATTTTTTTACATGATATAGTCTTTGGATGTACAGTGGGTATAGAAAAGAACCCCCCCCCACCCCTTAAAATAATCACCTTTCATTGCTTTGATACCCTGAAATGAAGACAGATACAGTTTTTGTTTTACCCAGCTGTATTTACTCAGTGCAACTTATAATATCCTAGTGAAAGATATGACACCACCATTTCAGAAAAAAAAAAATCAAAAACAGAATCACTGAGTTGGAAAAAGGATCACCCCCTTGTGTCAGTATTTTGTTGAAATACCTTTTGCTTTAATTACAGCCTTTAGTCGGTTGGGATATGTGTCTACTAACTTTGTACATCTAGACTTTGCAATATTTGCCAACTCTTCTTAGCAGAACTGCTCAAGTTCAGTTAAATTTGATGGTGACCGTTTGTGGACCACAGTCTTTGGGCCATGCAAGGACATTCACTCTTTTGTCCTTCAACCACTGTGTGGTCATTTTTGCTGTGTGCTTTGGGTCATTGTCATGTTGGAAGGTAAACCTTCTCCCCATTGACAATTTTCTGGCAGAGGGCAGCAGATTTTCCTCAAGAATTTGACGGTATTTTGCCCCATCCATTTTTCTTCGATCCTGACAAGTGCTCCAGTCCCTACTGCAGAGAAACACTCCATAACAGAATATTACAACCTCAATGCTTTACTGTAGAAATGGTGTTATTTGGATGGTGAGCTGTATTGGATTTCCACCAGACATATCGTTTGGTGTTGAGGCCAAATAATAAAATTTTAGTCCCATCTGACCATAACATCTTTTTCCATGTGGCCTCAGAATCTTCAAGGTGCATTTTGGCAAAGCTCAATTGAAACTGCATGTGGCCTTTTTTATTATCACATGCACACAATGACCACTCTTTGTCATAAATTCCTGAAACTGCTTCAGAGTTCCTGTAGGCCTCTTGGTAGCCTCCCTGACCAGTTTCATCCTGGCTCTTCCATCCATTTTGAAGCGACGTCCTAATCCAGGGAGGGTCTGTGTTGTACCAAATACCTTCCACTTCCTAATAATAGACTTCACTGTGCTGCTAGGCATTGATAAAGCCTTGAAAATGTGTTTGTATCCATCTCCTGACTTTTGCCTGTCTGCAACTTTATCCCAGAGATCGTTTGACAGTGCCTTGCCACCCATAGTTGATTGTTTGCTTCAGATGCACTACTATGGACTGAAATGCTCCAGGAAAGCTCTTTTTATGCTGAGCTAATCAAAATGACCACAGCTGATCACAGTTGAAAGTCAAATGGCTTTGTGTGCCATTGAGAAGTTGATTAGTTACACCTGATTGAGTTTGCAAGTAATTTTTAGGAGGGGGGTGATCCTTTTTCCAACTCAGTGATTCTGCTTTTGATTTTGATTTCTGAGATGTTGGTACTATATCTTTCACTTGGATGCTATACGTTGAGTAAACACAGCTGGATAAAACAAAAACTGTGTCTGTCTTCATTTCAGGCTGCAAAGCAACAACATTTGATTATTTTAAAGGAAGGTGATCCTTTTCTATACCCACTGTGGGTATGTAGGAGGATTGAGGCCAATTCTTCTGCAGAAAAAAAATCTAGATCCAGAATAAAGTATATAGCATAAAACCAAAAAGTCTCCTTCATATTTGACAAAGTCCAAAGTCCAGACCCAAATCCAATTGAGAATCTGAGGCAAGACTTGAAAATTGCTGTTCACAGACGCTCTCCATCAAATCTGACAGAGCTTGAGCTATTTTTCAAAGAAGAATGGGCAAAAATGTCACTCTCTAGATGTACAAAGCTGGTAGAGACATCCCCAAAAAGACTTGCAGCTGTAAATGCAGTGAAAGGTGGTTCTACAAAGTATAGACTCCAAATGTATTGAATACAAATGCATGCCACACTTTTCACATATTTACTTGTAAAAAAATTTAAAAAACATTTGTCATTTTCCTTTCACTTCACAATTATGTGCCACTTTGTGTTGGTCTATCACATAAAATCCCAATAAAATAGATTTACATTTTTGGTTGTAACATGACAAAATGTGTAAATTTCAAGGGGTATGAATACTTTTTCAAGGCACTGTATCTATCTATCTATGTAGCACGCCCAATGACCATAACTGGTTAAAAATTATTGCTCCACCACTATTGGCTAGGTAAAGTGGTGTATGTCCATATTTACTTTAATTTTGAAGAAAGCATTGGATGAATGAAAGGTAGAAGTAGCCATTGACACTAGTGCGGGCAGGCCGTGCGTCCTCCATTTGCGTTTTCATTTAAATGCATGCACCTTTTTAAAAATGCGGCCACAGGAAAACCGCATGGTATTTTTGACCATACGGTTTCCCTACAGTTCCTGCACCCGTGATCGCACTGCCAGCGTCTCGCAAGAGCAGTGCGATTTGGTTGCAGGTGTGGGAATCGATGCAATACCCGCAACCAGAACGCACAGTGTGAGCCAGTGTAAACCTAGGCTTATTGGATTATACAGTACATAGACCTATTTTACAAAATGATTTCTCAAAGACTGAATATCGCAGTGATTATAAGTAAATGAATAACAGTTGCAGATATAAGCCTGCTGCTTCAGAAAGTACATCCTGTCCTTATGTCATTTATAACAAAAGTAGAGATTTGAAGTGCTGGGTGATTTAGAAGAGTAATGTTTGTAGTGCCCATTGTCCATTGTCCATGAACCCGTATGAGGGGAAAACAAGGAGCAGGTGAGCTATATTATTCCATAATTTAAATATAAGCTGTTTTATGTGTTTTATACTTGTATAAGATGTTTCTGATTATTTGAGTAGTAGCCAATATCTTTCAGACTGTAATTATCCTGTTCTGTGAATAATCGTTTTTATTGATAACACTTTTTAAAAATGATAATCTGAAAAAAAAAGATATTTCGGTTGGTTGGAGGATCATTTTAACCAATAGCTTTTTTCTGTTGGCATTAATTGGTATTCTTCCTAGAATGTTGGAATGTCATTTGATTTCATTGGACTTTTCTCAAATTTTCTGAAAAATCGAACCATGCAAAGTTACTTCACTCCTTTTGTTCATCATTTGATTATATTGTGTTGCTGTTTAATTATATGTGACCTTCAACATAATTTTTTTGTGGTGTTTACCAGATTGTAGCTCTCAATAAAACGAAGGAACGGATGCGACCTTACCACCTCAACCATGAAGAAGAAGATCCGGACATCAAGAAAATCAAGAAGGTAACCTGCAAACAAAGGAATAAATCTGTCATTCTACTGGGGTGCCCTTATAGTCATTCAGAGCATACATTTTCCACATGTCCTTCATCCAGCAGCTTACCTACAGTACAGATCCCTGGCTCTCCTATTTCTGGAGTAGTACATCCTTTCCTGTGCATATACTATTTCCAAGTGTTTACAATGGATCAGCTAAAGTATCATATGTACCTGGAGTTTTTCCTTTAAACTCGTTTTGACAACTACTTAGTTTCTGACAACTATTTCATTTTCTGAACTCTTACTGAAATAATGGTCTTTTACTGAAAGCTTTAGAAAAGTCTAAAATCCTTATGTGCCCACCTGGTTAATGCCTTTAATGCCGCATGCACACGACCGGACTTTCCGGCAGAAAAGGTCAGACGGAATCATTCCGTCGGATATTAAGATCGTGTGTGGGCTTCATCAGACTTTTTTATTCAAAAATTCAGACGGACCTAGAAATAGAACATGTTTCAAATCTGTCCGACGGAATCAATTTCTATCGGGAAAACTGTTCGTCTGTATGCTAGTCTGACGGACCAAATACGATGCAAGGGCAGCTATTGGCTACTGGCTATTGAACTTCCTTTTCTAGTCAAGTCGTACGTGATCACATTAAAAAAGAACGGACTTTGGGCCGTTCTTGTGTGGGCAAGTCCGTTCAGTCGGAAGTCCGTCGGGAAGACGTCTGACCTTTTCTGCCGGAAAGTCCGGTCATGTGTACGCCGCATAAGTGTTGAAGCAAGAGGGTCCACTTGGCAGCCAGGCAATATGGTAGTCTACATGGCAGCCAGTGTTTTCAAAGGAAAAGGGTAGTTTATGTTTTAGCAGGTTTCCTTTAAGTGATCCATTTTCTTCTACAGGATAGATGTTTCCTATTTGTTTGATGATTTATATTAACAATTCTCAAATGATGATTTACACCAGTTTTAAGCCGACCATAGATGGAGCGATTTTCTTTCCTGCAACCATAGGTTGCAGGATAGAAAATTGCTTGATTCTCCCATCAACACAGACAATGTTGATGGGGGAAACCCCTCCTGCAGAGACATTGGGTACAACCAGTCTGTCAGATTTTATTTGTACACAAGTTGATCAATAAATTCAGTCTGCCCATACATGATTCGAATCACGGCTGATCCCTGCTGAACTGGCCGAGATTCAAACCATCTGTGGCCAGATGTAGGAAGCAGCTTAGATAGAAACCTCCTGCATCTAGGTAATTTCTGATTGCAAGCAGTATGGGTTATACTTATGAAGCAGTGAGTGTGACTAAAAGCAAACTTTCACTGCAGGTGAATCTTTCTGTTTTTTTTTTAATTTTTTTATTGTAGTTTTAAATTGTAGATTACAAAACAGAGCCTCTTGGGCATACCCAGGCTCGGAGACACAAAAGAAACAAAAACTAAAACAATAAAAGCAAAACTAGAACATCCTAAAACAAGCTAGAGTTGTACGCTCAATCCATATATACAAATTCCGGTACAGGAGTTTTTCCTGGCCATCTTCAGTGGCAAACACATTAACGAGATGCCCTCTCTCCTAGAACCCAGTCACCTAGGAGATCATCCACCCTGTGTGGCAGAATCACAAAGTTCCACCACCTATGGAAGAACAGATTGTATATCCTAAAGCTCATTCGTCGTCCAGAGAATCTGCCTTTGTATCTGCAGACTCCATCCAGATATTCCACCCCCTAGACAGATAAGTGGCCTTGTACATTGGTAGGCCTGCATTAACTAATACTAATCGATTCCAGAAATTAATAGATGGTGCAAAAGAGGATTTCCACTTGAGTACAATGGCCTTGTGTGCATAATACAGCAATAATTCTAAAAGGGTTCAGACCACCCGGCGATTGGCCAGAGGTTCTACAAGTCCTAACAGACACGCTTCCTCCGTCAGCGGGACTGGGATAGTGGTAACTGTAATGTCCTGTACACACGGTGCCAACATCCGTCGGAAAAAATCCATGGATTTTGTTGTTGGAATGTCCGATCAATGTTCGATTGTGTGTACAGGGCATTTGAATGAATGCGATGACCTCATTCCAAAACAAATTTACTTGTGGACAGGTCCAGAAAACATGCATGAAGTCCGCTGAGGATGCGGCGCATCGCCAACAAGAATTTGGAATATTCTGTGGACAACAATTCTGTGGACATATCTAATATATAAAGGGGAACCCCCTACGCCGAAAAAACGGCGTGGGGTCCCCCCTAAAATCCATACCAGACCCCGATCCGAGCACGCAGCCTGGCCGGTCAGGAAAGGGGGTGGGGACGAGCGAGCGCCCCCCCCCCTCCTGAACCGTACCAGGCCGCATGCCCTCAACATGGGGGGTGGGTGCTTTGGGGGAGGGGGGCGCCCTGCGGGCCCCCCCACCCCAAAGCACCTTGCCCCCATGTTGATGAGGACAAGGGCCTCTTCCCGACAACCCTGGCCGTTGGTTGTCGGGGTCTGCGGGTGGGGGCTTATCGGAATCTGGGAGCCCCCTTTAATAAGGGGGCCCCCGGATCCCGGCCCCCCACCCTATGTGAATGAGTATGGGGTACATGGTACCCCTACCCATTCACCTACCCTACCCATTCACAGGGCACAGGACGCAGGGAAAGTGCCGCAGCCCCCACCCTTAGGACAGCCTTCATAGCTAGTGTGAGGGGAAAAGGCGATCGAGTTCCACAGTAAAGCACATTCCTCAGTGTCTCGTAGGAGCCCAAACCGGCTGCCTCCAAAACCACCGCTGCGTTGGACTCATCCGATATCAGCCAATTGTGTGCATGGGTCAACTGGCCAGCCAAATAATACTTGTACAGATCAGGACAAACTAGACCTCCCTCACCCCAGGTCCTCTGTAGCACCGTCAGCTTAAATCTTGGCTGGCTCGTGGCCCAGAGAAAGGAAAGCAAAGTTGTATTTATTAGGCGGAACACTTTTATGGGTATCCACATAGGGGAATGTCTAAGGACATAAAGAAAAACAGACAATAGCTTCATCTTAAAGAAATTAATTTGCTCAATCAGGGAGAGGGGGATATGGGCCCAGGCCTTTAACCTCTCCTTCATAGTTTGTACCAATGGAGCTAAATTAAGCATATAGTAGTCAGCTGGGGATTGAGAGATATGAATGCCAAGATATTCAAACTGACTTGTCCATATCAGTGGGAGAGTGGGGTCTGCCTGGGATTTTGCCGCATTGTCAATTGGCAGTATTTGGGACTTCTCCCAGTTAACTTTAAGACCCCGAGCAGTCAGTGAATTCAGGCAGAAGTCTAGTGTCTCCCGAAGAGAAGGACCAGGATCATTTAAGAAAAGAATGAGGTCGTCTGCATACACAACCAGTTTTTCATGTATAGAACTGACCTGGATGTCCCTGACCTTGTCAGACTGCCTAATAGCAGAGGCAAGCGGCTCCATCACCAAAGCAAAAAGGGCTGATGACAGCGGGCAACCCTGCCTCGTCCCCCTTCCAATTGCAAATGGGGACCAAAGGGCGCCGCCCAGTTTAAACTGCGCCATTGGGGACCTATATATAATGTCAATCCATCTGCGGAATTCTATCCCAAATCCCATAGTTTCCAGAACCAAGGACATATAAGACCAGGCCACCGCATCGAATGCCTTCTCTATGTCTAATACGACCAATACCCTGGTAGAGATCTCAGATGGAAGCAACTGTAGATGTGTGAAAACCCTGCGTAAATTGATGTCCGTCGACTTCCCTGGTATGAAGCCAATTTGATCAATGTTGACCAGAGATGGGAGGATCGTCTGTAACCTGGTAGCCAAAATCTGGCCAATATTTTGAAATTATAAGGAAATCGGCCTATAAGAGGCACATTGAATTTTGTCCTTACCAGGTTTGGGGATGATAAAAATATGTGCTTGGTTCATGGAAGGGCTTAAGGATGAAAGTTCCTTGCAGTCAGCGTATACTTGCAAAAGTTTAGGTGCGATTAAGGTCACATAAGCTCTGTACCATTCACCAGGGAGGCCGACCTGCCCAGGCGTTTTACCACTGGGAAATTACCGAATAGCTGTTTCTGTTTCCTAAAATCCTTCTCCAGGAACTCTATGTCCGCCTGCGTGAGAGTAGGTAAGTGCAGAGATTGGTTTCCACAACAAGATTTGCCAAGAGTTTGCCATTCTTGTCCCCAGACTCGAAAATCCTTCCGGCCAATGTATTTAGAGCTAGGTGCGTCGCTGTGGCAAAATGTAGAGACAGCACTCTTCTTGCATCTGTTATTTGGCTGAAATGATTAGGAGTTTGGGAGACAGAAAAGGTTTTGGCAGCCTTATGCCGCGTACACACGGTCGGACTTTCCGGCATACTTGGTCCGGCGGACCAGAGTGTGCCGGACAATCCGCCCGTGTGTGGGCGCCAGCGGACTTTTCCGGCGGACTTTTTCCCAAAAGCCCGCCGGACCTAGATTTGAAAAAAGTTTTAAATCTTTCCGCCGGACTCAGTTTCGGGCGGAAAGTCCGCTTGTGTGTGTGCTAGTCCGACGGAAAGCCCGCTCGTGTGTATGCTGGTCCAACGGCAGTCCCTGGGCATGCTGGGACTGTGACGTTTAGGGGGCGTGGTCACTGGGTGATGTTGACCACGCCCCCTAAACGTCACAGTCCCAGCATGCCCAGGGACTGTGACATCAAAAGGGGGCGGGGTCTCCGCCTATATAAGTCACAACGCAGCCCTCGGAGAGCAGTCCAGCCGGAGAGAGCGTCGTGTCAACATCTGGGGAAGAGAAGAAGCCCAGAAGTCCGGACCTCTGCTGGCAAGAGAGCTACCTGAAGACAGCAGAGGAGCCGGCCGAAGAACTGGAGAGAAGAGAGCGGAGAAGAACCAACCGGACGCCGGGAGAAGATGAAGCGGAGGGACCCCCGAAGCCGGAAGAAGACCCCCGAAGCCGGAGGAAGATCCCCCCGGAGCTGTTTGATAAAATATTTTAAAAACCTGTGTAGTGTGTTTTATTACTTACACTTTTTTCATAGGTGAATGGGTAGGGGTACCATGTACCCCATACTCATTCACATAGGGTGGGGGGCCGGGATCTGGGGGCCCCCTTATTAAAGGGGGCTCCCAGATTCCGATAAGCCCCCGCCCGCAGACCCCGACAACCAACGGCCAGGGTTGTCGGGAAGAGGCCCTTGTCCTCATCAACATGGGGGCAAGGTGCTTTGGGGTGGGGGGGGGCCCGCAGGGCGCCCCCCTCCCCCAAAGCACCCACCCCCCATGTTGAGGGCATGCGGCCTGGTACGGTTCAGGAGGGGGGGGGGGCGCTCGCTCGTCCCCACCCCCTTTCCTGACCGGCCAGGCTGCGTGCTCGGATCGGGGTCTGGTATGGACTTTAGGGGGGACCCCACGCCGTTTTTTCGGCGTAGGGGGTTCCCCTTTATAATCCATAACAGACCTAAGGGCCTGGTATGCACCGCGACGGGGCTCGCAAGGTGTCAATCTCGCCGATAAAAGCGGCAAGATTGACATCCTTTGCTAGTCCCGTCGCACCTGAGTCACGTTCAAAATGAACGGACTTGTCCGTGTGTGGGCAAGTCTGTTCATTCTGAAAGTCCGCCGGAACTCCGGCGAAAGTCCGTCGGAAAGACGGGCGGACTTAGCCCGCCGGAAAGTCCCGGCGTGTGTGGGCAAGTCCGTCCGTTTTAAAGTCCGGCGCACCTGGCGGACAAAGTCCGTCGGAAAGTGTGCCGGACCAAGTAGGATAGAAAGTCCGACCGTGTGTACGCGGCATTAGATTCATCCCCCTCAAGCTGCTGAACCTGGGAGGATATCTCAGAACGAACCGCTTTGATAGCTGAGATGTATTCCCCCCTGGTATTGGCCTTAAAGGCCTCCCGGACTATCTGTGTGGAGGCAGAGTTCTTGTTGAGGTCCCAGTATTTTTTTTAACTTGGGGGAAACTATTTCCTCATCCGTAGAGTCCTGCAGCCACTTGGTTGCCAAACGCCAGGAATTTGCGCCCCTGTTCCCTGACAACACCAAGGTAACCTCCAGCGGGGCATGATCGGAGAGGCCCGCAGGTAAGTACGATGCCTCCCACACCGCCGTCGGAGCACAGGGGTTGCCAAAAACCAGGTCGATCCTGAACAAACGATCTGTGAGTAGTAGAGTGAAAGGAGTAGGCCCTAGTGTTATGGTGTTTCCATCTCCAGATTTCGGTGTAATTAAAGGTTTGTCCCCACTGGAATAAATCAGGCATGTAGACCCTGTTAGGATTAGGGATGGGTCTAGAGTGGAGTTAAAATCCCCAGCTATATAAAGTCTAGAAAATTGTAAGGTGTCCAGTTTTTCATACACGGTGTACGAGACGCGCTGGTTAAAGGGCGGGGGGGGGGGGGGAAGACATATATATTAGTCAGAGCATACACAATCCCCTCAATCTCAAGCAGAAGGGTAATATATCAACCCTTCGGATCAAGTACCAGATGCCTAACCTTGTATGCGAGAGATTTGTTTAAAAGTATGGCCACTCCCCTTGCGTAACTATAGTAAGTCGCGTGGAAAGACTGTTGCACCCAGGATCTCCAGAGTGCAAGAACCTTTTTTCCCATGAGGTGAGTTTCCTGTAAGAATAGAATATGGGGTTTATGACGAGTCAAATACTTAAACATCAAAGCTCTCTTGACCTTATCATTTAAACCCGTATAGTCCAAGATATGAGTTTCAATTCCGTACCCATTGGGAATAGATAAGGAAGCACCTGAGTAGCCCAGTTGCGTGGTGCTAGTTGGGAGAGAAGGCAAAGTAAAACAACTCTAAGGAAAGGAATTGTTGACTTATCGTGAGATACCCAATCATTTAGTGGATGTAGAGCGTACCGAACCTGAAAGAAAAACTTAAACGCGTGATACCATAGTCTACCTAATTAATCTATATGATCACTCCTGACCACAGGTGGAACTGCAACGGCTTACCACTCAACAATAAGTAGCGAACTGAATCCCTACCGGCCGGAAACCCCAACAACAGTTCCAGTCAGTTTTATTCCATAAACTCAAACTGATATATAGCTATTGAAAAGTCACCACAGATTAGTGGAGAACAGCAGTTGAGATACCTCCAGTTGAACTCTACAAAGTCAACCGTGTTGGGTAGGATGTAGTTGATGTAGATGTACCCTAGAGGTAACTCTGGTGCTTGTAGTAGAATTAGTAGGATAAGGCAAGTTAGGATGTGGAAGATCTGTGCATCAGGTGGATTGGAAGAATAAAAGTTCTTCATCTTAAAGTGCGCATCCAGTTGTCCGCATCCGTGAGGGTATCGAAGAAACGAACAACGCCATCGTGTTGTACCCAGAGGCGGCTAGGATAAAGCATGCTATACTTAACATTTTTATCCCTGAGCCGTTTAAGGACATTGTTAAAAGTTTTCCTCTTCCTGTGCAACTCAGCCAAGAAGTCCGGGAAAAGGAGGACAGTGGTGTTGCCATATTTGAGTGTGGATTTGTGGGTTTACAGGCTTCAGAATGGATCCTGTCCTGATAGTTAAGAAAGCGGGCCAGAAAGGGTCGGGGGGAAGTTCCCAGGAACTGCCCGGCCTGTGGGTACCCAATGGGCTCTCTCAACCACATAGGTGGGGGGAACATCCATGATCCCCAGCAAGCTTTTGAAGAATTCCTCAGCAAATTCTGCTGGGCAATCCCCCTCCTCTCCCTCAGGCAGTCCCAGGACTCTAACGTTATTCCGTCTTAGTCAGCTTTCAGCGTCATCCGATTTTGCGACCAGGGTCTGAACCATGTGGTGTAATTCAGCAATGGAGGTAGCGTGGGTGGCAGTAAGATCTTCGGTGGCAGATATTCTGTATTTGGTTTGGTTATCCTCCCCCCCATTTTGTCAAGGTCGTTATGGATAAGGTTGCATTTTTCAGCAAGATGGTCTATGCGGACCAGCAGTGAGGTCCTGCTCTGTTCTATTTCAACAAGGATCATGGCTGTGCTGTCCTGCAGTGATGGGATTGGTGCCACCACAGTTGGAGACTCTCTGGGCTCTATCTCCAGTGGGGCCAGTAGTGACTGGAGTCTCCTGGTCCAGATGGTGTCCGGCCGTGGAGAAGGAGGTGGCGGTGGCTTCTGCTATGTGGTAGTTTTAGCAGATTTAGTATTTTTCTTTTTTGAGGACATCTGCCCAGAGTAAGCCACGAGGGGGGAGGGGGGCTCTAGAAAGGAAAGCAGGCAATGCACAAGCAGGTGTTCAGATAGGAGGCTGGGGTAACCCTGGTGGCAACAGTACCCAGGCCCAATGGATCTTGGCCAGATCAGGCAGTCTGTGTCAGTCCAGCAGTCCGTACTCCCCAGCAGGGTGACGGGTAGGAGGAGTGAAGCTTTGATGCTGTGTGCTACTGTCTAGTATGGTGAAGTCCCTGAGCACTCAGCAGGGCACAGGGCAGCAAGATGGGGTGGTCTTCACTAGGCCCCAGGAGATCATGGCCGGATCGGGTGTACAGTAGAGGCTCAGCAGTCCTCTATGTTACCCGTACAGTGATGGATGGGATGCTGGGTAAGAGATGCAGTGAACCGGGGCTCCAAAGGACATACAATCACCTCTATAAATATTGGGACATCGACACAATTCTAATCTTTTTGGCTCTATACACCACCACAATGGATTTGAAATGAAATAAACAAGATGTGCTTTAACTGCAGACTTTCAGCTTTAATTTGAGGGTATTTACATCCAAATCAGGTGAACAGTGTAGGAATTACAACAGTTTGTATATGTGCCTCCCACTTTTTAAGGGACCAAAAGTAATGGGACAGATTAACAATCATCCATCAAACTTTCACTTTTTAATACTTGGTTGCAAATCCTTTGCAGTCAATTACAGCCTGAAGTCTAGAACACATAGACATCACCAGACGCTGGGTTTCATCCCTGGTGATGCTCTGACAGGCCTCTACTGCAACGGCATTTTCCCTTCAGTTTTGTCTTCAGCAAGTGAAATGCATGCTCAGTCGGATTCAGGTCAGGTGATTAACTTGGCCATTGCATAACATTCCACTTCTTTCCCTTAAAAAACTCTTTGGTTACTTTCGCAGTATGCTTCGGTTCATTGTCCATCTGCACTGTGAAGCGCCGTCCAATGAGTTCTGAAGCATTTTGCTGAATATGAGCAGATAATATTGCCCGAAACACTTCAGAATTCATCCTGCTGCTTTTGTCAGCAGTCACATCATCAATAAATACAAGAGAACCAGTTCCATTGGCAGTCATACATACCCATGCCATGACACTACCACCACCATGCTTCACTGATGAGGTGGTATGCTTTGGATCATGAGCAGTGCCTTTCCTTCTCCATACCCTTCTCTTCCCATCACTCTGGTACAAGTTTATCTTGGTCTCATCTGTCCATAGGATGTTGCTCCACAACTGTGAAGGCTTTTTTAGATGTTGTTTGGCAAACTCTAATCTGGCCTTTCAAATTAAAGCTGAAAATCTGCAGCTAAAGCACATCTTGTTCGTTTCATTTCAAATCCATTGTGGTGGTGTATAGAGCCAAAAAGATTATAATTGTGTCGATGTCCCAATATTTATGGACCTGACTTAGGATGCAGCTTCAAACTGTGGGACAGAGGCCCGGGAAGATGGTGGCGGTCACAGGGCCAGAAGGCCGCGGGTTTACCTGGCAATCGCAGCGGCTTAAGGATGGTCCGGCAGACAGGTAGGGAGGTGAGGGGTTGCACAGGGATAGCAAGTCTGTACTCCAGTGTCCAGGATGGATGAGGTCTAGCTCCGTCCCGCAATACATACACATTCTTCTTGCTTAATGCCTTAAAATCTCTGCGCATTAAGTTGCGCATTGAGCTGTTGAGAACTGACATACAGTTGTATTTTGCTAAACTGCTCAACTACTCACACTCTGAGATCTCTAGAACATTAAGGCTGATTTTTCTCTGCAGTCCATGATAAAACAAACTAGTTGGGTTAAATATAGAAAAATGAAAAAAACTGCGCTATAAACCAGGTGAATAATTTGATCGTTTGAAAAGCTGCAATCCCGACAATAAACATCAATTGTGGATAAACATAGGAAAAAATAAGGAATTGCGCTAATACCTGTGTAACATGACATAAAAATCTACAGTGAAAGAAGATTTTAGTAATAAGTGTAAATGAAAATGAATATGAAAAACGTTTGATTAAGATCTAAAAAAGTCCCATCAAGTGAAACATCAATAGAATATCATAGTGACTCCAAATCACCAGCAGAAAATACAAAAAACAAGTCCAAGTGATAGTTGGTGTTAATCCGTGACAGCAAGGGAGGGTCCACCACCAAGAATGGAAGGGGTTACTCCTTACGAGATGACCATGACCCCCCCACTGCAGAGGATCACAGCAAGCAGATAACCTTGTAAGCCAGAAAATGGAAACTGCTAACGGCGTCCACCAGAGGTCATCTCATCGTCAGCCACACCAGCGAAAACCATGGCAAAGGTACCTCCTGAGTCATCTTGTTGGTCCTTTCGAGCTGCTAGAAAACTTGTCTCTTCAGCATAAAAGTTGCACACACAGGCATCAAGAGATGGACTCCCACCTCCTTCAGTCCAGAGGATTGATGTTGATTGAGTGGAAAGCCAGCAGTAAGTGTAGCTGTATGGTTGGAACCCAGGAGAGGAAAGGAAAAATCTGGGGTGCTTCACACATTCCAGACTTGGCGTGGATCCCCACAGAGGCGGCCGGCCAGGGCTCACAAGAGCCACTAATGTTAGGCAGTCCAAGCACACATCTAATTTCTGGTGTTTCTCAGCAGAGGCATACACTAACAGGGAAAGCAAGATCCTCTTGGCCTGCTACACAGCCAAGAGGATCTTGCTTTCCCTGTTAGATGCCTGTGTGTGCAACTTTTATGCTGAAGAGACAAGTTTTCTAGCAGCTCGAAAGGACCAACAAGATGACTCAGGAGGTACCTTTGCCATGGGTTTCGCTGGTGTGGCTGACGATGAGATGACCTCTGGTGGACGCCGTTAGCAGTTTCCATTTTCTGGCTTACAAGGTTATCTGCTTGCTGTGATCCTCTGTAGTGGGGGGTATGGCCATAGTTGGGTTAAATAGCCTATTTAAGATAATGCAGGAAGTCTGCAAAGGACACAGTTCAGCTAATGTATGTAAGTACGTTTCATGCCCTGGATCTGGCGGTAAAGGTGTATAAGTGGTCCTAGATGAGGAGAGAGTACAGAGCAGATCATTGTGGTGATGCCCCCTCTGTTTAATAAGTAGCCTGGATGAGCAAAGGTGACACAGGAAGCTATAGAACTCTGTGCTCTTAATAGTGATATTACCATCTTGTCTGTAGATTATGGCAGGGCTGTGTGTGTCACGAGATTGGCTAAAAATTACTAATATTTTATTAGGTTAAACGGTTTATATGCCTTTTTTCAGCTTAGCCGTTATCTGTTTGGTTTTGATTTTTCTTTAAAGTTGTTGTAATATCAAACATTTTTTTTATTAAAATAAAAAAAGAGGTTTATACTTACCTGCTATGTGCAATGGTATAAAACAGAGTGGCCCCTTTTTTCCTCCTCTGGAGTCCCCAGCCGATGCTGTCTGCTCCTCCTTTTTTTTGCGTGCTCCTATAGCAAGCCACTTGCTATAGGGGCACACATGTGACCTCACTCCTGAGCCGGGCTGTGTGCGTCCATAGACACACACAGAGTGTCCTGGCCCTGCTCTCCACTCTCTCCTCATAGGGGCTGCCTGATACTCCTGTGAGAAGAGAGAGGGGAGAAGAACTGCAGATGGGCACAGCACTGGATCGATACAGGACTTAGGTAAGCGTTTAGGGGGATGGGGGAGAGGAGCAGCTAGTGGAAGCCAATGGACTTTCAGAAAAAGATTTTATGATGAGTACAAAAATCCTATTTTATGATTACATTGATTACTGAGCTTTTAGGTTTCTTCCATTCCTGTTCATATGATATAGTGCAGAGAATTGAAGAAATTTGTTTTTATTTCTAATTTTTATAATGTAGACATTCAATATATTAACGTGGACCAACATTCCTCTGTCCCTGTATGTATGGGGATGCTTATCTTAAAGGGAAAAAAATAGCAAATAAAGAAAAAATAATATAGCGTAAAAAATTGTCATATTGTAATTGAATGGTATTAAAAAGTACCATCTTCTTTTTCAATCTGCAGCTCTGTAATTTTCTGTAAAATGCAATATGGCAACCTGGAGGTGTTCCCATACACAAAATGTGTACAGGACGCCCCCCAGAAAAATAATTTCCTGCTTGTGTGATTGGCTTACTGATTTTCCCAGAAGAAGTCAGATATCAGGCATCCCCTGCAACAAAAATGTAATATTTGGTGAGATACTCCCAATAGGAAAACGGGTCTAAAGGGATGCAGGCCCAGCAGCTTTCCTAATTGGAGCCCTGCAGGTGCAGCAGCTGATTTTTAATTATGAAACCACTCCCATTAGATCCACTTTTCCATATGGATACAGACAAACACACATGGATTTCTTCAGAATAACAAAAGGTAGGAATCTGCAACCAAGTTTGTTAAAATCCTTGTATTGTACATAGATCACCAGAGGGGAATGTTTTTTTCCTCAACAAAAGTTACTCTTTAAAGATTTTCTCTACATTTCGTTCACTTAATGTATTTAGGCTTGCCAGTTATAAAGAAACTTCATTTCTATGTTTTTGGTCTACAATACTAGTTATTACTTTACATTGACACTGACTGTTGGATAAAAATATATATTGTTGGAAAAAATGTTTATCGTGAGGCTACTTATTGATTGATAAATCAGGGAGAGCACAATTCCTTAATTCCACTAACACAATTTATCTGTTCAGGTTCAGAGTTTTATGCGTGGCTGGCTGTGCAGAAGAAAGTGGAAGACAATTGTTCAAGACTACATATGTTCACCGCATGCAGAAAGCATGAGGAAGAGGAATCAAATAGTGTTTAACATGGTCGAGGCCGAGGCGGAATATGTGCATCAGCTTTATATCCTTGTGAATTGCTTCCTCCGGCCGCTGAGGATGGCAGCCAGTTCCAAGAAGCCACCCATCAGCCATGATGATGTGAGCAGCGTTTTCCTCAACAGGTGACAACACTTTGCCTCATACTCATATATAAAGTAGGTCATGCTATCATTAATGGCATTTTTCAGCTTAAAACCAAACTCCAAGCAGATATTAAAAAAAAAAAAAAAACATGAATACAGTTTTGTATTTAATACATTATCAATAAATGTATTTAAAATGCAACCAGTGTAAGTACCTGATTTGACTTCAATCACTTATGTAGATAGCAGCTGCTTTTCTTTCTTTGATACGCACATCAAACACAGTCAGCAGATTCCTATCTACTTCATTGGTGTAATGGGGTTCTGAACCTGTGCTTGAACATCATCTATGGCCGGTTTATGTACAGTACAGCAGCACTCTGACTTGGAGAGGGAGGGGCCATTTTGTAGGCCAATTAGACAAGTGACATGTATAAATCCAAACAAGGAACACAGTTGAAGAGAGCAGAGTGAGCAGAGAGATGACCTTATCAGTCTGCTGCCAGTCTTTCACTGTCCAATCTACTGGCTTGAGGCTTGGAAGAGTGCAATTCTAAATGCAACAAAGAAAGTGGTGCCATCTGCTGGCTATGCTGTGTGGAAGGATTGTAAACAATTTAGGACTGGACAAACAGAAATACAAATCTCATTGGCAGGTAAAACAGCTTATATATACTGTGTGTGTGTGTGTATCATGTCATTGTCATTGTCATGTTGCAACCAAAAACGTAAATGTATTTTATTGGGATTTTATGTGATAGACCAACACAAAGTGGCACATAATTGTGAAGTGAAAGGAAAATGATAAATGGTTTTCAAAATGTTTTACAAATAAATATCTGAAAGTGTGGCGCGCATTTGTATTCAGTCAATACTTTGTAGAACCACCTTTCGCTTTAATTACAGCTGCAAGTCTTTTTGGGGATGTCTCTACCAGCTTTGTACATCTAGAGAGGGACATTTTTGCCCATTCTTCTTTGCAAAATAGCTCAAGCTCTGTCAGATTGTATGGAGAGCGTCTGTGAACAGCAATTTTCAAGTCTTTCCACAGATTCTTAATTGGATTTAGGTCTGGACTTTGACTGGGCCATTCTAACACATGAATATGCTTTGATCTAAACCAGTGGTTCTCAACTCCAGTCCTCAGGACCCACCAACAGGCCAGATTTTAAGTATTACCTTGGGGAGATGCAGACTAGAATACTGCAATCACTGAGCAGCAAATTATATCACCTGTGATGTATTTCAGTTATCTTGCAAACCTGGCCTGTTGGTGGGTCCTGAGGACCGGAGTTGAGAACCACTGATCTAAACCATTCCATTGTAGCTCTGGTTGTATGTTTAGGGTCATTGTCCTACTGGAAGGTGAGCCTCTGCTCCAGTCTCAAGTCTTTTGCAGACTCTAACAGGTTTTCTTCTAAGATTGCCCTGTATTTGGCTCCATCCATCTTCCCATCAACTCTGATTAGGTTCCCTGTCCCTGCTGAAGAAAAGCATCCCCACAACATGATGCTGCCACCACCATGTTTCACGGTGGGGCTGGTGTGTTCAGGGTGATGTGCAGTGTTAGTTCTCCGTCACGCGTAGCATTTTGCTTTAAGGTCAAAAAGTTCAATTTTAGTCTCATCTGATGAGCACCTTCTTCCACAGGTTTTACTGTGTCCCTCATATGGCTTCTCATAAACTCCAAACAGAACTTCTTATGGCTTTCTTTCAACAATAGCTTTCTTCTTGCCACTCTTCCATAAAGACCAGATTTGTGGAGTGCACGACTAATAGTTGTCCTGTGGACAGATTCTCCCACCTAAGCTGTGGATCTCTGCAGCTTCTCCAGAGTTATCGTGCTTCTCCGATTAATGCTCTCCTCGCCCAGCCTGTCAGTTTAGGTGGGTGGTCATGTCTTGGTAGGTTTGCAGTTGTGCCATACTCTTTCCATGTTCGGATGATGTGTTATATGGGTCCGTGAGATGTTCAAAGCTTGGGATATGTTTCTATAACCTAAGCCTGCTTTAACCCCTTCCCGCCGACCGTACGCAGATATGCGTACTCGGTTTTCCGGGGTTATACCGGGATGATGCCCGCAGCTGCAGGCATCATCCCGGTACCGTTGTTTTCAGCGGGCGATTGGCTACCCGAGTATAACAACCGATGCGGCTAAAAGCCGCTCGGCTGTTATACCGGAGGAGCGGGAAGGGACATCCCCCCTCCCGCTGCCTCCCGCCGCTCTTACCGGGCCTCCCGTGCGATCGGGAAGCCCGGTGTCCAATCGGCTGCCTCCGGCGGCTGGGGGCGGGCTGGAACGAAGCTGTGGGCTTCGTTCCAGCCTTCTCAATGTAAACGCGGAAGCGACGTCATGACGTCACTTCCCGTTTACTCGGCTGCCAATGGCGCCGGTTTTAAAAAAAAAATACAGTATTCAGAATCGCCGTTTTCGGCGATCTGAATACTTTGAAGTGCAAAGGAGGGATCGGGGGTCTTTTAGACCCCCAATCCCTCCATAAAGAGTACCTGTCACCACCTATTACTGTCACAAGGGATGTTTACATTCCTTGTGACAGCAATAAAAGTTAAAAAAAAAAAAAAATTTTAAACACAATTTTTAAAGTATAAAAATAAATAAATAAATACATTTTTTTTACAGTGCCTCCGTCCCCGCGAGCTCGCGCAGCGAAGAAAACGCATACGGAAGTCGCGCCCGCATATGTAAACAGTGTTCAAATCGCACATGTGAGGTATCGCCGCGATCGTCAGAGCGAGAGCAATAATTCTAGCCCTAGACCTCCTCTGTAACTCAAACCTGGTAACAGTAAAAAAAATTTAAAGTGTCGCCTATGGAAATTCATAGGTACCGTAGTTTGTCGCCATTCCACGAGTGCGTGCAATTATAAAGCGTGACATGTTTGGTATCTATTTACTCGGTGTAACATCATCTTTCACAATATACAAAAAAATTGGGGTAACTTTACTGTTTGGATTTTTTAAAATTCATGAAAATGTCCTTTTTCCAAAAATTTGCGTTTAAAACACCGCTGCACAAATACCGTGTGATATAAACTATTGCAACAATCTCCATTTTATTCTCTAGATTCTCTGCTAAAAAAATATATATAATGTTTTTGAACTCTAAGTAATTTTCTAGCAAAAAATACGGATTTTAACTTGTAAACACCAAATTTCAAAAATAGGCTTAGTCATGAAAGGGTTAAACATCTCCACAACTGATCCCTGACCTGTCTGGTGTTTTTCATTGGCCTTCATTATGCTGTTTGCTCACTAAGGTTCTCTAACAAACCTCTGAGGGCTTGACAGAACAGCTGTATTTATACTAAGATTAAATTATACACGGTGGACTCTATTTACTAATTAGGTGACTTCTGAAGGCAATTGGTTCCACTAGATTTTAGTTAGTGGTATCAGAGTAAAGGGGGCTGAATACAAATGCACGCCACACTTTTCAGATATTTGAAAATTTGAACGCCATTTATCATTTTCATTCTACTTCACGATTCTGTGCCACTTTGTGTTGGTCCATCACATAAAATCCCAATAAAATACAATTATGTTTTTGCTTGAAAAATTACAAAATGTGGAACATTTCAAGGGGTATGAATACTTTTTCAAGGCAATATATATATATACACACACACACAGTATCTCATAGAAGTGAGTACACCCCTCACATTTTTGTAAATATTTTATTATATCTTTTCATGTGACAAAACTGAAGAAATGACACTTTTCTACAATGTACAGTAGAGAGTGTACAGCTTGCATAACAGCGTAAATTAGCTGTCCTCTCAAAATAACGCAACACACAGCCATTAATGTCTAAACAGCTAGCAACAAAAGTGAGTACACCCCTAAGTGAAAACGTCCAAATTGGGCCCAAAGTGTCAATATTTTGTGTGGCCACCATTATTTTCCAGCACTGCCTTAACCCTCTTGGGCATGGAGTTCACCAGAGCTTCACAGGTTGCCACTGGAGTCCTCTTCCACTCCTCCATGACGACATCACGGAGCTGGTGGATGTTAGAGACCTTGCGCTCCTCCACCTTCCATTTGAGGATGCCCCACAGATGTTCAATAGGGTTTAGGTCTGGAGACATGCTTGGCCAGTCCATCACCTTTACCGTGGTTGCTGCCACACACACTTGATACCTTCTGAACCAAATAAGTTTATCTTGGTCTCATCAGACCACAGGACATGGTTCCAGTAATCCATGTCCTTAGTCTGCTTGTCTTCAGCAAACTGTTTGTGGGCTTCTTGTGCATCATCTTTAGAAGAGGCTTCCTTCTGGGATGACAGCCATGCAGAACAATTTGATGCAGCGTGTGGCATATGATCTGAGCACTGACAGGCTGACCCCCCCACCTCTTCAACCTCTGCAGCAATGCTGGCAGCACTCATCTATTTCCCAAAGACAACCTCTGGATATGAAGCTGAGCACGTGCACTCAACTTCTTTGGTCGACCATGGCAAGGCCTGTTCTGAGTGGAACCTGTCCTGTTAAACCGATGTATGGTCTTGGCCACCATGCTTGCAGCTCAGTTTCAGGGTCTTGGCAATCTTTTAGCCTAGACCATCTTTATGTAGAGCAACAATTCTTTTTTTCAGATCCTCAGAGTTCTTTGCCAATAGTTGCCATGTTGAACTTCAAGTGACCAGTATGAGGGAGTGAGAGCGATAACACCAAATTGAACACACCTGCTCCCCATTCACACCTGAGACCTTGTAACACTAATGAGTCACATGACACCGGGGATGGCTAATTGGGCCCAATTTGGAAATTTTCACTTAGGGGTGTACTCACTTTTGTTGCCAGCGGTTTAGACATTAATGGCTGTGTGTTATTTTGAAGGGGCCGCAAATTTACAGTTTATACAAGCTGTACACTCAATACTTTCAATTTTCACAGTGTAATTTCTTCAGTGTTGTCACATTAAACAATATAGCGTATATACTCGAGAATAAGTCGTTCCGAGTATAAGTCGAGGCCCTAATTTACCACAAAAAAAATGGGAAAAACGTATTGACCCGAGTATAAGGCGAGGGTGAGAAATGCAAAGCTACTGTAAGTGGAAAAGAAAGTCAAAATGCCCATTTGCAGCCTCACTGTGCCCATTTGCATGCCTCACTGTGCCCATTTGCAGCCATAGGTCCCCCGAACTTCAAACTCGGTAGTTAAGGGTTCCTAGATGCCCCCTAGCTGCAGCCAAAATTTGGGGTCTCTGAACCCAAAGTGTCCCGAAATGACATTGCTGCAGATGGAAACAGTTGACCGATTTTGGGGCCCCGTATCTCGGGGCCACTTAGTGCTAGGAACCCCAAATTTGGTGTGCAAACCCAGTGGGACCATAAAATATCCAAAGTTGGGATTTCTAGCACCAAGTGGCCCCGAGATACAGGGCCCCAAAAATCGGTTCAGAAAATGTCAAGCACTTTTCTGCAGCAGAGAATGACATTTTCCGAACCGATTTTGGGGCCCCGTATCTCAGGGCCACTTGGTGCTAGGAACTCCAGCTTTGGATATGTTATGGTACTAGTTCCACTGGGTTTCACACCAAATTTGGGGTTCCTAGCACCAACTGGCCCTGAGATATGGGGCCCCAAAGTCGGTTCGGAAAATGAAATTTTTTGCTGCAGAAAAGTGCTTGACTCGAGTATAAGTCGAGGGGGGCACTTTCAGCACAAAAAAATAAGACGAGGGTGAGAAATGCACAGCTACTGTAAGTGGAAAAGAGGGTCAAAATGCCCATTTGCAGCCTCACTGTGCCCATTTGCATGCCTCACTGTGCCCATTTGCAGCCATAGGTCCCCCGAACTTCAAACTCGGTAGTTAAGTGTTCCTAGATGCCCCCTAGCTGCAGCCAAAATTGTGCTGAAAAACTCGACTTATACTCGACTTATACTCGACTTATACTCGACTTATACTCGAGTTATACTCGAGTATATACGGTAATAAAATATTTACAAAAATGTGATGGGTGTACTCACTTTTGTGATATATATATATATATATATATATATATACTGCTCTGCAAACAATTTAGGCAGGTGTAAAACATGATGTAAACTAGGAACACTTTCAGAAATACAAGTGTTAATAGTTTATTTTTATGAATTATCAAAATGAAAAGTAAATGAACAAAAGAGAAATCCAAATCAAATCAATATTTGGCATGACCACTATTTACCTTCAAACCAGCATCAGTTCTTCTAGCAAACAGATTTTGAAGGCACTCAGCAGGTAGGTTGTTTCAAACATTTGAGCTGCCTCAAATCCTTCAGTCTCTTCGTGTAAACCCAGACAAACTTGATGTTGAGATCAGGGCTTGGTGGGGGCCAAACCAGGACTCCTTGTTTTTCTTAAAACTGAAGATAGTTCCTAATGATATTGGCTTCATGTTTGGGGTTGTCCTATGGCAGAATATATTTGGGCCAGTTACACACCTCCCCAATGGTATGGCATGATGGATAAGTATCTGCTCACATTTCTCAGCATTGAGGACACCATTGATTCTGACCAAATCTCCAACTCAGGTTGCACAAATGCAGCCCCAAATTTGCAAGGGACCTCCACCATGCTTCTCTGTTGCCTACAGACACTCATTATTGTACCGCTCTCTAGCCTTTCAGCAAACAAACTACCTCCTGCTACAGCCAAATGCACTGCTCAAAAAAATGTAAAGGAACACTTTGAAAACACATCAGATCTTAATGAAAAAAAATATCATGCTGGATATCTATACTGATTTGGACTGGGTAATGTGTTAGGAACGAAAGGATGCCACATCGTTTGATGGAAATGAAAATTATCAGCCTACAGAGGGCTGAATTCAAAGACACCCCAAAAATCAAAGTGAAAAAATTATGCAGCAGGCTAGTCCATTTTGCTAAAATTTCATTGCAGCAACTCAAAATGGTCCTCAGTAGTTTGTATGGCCTCCCAATGCTTGTATGCATGCCTGACAATGTCGGGGCATGCTTCTAATGAGACGACGGATGATGTCTTGGGGTGTTTTCTCCCTGATCTGGACCAGGGCATCACTGAGCTCATGAACAGACTGAGGTGCAACCTGGCAGCGTCGGATGGTCCAAAACATAATGTCCCAGAGGTGTTCTATTGGATTTAGGTCAGGCGTAGGGTCTGACATTAGGTCCAAGGATTTCATCCCGATACCTAATTGCAGTCAGGGTACCATTGTCTAGCATGTAGAGGTCTGTGCGTCCCTCCATGAATATGTCTCCCTAGACAATCACTGACCCACCACCAAACCAGTCACACTGAACGATGTTACAGGCAGCAGAACATTCTCCATGGCTTCTCCAGACCCTTTCATGTCTGTCACGTGCTCAGGGTGAACCTGCTCTCATCTGTGAAAAGCACAGGTCGCCAGTGGCGGACCTGCCAATTCTGGAGTTCAATAGCAAATGCCAATCGAGCTCCATGGTGCTAGGCAGTGAGTACAGGGCCCACTAAAGGACATTGTGCCCTCAGGCCACCCTCATGAAGTCTGTTTCTGATTGTTTGGTAGGAGACATTAACACCAGTGGCCTGCTGGAGGTCATTTTGTAGGGCTCTGGAGGTACTCATCCTGTTCCTCCTTGCACAAAGGAGCAGATACCAGTCTTGCTGATGGGTTAAAGCGGAGTTCCACCCAACAATTGAACTTCCGCTGTCCGGAGTCCTACCCCCCTCCGGTGTCACATTTGTTACTTTTCAGGGGGAGGGGGGAGCAGATACCTGTCTAATACAGGTATTTGCTCCCACTTCTGGCGAAAGATCTCCGAAGACAGCAGGGACCACTCAGAACGCGCAGCGCGGTTCGCGCATCCGCAGTAGGGAGCAGGCTGTGAAGCTGCAAGGCTTCACTTCCTGACTCCCTTACTAGCAATGCCCACGCCTCCACCCGGAGCTGAGGGACGGGTCAGCTTCGGGTGAGGACATTGCAGGTGCCCTTGACAGGTAAGTGTCCTTATTTTAAAAGTCAGCAGCTGCAGTATTTGTAGCTTCTGACTTTTAATTTTTTTTTTTTTTAGGCGGAACTCTGTTTTGAGGACCTTCTACGGGCCTGTCCAGCTCTCTTAGAGTGACTGCCTGTCTTCTGGAATTTCCTCCAAGCTCTTGAGATTCTGCTGGGAGACGCAGCAAACCTTCTGGCAATGGCACATATTGATGTGCCATTCCTGGAGGAGTTTGACTGCCTGTGGAACCTCTATAGGGTCCAGGTATCCTCTTATGCTTCCAGTAATGACACTGACCCTAGCCAAATGCAAAACTTGTGAAAAACAGTCAGAAAAGATGAGTAGGGGAAAAAATGGCCTCCACATGTAAAACATTCCTGTTGTGGAGGCCTTCTAATTGTTGCCCATCTAGTGCACCTGTTAATTTCATTAACACCAAAGCAGCTGAAACTGATTAACAACCCTCTGCTACTTAACTGACCAGATCAATATCCCAGTAGTTTAATTGACTTGATGCTATACTCTGATTAACAAGTGTACCTTTAATTTTTTTGAGCAGTGTATTTTTCTGGCGACTACTGCGTTTACAGTTCTCAACGTTGCTTGTTTCTTTGTGCTTCTTAAAAAGAGCTTGAACAGCACATTTTGAAACCCCAGTCTGATTTCTAGGAGAGACCTTGCTCATGCAATACAACTACCTTGTGTCTTGCGGCTGTGCTCAGTCTTGCCATGCTGTATGACTTGTGACATGAAACTGTTTTCCACAACCTCACCTCAGTAGCAGAGTTTGGCTGTTCCCCACCCAGTTTTAAGCCTCCTACACAGCTGTTTCTGTTTAAGATAATGACAGTGTTTCAACCTACATATCAAATTGATGATCATTAGCACCTGCTTGGTATAATTGGTTAATCATACACCTGACACTAATCCTACAAAATCCCTGGTTTTGTGCAAGTGTAAAAATTGATGCTGGTTTTAAGCCAAAGGATAGTCACACCAAATATTAATTTGATTTCGATTTTTCTTCTTGCATTTTGCAAATCGATAAAAATAAACAATTCCAATATATATTTTTGAAAGCATTCTTACTTTACAGCACTGCTTCACACCTGCCTAAAACCTTAGTACAGTTATATGTGTATATATATATATATATATATATATATATATATATATATATATATATATATATATATATATAAATAAATTTATATATATATATATATATATATATATATATATATATATATATATATATATATATATATATATATATAAATATATATATATATACACAGGGCTTTTTTTCTCAAACAATAGGTGCTGGAACTCAACCAGGACCCCCCCTAAACCCCTCTCCCCCCACACACACCCTCCAAATCACATCAAATAGTAGGTGTGGTCATATTTCACAAACAGTAGAAGGGTCTTAAAGGGGCATTAAATATCAGGATTGCATTACATACAGAGTGCAGAGTTCATGGGGGTTACACACAGAGTGCAGAGCTGTCACTTGTAAACACAGAAACCAGACTTCTGTGTTTACAAGTGATTGTGGTGAGCAGGCACCAAAGGGTCTGAGCCAGAGGTGGTGGAACTGAGTTCCACCAAGTTCCCCCTGAAAAAAAAGCCCTGTATATATATATATATATATATATATATATATATATATATATATATATATATATATATATATATATATAAAGGTTTCTAGTACAGCTGGCTTTCTGTCTAGTAATCCCATAGAAGATGATTTCCAAATGTCACAATTAGCCCAGGTTCACACTGAGCTGCGGGAATGAAGCCGTGCGAGTTCAGCTGAACTCACACAATTTCACTCCCGCATGTCAATCCCGATTTTGGCCACGATTTAAGAGACATCTGTGCAGGTTTCTGCACAGATGTCAATGTAAATCACAGGCTCTCAAAAAGTAGTACAGAAACTACTTTTTGGAATCGGTGCGGCGCCACAAATGGAGCGTCGCATCGATTAGGACGGTGCCATTGCCGGCAATTGCCACCGATTTTGACATGTCAAATCGCATGTTAAATCGCACCAGTGTGAACCAGGGCTTAATCCTTCTTTTATGGCTGATAATAGCGTACAATAGACAGCTCTGCAAGTAACATGTTTCTATATATTTTTTTTTCTTGTGCTCTTAAAAGCATGCCATTTGTGATGCAGATAGACAGCTTTGGTTATATTGCATGTACATGTTGCCTGGCACTATACTCTTCTATTCTTCTAATCTGCATAGATGGGTTGTAGAAGCGGCTGAGCACTTTAAAGAATAGAAAAAAAGCCTTAAGAATTCCAGCAGTCATTCCTCAAAGGTTCCTAGCAGTGAAGACGTTAAAACTGGTTCCGTACTTTGTTCTGCGCTGGTGACAGCGTTTTTATGTCATAAGACAGCAGCAACATTTTATCTGCTGTGGCTATTATAGAGCTGACTGGATCCTGCAACATAATGATTTATCTTCCCTGTTCCATCATTCACATTAATGATAAAAAGCTGCATGAAGCTTGCTGAGTTTAACTTGGAAACATGACTGACATAATGGAATCATCAAACACAATTGGAGATACACCGTGTGCCTAGATTATATGTCATAATCTATCAGCAGCCTCCGGGATTGACTGTTGGATTCCAATGTTTGCACATGCTGTTCTTTATCTCTTTTGATATTTCTTGTGATTTCTTAGTAGGCTTTCAGGAAAGGACAGTTTGTAGGAATTTAGGAGAGATAAAGATAAAATAAACTAAGCGTTTTTTTTTTTTGTAGCATCCTATTGTTCTGTGAAAACTGAATTTGCAGTGACATAAAGCTAAACCAGGTATATTTCCCACAGTAGGGGCCAATTCACACACGTTTGCGATGCTTGTTGCTGCATGTGTTTTTGTGTGTTTTAAATATAAATTTGTGTGTGTTTAAACATGATTATAAAGGAAAGAATAAAAAAAAAAAAATAACAAACATGATATACTTGCCTGCTCTGTGTAATGGCTTTGCACAGAGCAGCTCCAATCCTCTTGTTCTTGGGTCCCCCACCGGTGCTCCTGGCTCCTCCCCCCTGATAAATGCCCCTCTGAGCCGCACTCTGTTTGTCTTTTTACACATGGAGTGTGTCTCCCCCCACTCTCTTCTCATTGGCTCACTGGCTGTGATTGACGGCAGCAAAAGCCAATGGTGCCCGCTGCTGTGTGAGCCAATGAGGAGAGAGTGGCCTGGGAGAGCAGCTGCTCTCATACACATCAATGGATCGAGATGGGGCTCAGGTCCATCTCGATCTCGGGGGGTTGGGGGTTGTGCTGCACCCAGAAGGTTTTTTACCTTAATGCATAGACTGCATTAAGGTAAAAAAAAACCTTGAGTTCTAAGAACCACTTTAGTAAGGAAGGAACAGTAAAGAGGTTTTCCATGGTGTAGATGCATTTAAATGCACAAAAAAATTATGTGCGTTTGTGCAAATTTATTTTATTGGACCGGCTTAATGGGTGTAAATGCACAAATGCTGCTTTTTTTAAAGTCTAGTTTAGGTTTATAAAAGTGCACTAGTCATATACAGTATGTTAGTCAATTCAGTTTCTTATTGAAATGCATTTTGATGCTGTTAAGGCGTATATTGTTTACTGCAGGAATATGAATGGGCCCTAATCTCAACTTCAGTGGTATAGTTACTGGCATCCCGATGTAAAACTTCACGTCACCAAATTAATGATAGTGTTACTCACCCATCAGATAGATGACAATAGAAAATGGCTACCAATTTCTGCATCTTTGGTTAGCTACCTAGCCTCCAGTCTGCCTATTAGATAATGGAGAAGCTGCAGCGCACTGATGTGTTCACCTCTGTGCTGTCCCCTCCTATAAGTACGCTTTCAGTGTTAGAATTACAACTCTGTAAAATATAGTAGTGCCCATCAAATTGGGCATGTGGTGGCTTCATACGTATTGTTTCTTTTGCTTTTTTCCCTCACCTCCTGTATTAGTGAGGCACCACTCTGGATGAAGAAGCACAAGATGCACAGCAGACAGCAGCATTGCCAGTCTAGGGGAAGGGTAGTGTTAACTGTAATAGCAGATTTAGATACCCTAATGCCATGTACACGCGGGCGGACTTTTCGACCAGACTCCGAACTAATCCGTCGGACAATCCAACCGTGTGTGGGCTTCATCGGACCTGCAGCGGACTTTTTCGGTCAGAAATCAGACGGACTTTAGATTTAAAAAATGTTTCAAATCTTTCCGATGGATTCGAGTCCGGTCGAAAAATCGTCTGTATGCTAGTCTGACGGACGAAAATTGACGCTAGGGCAGCTATTGGCTACTGGCTATGAACTTCCTTGTTTTAGTCCGTCATCACGTACGAATCCGTCGGACTTTGGTGTGATCGTGTGTAGGCAAGTCCGTTCATTGGAAAGTCCGTCGGAAGTCTGTCTAAAGTCCGTCGGAAAGACCGTTGGACCTTTGATGCCGAAAAGTCCGCCCGTGTGTACACGGCATTACAAATTGAAGCCAAACTCCAGCTCACACTTTATAATCAGTTACAGCAAACCATTTTTTTTCCTTTTGGGATAAAGGTTTTACATGAATAAATAAAGGCTGATCATTTTAATCACCCCGCCAGTGTTATGTGGTTTGTCTCATTCATGTAAACTGACACATTTTACTGTAGAGCTTCAAAAACATCAGACTTGTTGGCTGGATTAGCAGATGGAAAAAGGAGAAAGAAAGCCTAAAAAAGGAAACGAATCACATCTAAGAATTAGTAAACTGCAATATAACAAATGTTTGGTTTTGGGATTAATACTGCCTTAACCACTTGCCTACAGGGCACTTACACCCCCTTCCTGCCCAAGCCATTTTTCAGCTTTCAGCGCTGTCGCACTTTGACAATTGTGCGGTCATGCTACACTGTACCCAGATGACATTTTTAGAATTTTCTTCACACAAATAGAGCTTTCTTTTGGTGGTATTTAATAACTGCTGGGTTTTTTATTTTTTACTAAAAAAAAAAAAAAAAAAAGACCAAAGATGTGAAAAAATGTTTTTTTTACTTAGTTTCTGTCAGTAAATTTTGTAATTAAGTAATTTTTCTCCTTCACTGATGTACGCTGATGAGGCAGCACTGATGGGCTCTGATAGACTGAACTGGAGGACATTGATGAGGTGGTACTTATGGTCACTGATGAGGCGGCACTTATGGGCACTGATTAGGTGGCACTGATGAGGCATTAATATGCCACACTTATGGGCACTGATAGGTGGCACTGATATGTGGCACTGATGAGCACTGATAGGTGGCACTGATGGGCACTGTTAGGTGGCACTGGTGGGCACTGATAGGCGGCACTGGTGGGCACTGATAGCCTGCACTGGGCATTGATGGGTGGCACAGATCGGCGGCATTGATGGGCAGCACTGATAGACAGGACTGATGGCCAGCATGGACTGGCATCACTAATGGGCACTGGTGGCACTTGTGGGCAGTGGTGGGCATTGATTGCTGGCACTGGTGGGCAATCATCGCTGGCACTGATTTGTGGCACTGGTGCCCTGATTACATTTATAGATGTGTCCTGTGAGGAGATGCCGCTGATCAGCTCTCCTCGCCACACACTCTGTCAGTGTGAGGCGAGGAGCGCCAATTACCGGCAGCTCAATGTTTACATGTGACTGGCTGTGATTGGACACAGCCGATCACATGGTTAAAGAGCCGCGGACGCGGCTCTTTACAGAGATCGGGGTCACACCGTGTCCTAGCAACACTGCACGATTGCCACGCTATGCGCCCCCGTTGGCGTGCCAGGGCGGCCGTTCTGGGACAGCGTGATATGACGCTGTCCCAGAACGAGAGCCGCACCGCCCCGCCTTCATTTAACGGTGAGGCGGGCGGCAACTAGTTAACCGCTTCACGCTGGCATGACAGTCAACCATGGCGCTCAAGTGGTCTTAAGCCCTGCCCCGACTCCCAGCAACCTAAACCTCTTAAAGGGAGGTGGGGCGGGGCTTAAGATCACGTGAGTGCCATGGTTGACTGTCATGGCAGTCACGTGATCTGAACTCCCGATCCCTGCTTGCTCGCTAGCCTTTGGTTAGGCGCCGGTAACTGTGCCGGGAGTGCGTAGGGCTCATGCTCTCAGCACAGCTGTACTGACCGCAATTCACTCAAATATGCGGCCTCTCAGCGCCAAGGACCATGGTGCCGAGAGGCCACATACTTGTGTGCAGCCGGCGCCAAAGGGTTAAGGATTGGTGAGCTGCAATATATTACATTTTTTTATTGGGTTTATTACCACTTTAATTAAAGACAGATTTAATGTGCTTCTATTTTAAATTACCTATTGTTAATGAAGGTGTAGCTGTAAAATTATTTTCATGTTTTCCCGGAGTTCAGCTTATAGGATAATTGCATTTCCCAATTTTCATATGAGCATATAATGCATCTCTGTGCATAATGTGTTGTATTTACCTGTTCTGCACTGTTTTGCAGTACTCAATACTAAGCACAGAGGCATGCTTCCAGAGCCACAGTGTGAATGACTGCAGCACATATCTGACCCCAAATGCCATGTCTTTTTAAGGGCAGAGTCTTCAATGTTCATTCTGGACACATTTTGCAAGATGACACTAATGCCGCTTACACACGGTCGGACTTTTCGGCTAAAAAAGTCCGACAGCCCTTTCGACGGACTTTTGGCGGACTTGCGGCAGACTTTCTATACGAACGGACTTGCCTACATACGATCACACAAAAGTCCGACGGATTCGTAAGTGATGACGTACACCGGACTAAAATAAGGAAGTTGATGGCCAGTAGCCAATAGCTTCCCTAGCGTGGGTTTTTGTCCGTCAGACTAGCATACAGACGAGCGGATTTCTGGGTCCGGCGTAGTTACGACGTAAAGATTTGAAGCATGTTTCAAATCTAAAGTCCGTCAGATTTGCGGCTGGAAAAGTCCGCTGAAAGTCCGGGGAAGCCCACACACGATCGGATTGTCAGCCGGCTTTAGTCCGTCGGCGTCCGTCGGACTTTTGTAGACAAAAAGTCCGACCGTGTGTACGCGACATTATTGCACTGCTTTCTACTTCTCAAAAGCTTTCCTCAAGCTTCAATCAAGCTGCACTAAAAATGAACTACAGCTTACACCCCGCATGGGGAAACCATTCCCCAGAGACCATCTGACTACCAATGATATGTTCTCTGCAGCTAAGATCAATGCCTAAATATAGATAGATAGATAGATAGATAGATAGATAGATAGATAGATAGATAGATAGATAGATAGATAGATAGATAGATAGATAAATAGAAAACACACAAAAGTGAAAAGATGAAACCCCAGATCCCCAAGCTGGAAACTGGAGTAGGGGGTGTAAATGTGTCACAACACACAAAACTAAAGTAATTTTAAAAATACAAAATAGCTTTATTAATATGACAACAAAATATCCACAGTAGGGAAAATCTAAACATCTACAGTACAATATTTCAAATTTGAATTATATAAAATATTTAACATTCTTGACAAGTGTAAAAAAAAAATGGGGGGGGGGGGTTATTCCCAAACATTCCAGGGAATCATAAAGATGGGCAAAAACACCACTCAGGGTGGACAGTAAAGACATGAACTGAGTGCATTCTCTCACCTAAAAACTTTAGTCACTGAACTCACCGAACATCCAACCGTTGCATCCAGGGTTTATCAAGTTGTCTATCAATACATGGTGAGTATCTATCTGAACAATAAAACAAGATATGTTTCTCTGAAAATAATCACTTCTAACCAGGGCTTTTTTTCTTAAATAATAGGTGCTGGAACTCAACCACGACACCCCCAACCCCCCCTCCCCCCACACACATCCTCCAAATTGCATCAAATAGTGGGTGTGGTTAGATCTCACAAACAGTAGAAGAATATATATATATATATATATATATATATATATATATATATACAGTGCCTTGCAAAAGTATTCGGCCCCCTTGAACTTTTCAACCTCTTGCCACATTTCAGGCTTCAAACGTAAAGATATAAATTTTTTATTTTTTGTGAAGAATCACCAACAAGTGGGACACAATTGTGAAGTGGAACGAAATCTTTTGGATTTTTGAAACTTTTTTAACGAATAAAAAAATGAAAAGTGGGGCGTGCAAAATTATTCGGCCCCCTTGCGTTAATACTTTGTAGAGCCACCTTTTGCTGCGATTACAGCTGCAAGTCGCTTGGGGTATGTCTCTATCAGTTTTGCACATCGAGAGACTGAAATTCTTGCCCATTCTTCCTTGCAAAACAGCTCGAGCTCAGTGAGGTTGGATGGAGAGTGTTTGTGAACAGCAGTTTTCAGCTCTTTCCACAGATTCTCAATTGGATTCAGGTCTGGACTTTGACTTGGCCATTCTAACACCTGGATACGTTTATTTGTGAACCATTCCTTTGTAGATTTTGCTGTATGTTTGGGATCATTGTCTTGTTGGAAGATAAATTTCCGTCCCAGTTTCAGGTCTTTTGCAGACTCCAACAGGTTTTCATCCAGAATGGTCCTGTATTTGGCTGCATCCATCTTCCCCTCAATTTTACCCATCTTCCCTGTCCCTGCTGAAGAAAAGCAGGCCCAAACCATGATGCTGCCACCACCATGTTTGACAGTGGGGATGGTGTGTTGAGTGTGATGAGCTGTGTTGCTTTTACGCCAAACATATCGTTTTGCATTGTGGCCAAAAAGTTGGATTTTGGTTTCATCGGACCAGAGTACCTTCTTCCACATGTTTGGTGTGTCTCCCAGGTGGCTTGTGGCAAACTTTAGATGAGACTTTTTATGGATATCTTTGAGAAATGGCTTTCTTCTTGCCACTCTTCCATAAAGGCCAGATTTGTGCAGTGTACGACTGATTGTTGTCCTATGGACAGACTCTCCCACCTCAGCTGTAGTTCTCTGCAGTTCATCCAGAGTGATCATGGGCCTCTTGGCTGCATCTCTGATCAGTCTTCTCCTTGTCTGAGCTGAACGTTTAGAGGGACAGCCAAGTCTTGGTAGATTTGCAGTGGTCTGATACTCCTTCCATTTCAAAATGATTGCTTGCACAGTGCTCCTTGGGATGTTTAAAGCTTGGGAAATCTTTTTGTATCCAAATCCGGCTTTAAACTTCTCCACAACAGTATTACAGACCTGCCTGGTGTGTTCCTTGGTCTTCATGATGCTCTCTGCGCATTCAACAGAACCCTGAGACTATCACAGAGCAGGTGCATTTATACAGAGACTTGATTACACACAGGTGGATTCTATTTATCACCATCAGTCATTTAGGACAACATTGGATCATTCAGAGATCCTCGCTGAACTTCTGGAGTGAGTGTTCTGCACTGAAAGTAAAGGGGCCGAATAATTTTGCACGCACCACTTTTCAGTTTTTTAATTGCTAAAAAAGTTTAAAATACCCAATAGATTTCGTTCCACTTCACAATTGTGTCCCACTTGTTGGTGATTCTTCACAAAAAATTAAAATTTTATATCTTTATGTTTGAAGCCTGAAATGTGGCAAAAGGTTGAAAAGTTCAAGGGGGCCGAATACTTTCGCAAGCCACTGTGTATATATATATATATATATATATATATATATATATATATATATATATACAGGGCTTTTTTTCAGCGGGAACGTGGGGGAACGCGGTTCCGGCACCTCCTGGACTGACTGTATGTAATGGTAAGGGGTGCTGGGGTGTGCTGCAGGGTGTTGATGCTCACTGCTGGGGGATCTATGCTAGCTGGAGGGGATATATTTTTGCAGGGCGGGTCTAGTGTTGCTAAGGAGGTCTATTGTTGCTGTTGGGGGACCTATTGTTGCTGGGGTGGGTCTTATGTTGCTGGGGGGGTCAGTTGTTGCTGAAAGAGATCTACTGTTGGGGGGAGGGGTCTATTGTTGATGGCTGCCGGAGAGTCTATTAATGCTGGCTGTGCGGAGATCTGTTGATGCTCCCGGGAGTCTATTGTTGCTGGGGGGGGGGATTTTGTTGTGGGTTGCTCCATTGCTGTTAGGGGGATCTATTGTTGCTGGCTGCAGGGGATCTATTTTACTGCTTTTCTTGATAGCATTACCAAATTCCATACAAATTACTTAGCAACACAAACTGATACTTGGTTCTGTATTGTCTAAAAGGGATGGTACTGGGAGGTGGGTGGGGGATGGAACCAAGGGATAGTGCTCGGAGGTGGGTAGCGATGGAGAAAAATGGTGACTCGGAAAGGGGGAGTTCCTGCACCTATTGTCTGAGAAAAAAAGCCATATATATATATATATATATATATATATATATATATATATATATATATATACATTAAAATAAAGCAGGGGTGTCAAACTTTGTGACCTTCCTGGGACATGGCACATTGGTAGAAGAGGTCTTGGGCCGCACATAAAATACACTAACAATAAGAATAGCTGATGAGCAGAAAAAGTCAGACAGATCACAAGGTTAATGATCACTGATATAGATAATGTACTTATGTGAGTAATAAAACCTCATTTTTATTGTAATATTTTTTGTTATAACAGTAAAAGAGGGCAACATAAAACGAGTGTGATATTTGACACTGTTTTTGATTAACGCATCAATATCTAGTTGGATGGATGTAGTAGCAATTCTCAATGAATTCTCAAGGTGCTCATCAGATTTTGGTTCTAATTTTGCTCTTCATGTGCTTCATCCTTGAAAATCGTTGTTCACAAACATAGGTGCTTCTGAAAACTCATGACATGAATAAGGTGAGATTGTGAAGAGTGGGATATGTTTATTTGGGAAGAAAACACTTATTAAAGTCCATTAAAGACACAGTCAAAATTTTCTTCAGACACATGTCTGCTAAGTATAAATGCATTTTTACAGAAAATTCCCCCCAAAAGAGCAACATTTTTAGGTAAGTTTACGGTTTTGTGTTGGGTTGCATGTTGGGCACCCCTGATGCACAGTATATATTGTAATTTTGGAGCCTGAGATTACCAGCCAGCTGTTGGTAGAAGCAAACAGTTTTGTACTCACAAAAAAAACCCAGGGAACAAAACAGCTTTCTTCAGCAAACAATTGCGAAATAGTCCATAACTCTGGCTCACCGCCAGTATCGCCCATCCCTTAACAGGGTTTTTTTCTAATTTCCTGCCTGCCTCAGGGGTCCCAAAGAGGAGATCTCCAAAATTCAGCAACTGTGTTGCAGTCACTAGCCAGTCCACACTGCTATAGACTCCACAGGCACCAGCTGATGGCTTCATGTTACTCTTTTAGGCTTCTCTTTCAGGTGGCTTAACTCCTTCAAATCCCCTGTATTCAGGGTTTGGACTTTTGTCTAGGGAGTAAGGAATAAACAGGAACACTTACCTTATTCCTTGTTCCACCTGGCCACCTGTACTCTCCTCGGCTCTTGGTAAGTTAGCGGGTTCCATGATGTCCTTACAGACAATGTAGGACAGCTGGCGTGCGATGATGTCATAAAGGCCATGACTGGACAACCAGTGAAGGGAAGCGACTTCGTGGGACCTTATATAGGGACTGTCCAAACTAACTTTCAGGCCATGTTTAGGAAAAGCAATAGACTAACTATTGCAGATGCAGCTTAGTTCCCTGCCCTTATAAACACGACAGACCATTGCATGATTGGTTGGTGCAAGCTGACCCCAGATCTAAATATGCGAAGATGCCTTACAAGTTTTCTAACAAAACGTTACTACAAGTTTTATAATAGCAGTGTTTGCAATTCTTTGATCTAGGGGACACAGTTCGCACATCCACACACAGAAGAAAATACCCTTTACAAGACTGCTACAGTTGTAAAATTGAACTTTGTATTTTGCTGTGAAAATGCTGCATATGTTGGCAAAACCTTAGGTCCTTTTAAACGATGTTTCCAATGCCAAAGAAGTGACATAAGAAGAGCACTTACCAAAAAAGCCAAGGGAGAACCTATTAATCTAAGTAAAGCTGTAGCAGTACACTTTGCTGAAAACAACCATCAGGTACATGCATTGAGAAGGATGGTCATGGAACACGTTGACAGACCACCAAGAGGGGGAACAAAGATTGCTTCCTCCTATGCATACTAGACACACATACTTAAAACTTTACATCCAGGAGAGTTAAACACAAACCTTTTCGTGACATGTTTCCTGGATGAACACTAGAGCCTAAAATTGCTTACTGATCTCACCAACACTGTTTTTATTCTTTTCTTGCTTTTTCTTTCTTTATCTATAGACTTCTGTTTTTCCTGACATTGCTGTTATTTCATTTCTTGTCCCTCATCTTGTCTCTCAATACAATGTTCACTAAAGCAGGCCATAGATGATGCATTTTTTTTGTTGAACAAAAAAAATGATTTGGTTCCCCCTTCAACACACTCGTGTTGATGGAGGAATCCCTCCCATGGATCTATAGTATTCTAATAGAGGGGAGACTATAGCCGGCAGCAATGATTGATGGTGTTGATGGGGGAATCCCTCCCATGGAGCTATTGTATTCTAATAGAGGGGAGACTATAGCCGGCAGCAATGATTGATGGTGTTGATGGAGGAATCCCTCCCATGGATCTATAGTATTCTAATAGAGGGGAGACTATAGCCGGCAGCAATGATTGATGGTGTTGATGGGGGAATCCCTCCCATGGATCTATAGTATTCTAATAGAGGGGAGACTATAGCCGGCAGCAATGATTGATGGTGTTGATGGAGGAATCCCTCCCATGGATCTATAGTATTCTAATAGAGGGGAGACTATAGCCGGCAGCAATGATTGATGGTGTTGATGGAGGAATCCCTCCCATGGATCTATAGTATTCTAATAGAGGGGAGACTATAGCCGGCAGCAATGATTGATGGTGTTGATGGGGGAATCCCTCCCATGGAGCTATTGTATTCTAATAGAGGGGAGACTATAGCTGGAAGCAATGATTGCGCTAAAAAAAAAAACTGACATGCTTGTCATACAGAAGTCAATCGGGAGCCTGTCCATAAATGGATGTCCATAGATGGATCAAAATTCAGCATTTCCCTGCTGAACTGGCCAAACTTCGATCCATCTTAAGTGAGATATGACTGCTGTGATATCTCCATAGACTAATCTATAATTTTATTAATTTCACATTCATATTGCGAAAGCTGGCAGCTGTGCCTTGTTTACTGAGAAATGGCTAATTACTACTGACCTTTATGGTAGATGACCTGTGATTTCACCTTTATATTCTTCATTCTTTGTTGATGTATTATTTATGCAGTTCATTGTTCATTATTTCCAGGCCTACTGCAGACACCATTAATATTTTCTTCATACAGCTATTGGAAATCAAGTTAAATATTGAGTTGCTGTTTTCCAGTAACACTTGATCTTTGCGTTAATTGCTGAATATTGGGGGATTATAATGTGTCAGTAATGTGTGTTGTGTTTTTTTTTTTTTTTTTTCAGTGAAACCATCATGTTTCTTCATGAAATATTTCACCAGGGTCTGAAAGCCAGAATTACTAACTGGCCTACTTTAATTTTAGGTATGTGAGCTTGTTTTCTAATACTATTAATAATACATGAATGAGAGCTGCCAAGTTGAATGGCTACTGCCTTGACGTTTGGGACTTGTGTGGCTTTTTAATATGTTCATATCGTTTTGAAGTCTTCCTTGGGTTTGTAGAAATGGCATTACTTTTTTATCACGCTGAATTATACAGTATATCACTGATTGCTTCTCTTAATCACCAGTCTGTTACTGAATAAGAAGTGCTAGGAAAAACTATTTTTTATGTCTGGTCCTTTAGAAGTGCCATTTTTTTGTTTTATTGTTTGTGATCCTTAAGTCACTGCTAATATTTGTTAGACCATTCATGTGTCAAGGTGTGCCCCTAAAGCTTTGATAATGGCAAGGTATACTGCTTTCCAAAGACATCTTGACAGAAAGCAACAGTACAACAGGGTGATTGTAACATGAAGTGAGCTTTTATAAATGTACAAGGAGAACGCTGCACATCTCTAGGGCCGAAACAACTAATCGATTAATCGACAACTAATCGATTATGAAATTAATCGATTATGAAAATAGTAATCGATTAATCGGCCAGTAACATAAAGGGGTTAAAAAAGCTAAAATTAGCCCTATATAGTACAAAAAGAGCAAATCTCTACTGTAAATATTACTTTCACTGTTGCACAGTAAAAAAACTAAGGGCAATTTTTTTATTTTTTAACTCCATTATGTTACTAAATGTCTTAGGCCTGGTTCCCACCTATGTGATTATTTATGCTTTTTTCAGCTGCTGTGTATTTGGAAAGGGTCAAGGACCTTTTTTAACGCAAAACGGTGCTTTTTTGGTTCAATATACTTCAATGGAGAAGCTGCAGAAAAGCATATAATATTACAGTTCTGTTTGAAAATCTGCAAAAAAAATTTGATCTGAGTCTGATGATATTTACCAGATTCAACCTCTAATAATATATAGAGTATATCTCTTCTGTCTGTTATTCTCAGAGAGGATTAAAGATTTTACTCCCTAAACCATATAGTTGGTTATTTATATTTACCCCTGCATATAAAGATATTTAGGAATAAATTGCCTTTTTTTAAACTTTACATATTAACTAAATTATACACCACACTTTTTTTAAAGGTTATTAACCGATTAATCGATTAATCGAAACAATAATCGGCCAACTAATCGATTATGAAAATAATCGTTAGTTGCAGCCCTACACATCTCTGAACCACTCAAGGTGCAAGAGGGATGAAAGGTGGCCTCAGCCCTGGATCCTCCCGACTTGTTTTACCCCTCCAAGGGGCTTAGGCATAGAGGTACACCTCTATGCCTAAGCCCCAGCGGTGAAGCAAAACACATCAGAGAATGTGGCTTGTCGTAGGAGCAAGGGCTGAGGCCATCTTTCATCTCTCTTGCACCTTGAGCGGCTCGAAGGTGTGTGGCAATCTCCTTGTACATTCCTACAGCATTGAATTAAGCATTCACACCTGCACCCTGTTTTGGAGTGGGTCCACCAGAGCCATATCACCGGTGCTTGGAGCAGCGCTCCACTAAATATTTATAAAGTGAGCTTTTCCCCATTCTTGAGTAGAAATACATGCACATATTCTAAGAAATGTAAGAACTGGGTATCTCTTCTTCTAGAGGAGGATCTCAATTCCCCCAGTTCCTTCCACTTTAGCTGATAGAGTGTACTTCCTACAGTGTTGGTGTAAGGAGATCTATTGTGGCAATGGTATCCTAATGACAGGAATATGCTTTATGCAGGTGGATAGACTAAAACTCTCTATCCACAGAGGCGTTAATGAGATTAACCTTTTCGTCCCCAGTCCTAGCAGCCATCAGATGTCCCAGGAATATCCATCATCAGATTCTTTTACAACTTCGTACCTGCTTGTGTGTGTAAATCATATGTATAATCAATTGAATTCAGACTGGTGCTCTGACAGCAAACGGTGGAATGTTTTTTTTGTTTTTGTTTTTTTAAACAAAAAAGTTTATTTAGGTTTTCCAGAACAAACAATTTAAAGCGGATTAGACATAGATAGAAATATTTTACAAAGTTTCCTTGCATTTCCTAACAAATGTAGGAGTAGCAGTCAAATCAACAATATGTTAACAAAAAAAAAAAAACAATGCACCCATCTCGGGTGGAGGTATAAGAGGTCACACTGATTACCTTTATTTCATACACTTTAACCCCACATTCTCATAAGTAGACGCAAGAGATCCACTGGTGAGGACTAGTTTATATCGATTACCATGAGCCCTGACCCGGGGGCCTCAGCCAATAGTTAGATGTTTTGCCTTCACCCATGCTGCCCAAATCTTCCCAAATTTTTTGGGGCAATTTCTTCCCATATATGTCATTTTATATAATGGTAATGCCCTATTTATCAAGGACTGCCAAAGCTGTCTAGTGGGTGGTTGGGACTGATTCCACTGTAACAGGATTGCCTTTCTAGCATATAGTGTGGTGTAGAAGATAAACAGTTTCTTCCCCCATGAAACCTCTAGGAAGTTGCAAATACCTAACAAAAGAGGGATCGGGCTGTATGGGATCATCACTCTCCCTATAGAGTTAATATCAGCAAGTATATTTTCCCAGAATTCCTTCACACCAGGGCAGGACCAGACTATATGGAAGAAGTCAGCGTCATCCGAACCACACCTAGCGCACCTCGCCGACCTATCAGGGTAGATTACGGTGGAATGTTTTAAAGAAGAGAATGCACAGAATAGGACTATGTACCACAGCAGTTTAGTGGTTAGCATTACGCAATATTATTGGCCACCAGCCGCCCAATCTAAACAAAGTCTGTGCAGGTTTCCTCCGCGTAGCACTGTCTTCTTCTATTTGATGCCTGCATATCTGTTCTTCATGAAGAGACTGAAAGTTCTTTTTACATTTTATGTATTGAAAATATCAATAAAATACATTGAACAAGAAAATGAACTTAAAGTGGACCTGAACTCAAAAAGTGAAGATTTTCTTTGTAATATGGAACACGTAGATGTGTTAATTGTGCCTAAGCAACACACTGAAAAATGGACCTCTTTAATTCCTCTTAAAAAACAGTACTTCATTTTCTGGTATGTGAGGGCACCTAGAGCTTACAGCTTCATAGCTGTATATTTGCAGTGTGAGATAAAAAGGCAAAGCTGCCTGTGATTGCTGGTCTCAGGACATTGACTATTTTTAATCCTTATGCTACCAGCAATACTAAATAGATAGGAAGGTATATTAAATGTACTTGTTTTAAACATTTTTACTTACAATTCATCAGTTACTTCCTGGTTTCTAGGCCTAGGCAAATGATGTCATACATCCCAGGAGTGATTTCTCAACCAAATAAAGCATGAAGACATGGATGGATGAGAGCGTTTTCTTTGAATAGTAATGCCCCGTACACACGGTCGGACATTGATCGGACATTCCGACAACAAAATCCTAGGATTTTTTCCGACGGATGTTGGCTCAAACTTGTCTTGCATACACACGGTCACACAAAGTTGTCGGAAAATACGATCGTTCTGAACGTGGTGATGTAAAACACGTCGTCGGGTCTATAAACGGGGCAGTAGCCAATAGCTTTAGTCTCTTAATTTTATTCTGAGCATGCGTGGCACTTTGTGCGTCGGATTTGTGTACACACGATCGGAATTTCAGACAACGGATTTTGTTGTCAGAAAATTTTATAGCCTGCTCTCAAACTTTGTGTGTCGGAAAATCCGATGGAAAATGTCCGATGGAGCCCACACACGGTCGGAATTTCCGACAACACGCTCCGATCGGACATTTTCCATCGGAAAATCCGACCGTGTGTACGGGGCATAAAAGTGAATTAAATAGCATTTTCAGTTTGTGGTGCTCAGATGTAGTGAAGTTCTGCTTTAACTAACTTCAATACTGGGCTCTTTCACCCCCTTCCTGCCCAGGCCAATTTTCAGCTTTCAGCGCAGTCACAATTTAAATGACAATTGCACGGTCATGGAACATTGTACCCATATGAAATTTTTATAATTTTGGTCACAGAAATAGAGCTTTCTTTTGGTGGTATTTAATCACCACTGAGTTTTTTATTTTTTGCTAAATAAACAAAAAAGACTGAAAATTGTGAAGAAAAAAAAAACACATTTTCCTTTTTGTTTCTGTTTTTGAAAAATAAATAATCTTTCTTCTTAAAGAGGAGTTCTGCCCACCCCTTTAAAAATTAAAAGTCAGCAGCTACACATAAGTAGCTGCTAACTTTTAACGTTAGGACACTTACCTTTCCCGAAGTCAGCGATGTCAGCACTGTAGCTGATGTTTACATTGGCTGGCCGGGTGCTGCCGCCACCATTGCTGGTAAGGAAACCCGGCAGTGTAGCCTTTCAGCTTCACGGCCGGGTCCCTACTGCTCATGCGTGAAGCGAGCTGCGCTCTCTTACTGGCCGGGCAGAAGGGGAGGGAGGATGAGGGAGGCCGAGCTGCTGATGTACTTTGCCGTGGACCAGTCTCCCGGAATTGGGGACAGGGTACCTGTACAAAACAGGCAAATCCAAATGTGGCACCGGAGGGGGGAGGAATGAAATAATCGGAAGTTCCACTTTTGGGTGGAACTCCGCTTTAAGTTTAGGCCAAAATGTATTCTGCTACATTTCTTTGGTAATATCCCAAATCAGTGTTTATTATTTAGTCTGTAGGAAAGTTATAGCGTCCACAAGCTATAGTATATACTGTATATCTGTATAGGACACTACAAATACCCCCCCAAATGATCCCTTTTTGGAAAATAGGCAGTCTAAGGTATTTAGTAAGAGGCATAGTGCATTTTTTTAATTTGTACTTTTTTGTCACAATTTTTTTGCAAAAAGAAGAAGAAACAAAAATAATTGTTTTTTTTCTACAAACTGCCACCAGTGTAGTACAGCTTCATCATATGACTGGTGTGGCGGTAATCAGGGACACTGACTGGTGACAGTATGTAAAAAAAAAAATAAAAAATAAAAAAAAAATATATATATATATATATATATATATATATATATATATATATATATATATATATATTCCTTTTTTTATTACGATTTTTTTTTTTTTTTTTTACATACTGTGACCAGAGCAATACTGTGTTACCATAGTAACACTGTACTACTCTGGGGAGGTGAACAGGATTTTTTTTGATCACTTATAACAGTGATGTTCACTGTTATAAACAACCATTTTTTCTGAATGAAATCAATTTCTTCATGTGTATTGTTGTGATTAGCTGTGATTGCAGACAGCTAATCACAAGGTACAGATGGGCTGTGATTGGCCCTACCTGTACCATGTGATCTCTGTGACCAATCACAGTGAGCAACACAATAGTACACAGTGAATGGCATGAATGGAAGTCATCCATTTTGTACAATTGTCATGTGATTTGCTGTGATTGGTCACAGCAATCACATGGTACCAGCAGCAGCCTGGTGCAGTGATCTTTCATCAGCTGTGTCCACAGGACACAGTGGGTGACAGATCACACTGCAACGAGGCCCGTGCACGGCATGTTTCGGGGAGGACGTACTGTGACCACCTCAAACTAGAGCGGTCCTGCCTGGCTTTCATTTGTCTATAGGCCCAGGCAGGAATCGGTTAAAAGAATGAGATTTGGTGAAGTCACTGCTGTGCTGCTTACTATGCCCCTTGTTGGAGGCTCTGACATGAGGAAGCAAAATCATTTGTTTACCAGGATAGTCTCTTGTACAGAGAGACACAGTCAATAGTCAGTAATGGGGGGGTGTTCAGCTGTAGATAGACCACAGGCAATGCTAATGAACTAGAACTTTGCCTTCTGCTTGCCTTTTGATGGACACAGGTTCTAGAGTTTAGTTCCTCTTCAAATTGGCTTAGTCTGTGAGTCTGTAGCACATCATCATTACACTATCGTGTATGCTTCACTGATACTTATTTAGCTTTGTTTCCTGGGAAGTACTGAAATGTGGGTGAGCATTATGTACATGTGGGAATTACCATGTTTATTTAATAAGGCATTTGAACATCAAATCGAGATGTCCTCATCAGATTCTGCTCCATAGGGATACCTCCCCTGTCCAACAATGGATAATGTACAGCTGTTCATATTAGTATAATTAATGGTTCTTCTGTATGTCTTTACAGGGGTCACTTAGGGCTGCCAATATTTTTGGATCATTCAAAAACATTCCCTAGGCTAGGGCAATATTAGACAGCTAAAGGGATAAATTGCTGTGGAAGAGAAGAACAAGTCTTCCTTGAGATTCTTTTATAAATACTGTAAGGTTCCTTTTGCTATAGATCGAGTATCCTTTTAATGGCAGGTGCTTTAACTGTAATGTGTTTGTGATCCAAGTCCATCTGATGATTGCACACAACGTACCATCTTGCGCTCGGTCATTGCTTTACTGTGCTATTCTTCTACAGCTGTTGTGAGTTATTTTATGTTTTTACAGGAAAGGGCAAAAGCTTTCAGAATAGTGTTGACATGAAAGATGAAAGATAGGTTTGTTTATTCACAGTTTCTCAACTTTAATAGATTTCATCTAAGTAGATACTGTAAAGTTTCTACAGAGAAAATAGAGTCTAGTCTAGTGATATTTCAATGTTTCCAGCATTACTAATGGGTAGGTGAACACTTTGTTCCTAACAATTCCTGTGGATGATATGCACTACTCAAGAACACAAATATCATTTACAAGCTGAGAAGAAATTGTGGGCTCCCTTGTCTATCTCATAAATACCTAACAGGTTGGCTCCTGACCTTTAAATGAATTACAGGTTTCTGGGGTCCCCTTTGGACTCGGTACAAAAGGTAGAGAAGCAGGTCAAAGGCATCTTCTAGCCTAGTTTCTAAAAAGTCATTTGAATTAGACATAGGAATTTGTAGGCTTGAAGATTAGTAGTAAAATAATGCACACCCAAATCACAAAATCAGTGCATAAAGGGTTTATTACATAAATAAGGGTGCTGAAACCCTATATTCGGTTTTCTCTAGAATAACCTAGGGATAATACACTCTAAATAAATAGTAGGCTGCACTCCAAGTAGCTGACTTTTTATGTTTCATATATTTATGAAAGGAAGCATCATATAAAGACATAACAGTAAAGTGTAGCATATGCACAAGATTTACCCACAGTTCCTCTGTTTAGACCAGGGGTCTCCAGACTTTCCAAACAAAGGGCCAGTTTATGGTCCTTCAAACTTTGGGGGGGGGGGGTGCATAATAACCAGTGGGAGAAGAAAATGTTCTGGTATCAGTGGAAGTAATCAATGCTCCATGATTGGTATTGGGGAGAGGAATAGTGCCCCGTGATTGGTGTAAATGGGAGGAATAGTGCGCCATCTTTGGTGTCAATGGGAGGAATTGTGCCCTATTGGTGTCTGTGGCAGGAACTATGTCAGCAACAGTGGGGGGAAAAATGCTCCAAGGGCCACATAAAAGCAAGAAAAGGGCAGCATCCGGCCCGCAGTTTGGAGACCACTGGTCTCCAAACTGCGCCCAGGGGCCGAATGTGGCTCTTTGCTTATCTTTATCCAGCTCTTGGGGCACCATTTCTCCCACTAACATTAACAATGGATCATAACTCCTGCCACTGACATCAACAGTGGAGCACTTTTACTCCCACTGACACCAACTATGGGGCACTATTCCTCCCACTGACACCAATGATGGGGCACTATTCCTCTCACTGACACCAATAAAGGGCACTATTTCTCTTACTGTCATCAATGATGGGGATTGTTACCGACCCCAGGACATTTTTCACTCTTACTAGCCACAGCCCGGCCCCTCTAAAGTGTTAAGGATAATAAACTGGCCCTTAGTTTAGAAAGTTTAGAGACCCCTGATCTAGAAAAAGGAAAACTCTCAGCTACAAGCATCATCTACTGTACATTTTCATTAGAACAAGGAGGAGATCCACACTAAAAAGTACAACAATTAACAAACATCAATACACATAGATAGATACTAGAAAAAAACCTTTAGCAGGCATGCGGACACTCCGGATCAGGTGGAGGTGGATCTCACTTGAGAAAGGGGTTTTTACTCCAAAACACCACCACCTAATCCCCAGTGTCCGCATTCCAACTAACATTTTTTCTGGTATCTAGCCATGTGTAATGATGTTTGTTAATTGCTGTACTTTTAGTCTTGATCTCCTCTCTGTTCTAATGAAAATGTATATGATGCTTGTAGCTGAGTTTTGCCTTTGTCTAGTTGGAGGAACTGTGGGGAGATCTTGAATGTACTACAATTTACTTTGATGTCTGTATTTGATTCTTCATTTCATGAATTTTTGAGACCTGAAAAGTTAGCTGTTTGGAGTGCTGCCTATTATTTATTTAGATTGAAGATTAGTAGTGCCATGTCAGTAATATAGGGAAGGATCATCGCTACATGGGCCCACTCACTAGGATTTACCCAACACTACAATTTCAGGATTGGGTTGGTATTAAAGATAATTATTCGACCCATACAGATAAGGTTATACTGTAGATCATTGTTTTTTTTTATCTAGGAGTACGGTAACACCTGGGGGAAACTTGGTAATATCAGGGGGTACCTGGGCCATCAATGTAGTCTGTTAGTACAAGAGTCATAGCGTAATTGGGGGATTGTATCTTCTATAATACATCATAATATGGGCACAGTATACTGTAAATGCAAAACTTGGTTTGGTTATCTGTATCAGTTTCGGATATACAAGCAATATGTGAGGCACTTTTATTGGATGCAGTCTATTTGCCATGGAGCTGACTGAGGACTGAGCCAAATTAACATTCATTTTGAATGGCAGTGATGAGAAAATTCAAAGGAGCGTAATGGAATTTTTTTTTTTCATTTTTCAATGAACAAATTTCTAAAGGTATGTGTGGTTTGTTGTTCGGATAAGGCAATTCATCCCAAAATCAAATGTTAAAAGCAAACAAAACTTTGAAATACATTCAGATAAAAGGGGCAAAATGGGCAAAGGGGAGGGCAAAGAGAGAGGAAAAATGTAGCAGCTGAAAGGAAAAATAGTCACAAAATGAAGTAATTTGCAGCAGGAATGGGTGAACAAAGCACTTACCTTTTCTTACAGATTCACTCACTCAATGGGCAAACTAGTGAGATGCGACTTGGTTGCTACTCCCTCGCTAGTAAGTGAGATTCTGCAATGTTTCAGGTCAGCGATGGAGCAATTCCATTACAGTAGAAGAATGCCTTCCCTTGGTGAATTGCCTGTGTGATATGGCTCTTTGCAGCACTTACATAATGACAGTATTGCATTTTAATGCACAGCATGGATGAAAGCTGTATAAAGCACTTTAGAACAGTTGACTATTGTACAGCTGTCATGTAGCAAATAGTGAATGACCCCCAAATAAAAGGCACTGTGACACTATACCAAAATTGTGACATCAGAAAGCAAGAGCGAATTATCAGGGCAAAAGCAATGGTGTGAAATAGTGCTGGCAGCTGCAATTTTTATGCCCCACAGGCAGCCTAGTTAACTGAACTGAATTTCATACTTATTATAATGAAATATATTAGAAGCATCTTTCCATTAAAATATATTAATAAATGTAATCTAGAAAAATCTTACTATACATGATTGATTCTCCTAAAGAGTGCATTGCTGCTTATTCAGTCACTCAGAACCACTTCTCAGTTCTTATTTAATCACAAAGAAGCAGCTTTCAGTTATTATTAGCTGCAAAGACTCAGCCAACAGCCCTTGTCCAGCTATACAAAGATTCTAATTGTTCCACAAAGAAACACTTCTAAGAAGCAAACCTTGATTATCTACTGGTCTGTTTTTTTATAAACTTCTTCTTACATCATTTAAAAATTAGGCTTTGCCATTGTCTATTCTATTGGCTTGTGAAAGTGTCAAGTAAATTTTGGAAGAGTGATGCTAAAACCCAGCTCCAGCCAAAACTGTTTAAAGGCTAAACCCAGACACTTGCCAGATAAATAAAACTGCCCCATATTCCCCAAGCTGATAAACGATCAAAGAATGTTTAGGAGATGCTTAGGAACTGGGGTCTTCAACCTTTCTAAACAAAGGGTCAGTTTACTGTTCTTCAGATTTTAGTGGGGCTGGACCGTGGCAATGGGAGTAGCATCAGTGAAAGTAAACAATGTCCCCTCTTTTGTATTAGGGGAATTATTAGTGCCCCATCATTGGTGTCAGTGAGAATAATTGTGCCCCATCACTGGTGTCAGTGAGAGGAATAGTGCCCCACAGTTAGTGTCAGTGGGAGGAATAGTGCCCCATCATGGGTGTCGGTGTGAGGAATAGTGCCCCATCATTGATGTCAGTGGAAGGAATTTTGCCCTATTGCTGGTGTCAGTGGGAGGAATAGTTCCTCGTATCAGTAGAATATTGCCCCAAGGCCCAGATAAACGCAAGCAAAGGGCTGCATTCAGCCCCTGGGCCTGATTTTGAACCTTTGCACTTGGGCTTTGATTAAGGCTGGGTTCACACTATTGCGAATCGCAGGACAGGAGATTGTGAATGGCTCTCAATGGAGCCGGTTCACACATCTCCAGGGCGGCTCCAGAGCGAATTACGCAGGAGTCCTGTGCATCTTTTGGTCCATTTCAGGTCTGAATTCACCAAAAAATTCGGGCCGAAATCGGACCTGAAACGATAAACAGGGACACAGCCGACCCCTGCTGTGAGCCGCTCTATACGGCAGTGTGAACCCAGCCTTAAACAGATTTAGCATCTTATACAAATCTATGGGAAGAAAGCCAGCTGCAGTTAAAACGCAGCTGTCAATTAATTCTGAATGATCCCAGAAGCATCTTAAACTGCTGACAGACAAACAGAAAATTTGAAAAAGTCTTAAACATGTTACTGCTGGAGTACACAAAATAAAAATAAAAAAAACATGTACAGTGTCTTTTTTATCCTTACAGTTGTATTTTACAACTAAAGTACTAGTGCACTGGAATTCTCAGAAATTGCCACAAAAAAATGTCATTTGGAATGTGTGGAAAATAAAAAAAAGAAACATATCTGACTGGTGGCTGTGGACATGACTTCTTTTTTTTCTTTTTAAGTTTGATTTAGCTCAGCTTACTTTGCAGGGTACACATTGACATTGATGTGAACACTTCTGGAAGTGAATTCATTAGTGGGGACCCTGATGTATGGGGGGGGGCTCTCTGGGGACCCTGATGTATGGGGGGGCTCTCTGGGGACCCTGATGTATGGGGGGGCTCTCTGGGGACCCTGATGTAAGTGGGGGTGGCTCTCTGGGGACCCTGATGTATGGGGGGGGCTCTCTGGGCACCCTGATGTATGGTGGGGGGCTCTCTGGGGACCCTGATGTATGGGGGGGGCTCTCTGGGGACCATGATGTATGGGGGGGCTCTCTGGGGACCCTGATGTATGGGGGGCTCTCCGGGCACTCTGATGTATGGGGGGCTCTCTGGGAACCCTGATGTATGGGGGGGGGCTCTGGGCACCCTGATGTATGGGGGGAGGCTCTCTGGGGACCCTGATGTATGGGGGGCTCTCTGGGGACCCTGATGTATGGGGGGCTCTCTGGGGACCCTGATGTAAGCAGGAGGCTCTCTGGGGACCCTGATGTATGGGGGGGCTCTCTGGGAACCCTGATGTATGGGGGGGCTCTCTGGGGACCCTGATGTATGGGGGGCTCTCTGGGGACCCTGATGTATGGGGGGAGCTCTCTGGGGACCCTGATGTATGGGGGGGGGTTCTCTGGGGACCCTGATGTATGGGGGCTCTCTGGGGACCCAGATCTATTGGGGGCTCTCTGGGGACCCAGATCTATGGGGGGCTCTCTGGGACCCTGATGTATGGGGGGCTCTCTGGGGAGTGGACCCTGATGTATGTGGGGCTCTCTGGAGACCTTGATGTAAGGCGGGGCTCTCTGGGGACCCTGATGTATGGGGGTCTCTCTGGGGACCTTGATGTAAGGGGGGCTCTCTAAAGACCTTGATGTAAGGGGGGGCTCTCTGAAGACCTTGATGTAAGGGGGGCTCTCTGAAGACCTTGATGTAAGGGGGGCTCTCTGGGGACCCTGATGTATGGGGGGGCTCTCTGGGGACCCAGATCTATGGGGGGGCTCTCTGGGGACCCAGATCTATGGGGGGCTCTCTGGGGACCCAGATCTGTGGGGGGCTCTTTGGGACCCTGATGTATGGGGGGGCTCTCTGGGGAGTGGACCCTGATGTATGTGGGGCTCTCTGGAGACCTTGATGTAAGGCGGGGCTCTCTGGGGACCCTGATGTATGGGGGGGGCTCTCTGGAGACCTTGATGTAAGGGGGCCTCTCTGGGCACCCTGATGTAAGAGGGGGCTCTCTGGGGACCCTGATGTAAGGGGGGGTTGAGGGCTCTCTGGGGACCCTGATGTAAGGAGAGGGCTCTCTGGGGACCCTGATGTAAGGAGGGGGCTCTCTGGGGACCCTGATGTAAGGGGGGGTTCTCTGGGGACCCTGATGTAAGGAGGGGGCTCTCTGGGGACCCTGATGTAAGGGGGGGGGTTCTCTGGGGACCCTGATGTAAGGAGGGGGCTCTCTGGGGACCCTGATGTAAGGAGGGGGCTCTCTGGGACCCTGATGTAAGGAGGGGGCTCTCTGGGGACCCTGATGTAAGGAGGGGGCTCTCTGTGGACCCTGATGTAAGGAGGAGTTTCTCTGGGGACCCTGACGAAAGGGGTGGCTCTCTGGGGACCCTGATGTAAGGGGAGGTTCTCTGGGGACCCTGATGTAAGGAGGAGGTTCTCTGGGGACCCTGATGTAAGGGGTGGCTCTCTGGGGACCCTGATGTAAGGGGAGGCTCTCTGGGGACCCTGATGTAAGGGGTGGCTCTCTGGGGACCCTGATGTAAGGGGTGGCTCTCTGGGGACCCTGATATAAGGGGAGGCTCTCTGGGGACCCTGATGTAAGTGGGGGAGGCTCTCTGGGGACCCTGATGTAAGGGGAGGCTCTCTGGGGACCCTGGTGTAAGTGGGAGAGGCTCTCTGGGGACTTGTTTACATAGGCAGACCACAGTTCTGCCTCTGTTGGAAACAATCGTCGGGGCCTGGCGGACATCGGGTCCTCCGGACCCGCTGGTTAGCTCTCGGTGTGTCCAATCACAGCGGCAGCAGGTCAAACAGCATGCAGACCCGCAAGTGCAGAATCAAGTACCTGTACGTGATTCTGCTCACAGGAGACGCAGCCCTGCAGTAAATGTACGTGGTTAAAGTGAGTTTATTTTTCTTTATTTTCTTAAATCTTTAAACATTTATTTTGAACATGAAGTAGAGAAATTCTGTGACCAATGCATGTAATGTAGCAGTGCAATATATACGTGGGGCTTTGTGAGGGTGTGGCTTGTGTGTGGGTGGGTGGGGACAAAGGGGGCCCCATGAGCCCCTATTGCCCGGGGGCCCCATGAGTTGTCAGTCCGCCCCTGTCATTAATTTACTTTAACTGAAAACTGATGATGAGTCTGAAGCATTATGGATGGAACTGTACATGGGTGTGCGTACTACAAAGGTTGTCATTGGAGTTTGTTATAGACCTCCTAGTGTTAGTGAGGAGGTGGAGACTCACAGATGGAAAGGGCTGCAAGGGCTGGGACAGTGATAATAATGGGGGATTTTAACTACCAGAAATTGATTGGAGTAATGGCACTGCTGGGACAGTTAAAGGGCAAGCATTTATAAACCTATTACAAGACAATTTTATGGTCCAGTTTATTGAGGCCCCAACTAGGAATGACGCTCTGCTGGACCTGGTAATCTCAAAACATGCAGAGCTTATTACCAATATTCATATAAAAGAACATTTGGGTAGCAGTGACCATAACATTATGAGGAAAAGGAGCAAAAATGCTTGTTGCTTACTGTTAAAATTAAATGAAATCACGTTATGGTCACTCATAAAAAGGGGGGAATTGGGGAATTTTGGACTTTGAATGAAGCCATGGCCGGGTATGATCATGTGCCTTCATCCCTGTCATTATGAGGAAAAGGAGCAAAAATGCAGCAGGAAAAGCAGCAAAGATGCAACAAAAAGGGTGGGACTTTATATGAAGCTCATGGTAACTATTGAAAGATAGCATCTGCACGGTCTATGGTCTTTCTGATCCCTGTCACAATAAAAATTGTATATATGAGCCCATAACTTAATGGGCGTGTAATTGAAGTACACGAAAACTGGTATCTCAACGCGTTTCACAGCTTTAAGCTGCTCTTCAGGAGCAGACATGTGATGTATCTGCAATGGGAGAGTAAATTAACTAAGTAAACTAGCTTGTATCAATATAGGTGAGGATAGATAGAAAACACCCCCCCCCCCTCTATTTTAAAAAGACAGCGTCCTCTTTCTGGGATGCCGTCATATGACGGCATCCCAGAAAGAGAGCCGCACTGCCCCCGCCGTCATTTGATGGTGGGCGGGCGGCAACTGGTTAAGGTCATCACAGAGGACAAGGGGGCACTCTTTACATCTAGAGGAAAAAAGTTTTCATCTCCAAATACGGAAAGGTTTCTTCACAGTAAGAGCTCTGAAAATGTGGAATAGACTCCCTCCAGAGGTGGTTCTGGCAAGCTCAGTAGATTGCTTTAAAAAAGGCCTGGATTCTTTCCTTAATGTGCATAATATAACAGGGTACTAACATTTATAGGTAAAGTTGATCCAGGAAAAATCTGATTGCTTCTCGGGGGGGGATCAGGAAGGAATTTTTCCCCCTGTTGTAGAAAATTGTCGCATGCTTTGCTGGGGTTTTTCACTTTCCTCTGGATCAACTGTGGATGAAGGATTGTGTATATGGGACTATATATATATTTTTTTGAACTAGATGGTCTTTTTTCAACCTGGCTAACTATGTATCTATGAAAGAGACTTTGGATGGGAGAATATGCTGCTCTAAAACCTGGATATAACTTTCAGCATTGCCTTTCCAGATGTGCAAGCTGCCCGTTCCATAGTGCACCCCATACCATCAGAGATGCAGACTTTTGTACTGAGCACTGATAGCAAGCTGGGGGTCCCTCTCCTCTTTGGCCCAGAGGACACGGCTCCCATGGTTGTAAAAAAATAATTTTTAAATGGGCTTTGGCTCAGTGAAGATGATGACATTTCTGGATAATGTTCAGATATGGCATCTTCTTTGCATGATCGAGCTTTATCTTGCATTATTGGATGGCATGGTGAACTGTGTTTACAGACAGCAATTTCCTGAGCCATGTAAAATAATGCCTGTTCCTAATTCATTGCTGTCTGGGGGCTCAAAGATCATAGACATTCAATATTGCATTTCGGCCTTGTCCATTGCGCACAGAGATTTCTCCAGATTTTTGCTGATATTGTGTACTGTAGTTGATTATATATTTAAAGTGATACTAAAGTCTTGATTTTTTTTGTTGTTTAAAAATAACAAACATGTTATACTTATGTGCTCTGTGTAATGATGTTGCACAGAGCAGCCCAGATCCTCCTCTTCACGGGTCCCTCACCGGCACTTCTGGCCCCTCCTTCCTGCTGAGTGCCCCCACAGCAAGCAGCTTGCTATGAGGGCACCCGAGCTGAGCTGCTGCTCTGTGTGTCCATTCAAAGATGTGCGGCCTCTCTCTCCTCATTGGCTCTCTTGCTTTGATTGACAACAGTGGGAGCCAGTGGTGCCCCACTGCTGTCTCAGCCAGTGAGGAGAGGGAGTCCAGGACAGTTGAGCCTGTTGTGCAACATTGCTGGATCGAGATGGAACTCAGGTAAGTATTAGGGGGGTTGAGGGGGGGCCGCTTTACACAGAAGGTTTTTTATCCTAATGCAGAGAATGCATTAAGATAAAAAAAAACTTCTGCCTCTACAACCACTTTAAAGCCTTTGCAATTTTATGTTAAGGAACATCATTCTGAAATTGTTCCAGAATTTTTAGATGTAGTTTTTCACAGGCTGGTTAACCTCTGCCCCGTTTTCTGTTTTCTTTAGTGAATGAAATGTGTGTTTTTTAGATTTGCATTCTGTTTTTATGTAGATTTTATACAGCATTCCAACTTTTTTTGAATCGAGGTTGTAGTCTTATTCTAGTATTATTTTTGTCTGTGTTTGTGGTATTGTTGAGAAGCACATGTGGAAAACATTACCTTTGCAGATTTTAACATTCAATTTTAAAAAATCTTCTTTTGAAAGATAGATTATCCTGGATTTGATGGGATTTTCTTGTCCAGTGTTAAATGGAATTTTCTGGATGAAAAAGTATAGTTTGTGCATAATTTCTTTATTATTGTAAAAAAGTAAAATGTAAAATGTGTAATTTTTCTTTTATTTTTAGGTTAGGTAAGCATTGCATATAGCATAAGAATATTTTGCATTCTTCTTCTGTGGCAGCAGGTGGAGCTTTACATTCCATGCTACAAAGCCTGTTGGTTAAAGAACTCAATAGCTCAAGCTGAAATTTATATCAGCTTTGTTGAAGTGACTTAATATGTATTGAATTGTCTAAAGTTTCAGTTAGGGTCCTTTCACACTGGGGCGGGGGCGTTGTCGGCGGTAAAGCTTCGCTATTGTAAGCGGCACTTTACCGTCGGTATGCGGCCGCTAGCGGGGCGGCTTTAACCCCCTGCTAGCGGCCGAGAAAGGGTTAAAACCACCGCAAAGCGCCTCTGCAGAGGCGCTTTGCCAGCGGTATAGCCGCACCGTCCCATTGATTTCAATGGGAAGGAGCGGTAAAGGAACGGTATACACTCCGCTCCTTCACCGCTCCAAAGATGCTGCTGGCAGGACTTTTTTTACTGTCCTGCCAGCGCATCGCTCCAGTGTGAAAGCCCTCGGGGCTTTCACACTGGAATTAAAGCAGCAGCTGTTTCGGGTCGGTTTGCAGGCGCTATTATTAGCGCAATAGCGCCTGCAAACCGCCCCAGTGTGAAAGGGCTCTTAGACAAACCACAGCTTCCAATCAAGGAGTGTCTGTTGTGACATCTTTTTAGATAATATATAGTGTTCTAGGAATCTTTTGCCATTTATTATACATTATTGGTAATACAAAGGTTTTATATAGATAGTAAATTACAGACATAAGCCAATCAGTCATAACATTATGACCACTGAATGGTAAATTGAATAATATTGATTGTCTCGTCACAATGGCATATGAAAGTTGGTGGGATTTATTAGGCAGCAAGTGAACATGTTGTCCCTGAAGTTAATGTGTTGAAAGCAGAAGGAAATGGGCAAGCATAAGGATTTGAGCGACTTTGACAAGGGCCGAATTGTGAGTCAGAGCAATTCCAAAACTGCAGGAAAGAAAACTGGCAAACCATCAACGGGGTCCTAGCTCACTGATTCATGTGAGGAGTGAAGGCTTGCCTGTGTAGTTCGATCCAATAGAAAAACGACTGCTCAAAGTGCTAAAAAAGTTAATACTGGTTCAGATAGAAAGGTATCAAAACTCACAGTGCATTGCAGTTTATTGCATATAGGGCTGCGTAGCCAAAGAAAGGTCAAGATGCCCATGGCGACTTGTGTCCACAGCCAAAAGTGCCCAAAATGGGCAGATGAGCATCAAAACTGGATCAGGGATCAATAGATTAAGGTGGCCTGGTCTGATGAATCACATTTTGTTTTACATCATGTGGTTGGCTGAGTGCATGTGCATCGCTTACCTAATATTGTTGCTGACCCAGTACACCCCTTCATGAAAATTGTACTCCTTGATGGCAGCGGCCTCTTTCAGCAAGATATTGCACCCTGCCACACTGCAAATGGCTCAAGAATGGTTTAAGGAACACAATAATGATTTTGAGATGTTGACTTGGCCTCCAAATTCTTCAGATGTCAATCCAATTTACCATCTGTCGATTGTGCTGGAAGTATGATCAATGGAGTCCCCTCCTCACAGCTTACAGGACTTAAAGGATCTGCTACTGACTGCTTGGTGCCAGATACCACAGCATACCGTCAGGGGTCTAGTGGAGTCAATGCCTCAACGGGTCAGAGCTGTTTTGGAAGCAATAGGGTGACCTACTCAATATATGGTGGATGATCATAATGTTATGTTTGATTTGTGTAAATCATTTGTTAAAAAATGTATAAACAAAAAGATGACGATAAAACTGACTTTTATTAATATAGTTTTCCGCTCAACACCACTGGTAGGACCAGTTGAGAGACTGCTGACATGGGGGTTTAGGAGTTTGAAATCTACTATGATGGAAGCTAAAGAAACTTAGACCCCTAATTGATAGCTATGACCAAGTTTAGCTAAGGGTAAGCCAAAGGTCATGAGCTTTATACTGATATATTTCACCAACTTTCATGTGCCATTGTGACGAGACAATCAATATTATTCACTTTACCTGTCAGTGGTCATAATGTTATGATTGGTTTATGTCTGTAATTTACTATCTATATACAAACTTTGTATAACAACCTAAGACCCATCTCTGTACTCCCTTTTGCCTCCAAAGTCTATGAACGTTTAGTCTACAACCAACTGAGCAACCACCTTATTGAGAATAACCTTCTTGATCCCCTTCAGTCTGGATTTCACCCACAGCACTCCACAGAAACTGAAACTCACAAGCGACTTACTAACAGCCAAAACCAACGGTCATTATTCTGTTCTCTAACTCTTGGACCTTTCCACTGCCTTTGATACAGTTGACCACACTTTCCTCCTCAAAAAACTCAATTTGCTTGGTCTCCATGGCTGCGCTCTCCCTTGGTTCAAGTCTTACCTATCTCATCGCACCTTCAGTGTCACTTACAACGCCACTTCCTCCTCTCCAACTGCTCTTATGCCATGTACACACAAGCGGAATGACCGACAAAAAAAGTCAGACGGAAGCTTTTCATCGTCTATTCCGATCGTCTGTAGGCCTCATCAGACTTTCTTTTTCGAAAATTCTGACGGACCTAGAAATGGAACATGTTCTAAATATTTCCGAAAGAACCAATTCCTATCGGGAAACCCGCTCGTCTGTATGCTGTTCTGATGGACCAAAAACGACGCATGCTCTAAAGCAATGACAAGACAGAAGCTATTGGCTACTGGCTATTGGACTTCCTTTCTCTAGTCCCGTCATATGTGCTGTACGTCACCGCATCCTGGACGGTCGGATTTTGGTGTGATCGTGTGTAGGCAAGACCGCTTGAGCGGAATTCCGTCGGAGTTCCGTCGGAGAAACCTTCGGAGTTATTCCGACGGCAAAACCGGTCATGTTTACAGGGCATTACCATTGGGGTCCCCCAAGGTTCTGTCCTTGGACCTCTACTATTTTCGATCTATACATTCTCCCTGGGTCAGCTGATAGCCTCCCATGGCTTCCACTACCATTTATATGCTGACGACACCCAAATCTATCTCTGTCCCTCAGCTCACCCCATCAGTCTCCTCACGCATCACTGATTTACTGATATAGACATATCAGCCTGGATGTCAAACCACTTCCTCAAACTGAATCTTATCTAAAACCGAGCTCTTAATGTTTCCTCCCCCACGTGCCCCCTCCCCTGACTTCTCTGTCAAGATCAATGGCACATCTATCAGTCCGTCCCCACATGACAGGGTGCCAGGGGTAACCTTAGACTCTAAACTGCCCTTTCAGGCTCAAATCCAATCCCTGTCCAAATCATGCCGCCTTAGCCTCCGCAACATTTCCAGAATACGCCCCTTTTTAATGAATGACTCCACAAAGCTTCTAATTCACTCCCTCTTTATCTCTCGCCTCAACTACTGCAACTCACTCCTCATTGGATTACCTTTACATAGACTATCCCCCCTTCAGTTATTGAATGCCACTGCAAGACTCATCCACCTTACCAACCATTCAATGTCCTCCACCCCTCTCTGCCAATCCCTCCACTGGCTTCCACTCACCCAACGAATAAAATTCAAAGTACTAACAATAATTTACAAAGCCATCCATAACTCTGCCCCCAGCTACATCACTAACCTAGTCCCAAAATACCATCCAAGCCGCTCTCTTCGGTCCTCCCAGGATCTCCTGCTCTCTAGCTCTCTTGTCACCTCCTCCCATGCTCGCCTCCAGGATTTCTCCAGAGCTTCTCCCATCCTTTGGAACTCCCTACCCCAATCTGTCCAACTGTCCCCAATCTATCTAACTTTAGACGATCCCTGAAAACCCTTCTCTTTAAAGAAGCCTATCCCGCTTCTAACTAATATTCTGTTTTACCTCCATCAGCTCATCCCCCAAAGCTATTACATTCTGTATCAATTGACCCTCCCTTTTTAGATTGTAAGCTCTAATGAGCAGGGACCTCTGATTCCTCTTGTACCAAATTGTAATATAACTGCAATGTCTGTCTTTATTTTATTAAGCGATGCGCAAACTGTTGGCGCTATATAAATCCTTTATAATAGTGAGCCAGAGGTAGTAGTTTACCAGAGGCAGGGTTGGAGCTGGGAGGTCATTTGGAACTTAGACAAACAGTAGATGATGCAATCTTCGGGACAACCTTGCTGATAAGGATGATTGAGATGGACAGAAACTGACCAAAGAAAACTGGTAAGAGCACAGTGGCAAGGAAGAACAAGCAGGGCCACAGCAGACTAGAGGCAGACAGGGAACACTTAAGACTCGTACACACGATCAGATTTTCCGCCGGGAATTATGTGATGACAGACAGTTGGGCTAAAATCCAACCGTTTGTACTCTCCATCGGACAATTGTTGTCGGATTTTCCGCGGACAAATGTTGGATGGCAGGCTTAAATTTTCCATGGACAGTGGTCTGTTGTTAAATTTTCCTATTGTGTGTACACAAGTCCATCATACAAAAGTCCAAAGTACAAATACACATGCTCGGAAGCAAGGACGAGCCGGAAGCGGTTGGTCTTGTAAACGAAATAATTAACATTCGTGACGTGGCAAATTATGAAATCTCGAAATGCAGCGCACATTCTCTTCTTCTTTAATGGGATAATAATGAAGCTGCTTTGCTGGTGATACTGATGGAGTTATGGCAAACTAATTTTCAAAGGCTTTTTTTTTCTAGTGATATCAAGAATAATATTATTATGCTTGTTATTTTATTTTTTGGTGCAAGTTACCACAACACCATTATCCTGTAGTTTTTAAGATCAAAGATACAACTATGTTGGTGTCCCTTGTTAATTTTATATTGTATTTTTTAAAATGTAACTGCCTACTCCCAAACTGTCATTTGAAGTAAAACACGTAGCCAAGTATTATTCTCCACAATTTTTTTATTGTGTATTAAAAAAAGAAAACACATAAAATTAGACATGCTATCTGCCAATAGAACTTAACCAAAAAGTGCATTCTATGCATCCAAAGGTATAAGAAATCAAATCATTTTTCAACCAAAAAATAAAATAAAAGCCTCATGCATGTGTCCTGCTTCTTAATATAGGGGGTCAACAATGCCAAGAGTTGGTGAAAGCAGGGGTCCGTCATCCGGAGATAATTCTGAAAATCATCCGGATTATTCTCCTGGAGCTCCCATAGCAAAGGCATATGACATAATTGGTCACGATTAATAAAGCAACCAATTTTTGGTCCAAGAAATCATCCTCCTCCTGTTCCTGGACTGGACTTGGGTCAAAGCAATAACTCCAAGGCCAATAATAAATAACACGTTATCTTCTCTGATTCCACAACATGGCTGGTTGACGAACGGCCGTTCAGAAACTAAATGAAAAGCACAGAATGAAAAGCGCATAAAGGAAAAGCGCATAAAGGAAAAGCGTGAATCAACACTCACCAAACTTCTACTAACATGAAATTAGCAGAAGGAGCCCAAAGGGTGGCGCCTGACAATTGAACTTCCTCTTTATCGGCTCGTAGTATGTCTAGTACGTCACTACGTTAGTGTTTGTTGGCCGACAATTCCTTGTCGTTTGTATGCAAGACAAGTTCCTGGCCAACTCCTTCGGACAAAAGTCTGACGTTTTGTCTGCGGAAAATCCGATCGTGTGTTCGAGGCTTAAGTTTGAATAAAAGAGATGAGCAAAAAAGGCTGGAGTGCAAAAGCAAAATTATAGCAGAGCTGGGGGTGTAGCAGAAGGCAAATGACAGCAAACACTCAACATAGGAAAGGAAATGGTTAACAGATGGGGGAGCACACATCAGCGCAGATTAGACTGATCAACAGTCTCTGCCCCCCCAGCCATGCTGTGAACTGAATGGGTGGCTGTAAAGAGGCTGAGTGGGTGGCCGTGGGCTCCAAGAACAGCCCTTCTGGGCGGCCTCGAAAAGGCTGGGAGAGCGGTGCAGGATTCAGGAACAGCCCAGGATTCTGTGACCCCTGGCAAATCGTCATTCGACCCCCGAGGGGGTCCCGACCCCCAGGTTAAGAACCACTGTCTTAGGGCATGGGTGCTAAACCTGTGGACCTCCAGCTGTTGCAAAACTACAAATCCAATGAGTCATTGCAAGGCTGACAGTTACAAGCATGACTCCCAAAGGCAGAGGCATGATGGGACTTGTAGTCCCGCAACAGCTTGAGGGCCACAGGTTGAGCATCCATGTCTTAGGGTGACAAAACTCAGTCAGTGTACTGTATATATGAAGGAGCAGCATTGTCAACCTAGGATAAAAAATGTATTAGGGACTACAGGACACGTCCTCTTCTCCAAAGCATAGTGGAGAGTTGTTCTGTAACACACAGAACTGGAAAAAATGATAACTGATAACAGCCAGAGGCACAAAACACAGAAAGTTATCTCTGGATTTCAAGCAGGATCAACAGATATTTTTTTTGCACCTACCGAACAGATAAAACTCTTATGCCCCGTACACACGGTCGGATTTTCAGACCGAAAATGTGTGATAGGACCTTGTTGTCGGAAATTCCGACCGTGTGTAGGCTCCATCACACATTTTCCATCGGATTTTCCGACACACAAAGTTTGAGAGCAGGATATAAAATTTTCCGACAACAAAATCCGTTGTCGGAAATTCCGATCGTGTGTACACAAATCCGATATGCCACGCATGCTCAGAATAAATAAAGAGATGAAAGCTATTGGCCACTGCCCCGATTATAGTCCCGACATACGTGTTTTACGTCACCGCGTTTAGAACGATCGGATTTTCCGACAACTTTGTGTGACCGTGTGTATGCAAGACAAGTTTGAGCTAACATCCGTCGGAAAAAATCCTAGGATTTTGTTGTCGGAATGTCCGAACAAAGTCCGACCGTGTGTACGGGGCATTACAGTGAGATAGTTCACAGACCTAAAGGAAACATATTACAGAATTAAGTTAATCATGAGGGTTTATATGCATTACAAATTATAACAAAATCATTAGGACATGGGGTTTTTCTGTTTAGTTTTTCCTGTAAAGTGAAATATCTTAGCTAAAACATAGTGGGCTCCATTCACTAAAACAGATTGCATGCAGTATTTAGGTGTCCAGACACATTTTTCCTAAATATCGCATGCAATCCTAAAACTGCCAATTTGCTATACCGTTTTGCAGTATTTATTGCAAAACCCTGAAAACGCTCAGTAAATACCACATGAAAAGGCTATAAACTCAATTCACAGAAGGAACTAAATAATTAAATGCATGCAGTATTTAACCTCCCTGGCGGTATGATTATTTCAGATTTTAGGTGCTGAAAGCGGTACCATTATTTTGCACAGAAATTTGGCGTTTTATATTGTAGGTCTGTAATTCTTAGGAATAGTTCACTTAAATCTGTCCAAACCAGAGTCTAGTAGACATCCCGGGTATGATAAAGTTTGAAAAACAAAATAAAAAATTATAATTTAATAAATAACTATAAATAATTATAACAAATAATAATATAATAATAATAAAAATTATTCAATAATGTAATCAAATCAAAAACACTGAAATTTGCTCAGTTGCAGAATTGTCGCTTTCGTTACTTTTAGTGTTTGATGACGGATTTCCCCACAAATCACTATCGCTCAATTCTGCGAGTGATTCTAATTTATTATTGCCGTTTTCTAGCTGGTCTAAAACCACTTTTGATGTAAAGAGACAGTTTTGGTTGCTATGGACAATCTCCAGTTTCCTGGCAGAAAGAACAGTTTTATATATATAAAACTGCATGCAGGACACTGGAGAAACCACTAGGGACAAAGGGGATGTGTAATTATTTGATACAGTACTGTAATCTGTAAGATTACAGTATACTGTATCTGTACTGTGTGTTTCACTTTTGAATTTGCCGCCGAACTCCGTCCCCGTGCGTCGCAACGCTCGCAGGGAACGGAGCTCGGCACTGTGAATTGAGCGAGACACAGCGGCTCGCCGATCACAGCGGGGAGTCATCGCAGGATCCAGGGGACAAGGTAAGTAACCTCTACAAGGATCCTGCGATGCGATCCCGAGTCTGGCTCGGGGATACCGCTTTTGGTATTAAAAATCCACCCCGAGCCAGACTCGGGAATACCGCCAGGGGGGTTAAGGAATGTAAAAATATAATAGCCAATTTTAAGTAGTCTGCCTTTTTGGATGGGTTCTCTCAACAGTAATGCATAGAAATCTAAATATGGAAATTATTGGGGTTGATTTACTTAGTGTATAACTAAACTTTATTTTAGTTTTGGATAGAGTGGAGGTGGATTAGAACATCTGTCATGTTTTTATTGTTGTCTATGCCCCCATTGGGGAGAGCCACCCCGTCTATTTGTCCTGTGCACTATTAGCATTGAAATGAAAGTAAAAAAAAATCCTACAGTTGTGTGAAAAAGTATTTGCCCTTTCCTGTTTTTAAATTTTTTTTGCATATTTCTCACACTTAAATGATTTAGATCATCAAATAAATTTTAATATTACACAAAGATAACCCGAGTAAATCTAATATGCAGTTTTTAAATTATTATTTCATTTATTAGGGGAAAAAAGCTGTTCAAACCTGCCTGGCCCTATGTGAAAAAGTAATTGCCCCCTTCCATGCTTAATCATGAATGAACTGTGATTACCGTATATAATCAAGTATAAGCCGAGTTTTTCAGCACATTCTTTTGTGCTGAAAGTGCCCCCCTCGGCTTATACTCGAGTCAAGCACTTTTCTGCAGCAGAAAATTACATTTTCTGAACCGACTTTGGGGCCCCGTATCTCGGGGCTACTTGGTGCTAGGAACCTCAAATTTGGTGTGCAAACCCAGTGGAACTAGCACTACAACATATCCAACGCTGTGGTTCCTAGCACCAAGTGGCCCAGAGATACAGGGCCCCAAATTTGGTTCAGAAAATGTCATTCTCTGCTGCAGAAAAGTGCTTGACATTTTCCAAACTTAATTTTGGGCCACGTATCTCGGGGCCACTTGGTTCTAGGAACCACAGCTTTGGATATGTTGTAGTGCTATTTCCACTGGGTTTGCACACCAAATTTCGGGTTCCCAGTACCAAGTGGCCCCGAGATACGGGCCCCAAATTCGGTCAACTGTGTCCATCTGCAGCAATGTCATTTCAGGACCCTTTGAGTCCAGAGACCCCAAATTTTGGCTGCAGCTAGGGGGCATCTAGGAACCCTTAACTACCGAGTTTGAAGTTCGGGGGCCCTATGGCTGCAAATGGGCACAGTGAGGCATGCAATTGGGCACAGTGAGGCTGCAAATGGGCATTGTTGACCCTCTTTTCCACTTACAGTAGCTGCGGAGTTTTTAACCCGAGGCTTATACTTGAGTCTTCCCAGTTTTCCCAGTTTTTTGTGGTAAAATTAGGTGCCTCGGCTTATATTCGGGTCGACTTTTACTCAAGTATATATGGTAACCACAATTTTTTGGAAGGCTGAGTTAAATTTCACTTGCCACACCCAGGCCTGATTACTGCCAGAGCTGTTGAATCAAAAAAATCACATAAATAGAAGCTGTCTGACAAAGTGAAGCACACTTACAGATCACAAAAAGCCACACATCGCACCACAATCTAAAAAAAAATCAAAAACAGATTAGAAACAAATTAATGTACATATATCGCTTTAGGAAGGGTTTCAAAACCATTTCTAAGGCTTTGGAACCCCAGTGAACCACAGGGAGAGTCATTATCCACAAATGTAGATAATTTGGAACAGTTGTGAACCTTCCCAGGAGTAGCCTACCTACAAAAATTTGTCCAAGAGCATGACGACGACTCATCCAGAAGGTCATAAAGGTAGCCAGAACAACATCTAAAGATCTGCAGGCCTCACTTGCCTCAGATAAGATCAGTGTTCATGATTCAACAATAAGAAAGAGACTGGGCAAAAATGGCACCCATGGGAGAGTTTCCAAGGCCAAAGCCACTGCTGACCAAAAAGAACACAAAGGCTCATCTCACATTTACCAAAACATCTTGATTATCCCCAAGACTTTTAGGCAAATATTCTATGGACTGATGAGACAAAACTTTAACTTTTTAGAAGATGTGCGTCCCGTTACATCTGGCATAAAACTAATAAAGTATTTCATAGCAAGAACATCATACCAAAAAAAAAAGAACATCATACCAACAGTCAGACATGCTGGTGGTAGTGTGATGGTCTTGGGCTGCTTTGCATCTTCAGAACCCGAACCATAATTGATGAAACCATGAATTCTGAGCTCTACAAGAAAATCCTAAAGGAGAATGCCTGGCCATCAGTTTGCGACCTCAAGCTCAAGTGCACTTGGGTTATGCAGCAGGACAATGATCCGAAACACAACAGCAAGTCCACCTCCAAATTGTTCAAACAAAACAAAATTTAGGTTTTGGAGTGGCCTAGTCAAAGCCCAAACTTAAATCCAATTGAGATGCTGTATCATGACCTTACACAGGCCGTTCATGCTGGAAAACCTTCCAATGTGGCTGAATTAAAACAATTCTGCAAAGAAGAGTGGGCCAAAATTGTTCCACAGCAATGTGAAAGACTCAATGTGCTCCACAGCAATGTGCCAGTTATCGCAAACGCTTGATTGCAGTTGTTGCCGCCAGGGGTGGCACAACCAGTTATTAGGTTTATTACTTTTTTTCACATATAGCCAGGCAGGTTTGAACAGCTTTTTTGCTTTAATAAATGAAACCACCATTTAAAAATTGCATTTTGTATTTACTCGGGTTATCTTTGTGTAATAATAAAATTTGTTTGATGATCTGTGTCATTTAAGTGTGACAGATATGCAAAAAAAAGAAAAAATCAGAAAGGGGGCAAATACTTTTCACGCAACTGTAAACGTTGTGTTGTCCCCAGAAAAGTAATAGAGGGAAAATCTTCCAATGGGGAAAATTCCAGATGGCAAAAAATGTAAATCAAAACTGACGGGTTATAACCCTCCCTTACTCTATCCAAAATGAAAAAAAAATAAGTTTTGCCTATAGCTTTGCCTTAAGGCAAATAGACTGTGCAAGTTGTTCATAGACTGAGCACTTTGCAAGTTGCTCCAGAGCTTAGTAAATGAGGTAAAGATTCACATTATAAAGAATTGCTAATCACATGCAGGTGCAAAAATGTTATTTTTGGATGATGGAAGTCAACAGAGCTCCTCTATCATTTACTAAGCTCTGGAGCAACTTCATTAGCTAAGTGCTCAGTTTATGTGCCTTTAGTAAATCCACCCCATTAGATGTAGTAAAATATACTTATTTTCTCTGGTCATTTTGCCAGATTTTTACAGACTCTTTTTGTAAATATGCAAGTATATACATAATTTGCTGCAAAAATAACTCCAAATCACTCCAAACATAATGCAATGCACATGTATATGTACAGACAATGTTGTCTTTTTTATTGGTGGAAGAAGGGTATTTATATATGAGTGTGACTTCTGATACGATTTTCATTCAATATTTGACATTTATAAAGATATGTTGTATTTACTTAATTTAGTGAATTGCCATATTTCTACAGTTTAATCAATTTTACCTCTTTATTATCAATAAAAACTGACCAGGATTCTAATTCTTCTCCACTGTATCAATCCCACTAGATATTGCAGGAGATAAAGTACTGCATGGTTTCATGAGATAAACACTGGATATTTTAGAAAAATTCTGTATGCAGTATTTTAGAAGTGTTTTTTAGTAAATGCCAACAAAATTTTGGAAAAACGCTATGCTGTATTTTACCTAATTTTGTAAATCGGAAGATACTGCTTCACGAAGGGAGCTCAGTATCTCAGTTCATTAGTGCATAGAACTCAATTGTTGCAGCTCTGACTTCCAAAGGACTTACTAAAATGAACAACCTGTTGCTTGTAGCGTCATTTATGTTGATGGTTACTGATAGACTGAGGTGTGAACCTGAATATAAGAGTCAGCTGTACAAACTTATACAGAGATGTGTACAAACTGCAAAATCCTTGCTGCCACCAGCTGTATTTGTATTTTGTGGTTGTTGTATTGAATGATATCTGGTAACTGTTTGTTGTAGTGGAAGTTTTGGGCTACTACAGTTTGTTTACTTATGTGATTTTGGTATCTCTATCTGCCCCCCCCCCCCCCTCCTGTTTTTTGCTAGCTTATTCATAGCTAGACCCTTCCAGTTCCTTCTATGTTCCTTCGGCCAGTGTACTTCACAAAGAGCTTAGAAAATCATCTGTACTGCAATTATCTGAAGTATTGTTGCATTATATTAAAGTGGTTGTAAAGTCAGAAGGTTTTTTTATCTTAATGCATTCTGTGTGTACAGCAGCCCCCCTAATACTTACCTGAGCCCCATCCCAATCCAGAGATGTTCAAGGAGTGTTTCGTTGGCTGAGACTACAGCATAGTGCCATTGGCCCCCACTGCTGTCAATCAAAGTCATTGAGCCAGTGAGGAGAGAGGGGGTGGGGCCGAACAGGCAAACAGAGCAGTGGCTCGGCTCGAGTGCCCCTACAGCAAGCAAGGGTGAGGGGCCAGAGAAGAGGAGGATTGGGTTGCTATGTGCAAAACCACTACACAGAGCAGGTAAGTATAACATGTTTGTTATTTTTAAAGAAAAAAAACTGAGACTTTAATATCACTTAAAATTTCTGTGTCTTATTGAAGACTTAAGCTGCTTGTGGATGGTGCCATATCAGCACAGGTTTTAAGGAGGTATGTCAGTGCATAAAGCTGCATTTGCAACAGAATAGGCTGTACTTACCCTAAGTGCCGGTTCACACAGGCGTGGCACGACTTGCAGGTCGCCTCACCGAGGCGACCTGCACACGACTTCAGCGGCGACTTGCAAAACGACTTCTGTATAGAAGTCAATGCAAGTCGCCTGAAGTCGCCTCAAAAATACTACAGGAACCTTTTTCTAAGTCGGAGCGACTTGCGTCGCTCCTATTAGAACGGTTCCGTAGTACAGAACGGGAGGCGACTTGTCAGGCGGCTAGGTCGCCTGACAAGTCGCCCCTGTGTGAACCGGCACTTAAGCATGAAAAACCTCAGCTTTCAGATCTTAACTGGAACTGATACGTGTAGCAAAAATCCAAAAGTTTGCATAGTTCCCTTGCTCAACTGTAGCTCTATTGTGTAAAAGGTATGTACAGGAAAAAGACAGCAATAGAGTAGCCTTGATGCATTTTGCACAAAATGCCCATTCGTAAGGAATGTTTCATAAAGTGCTTACGATTGAGCACTTTGTGCAGAAGGCATCAAGGTTCCTGTGTTGATGGCTCTTTGCCTGTGCTTATACAGTAAACAGACAGACACAGTAAAACTTATGGTTGACCAGGAGAACTATGCAGACTTAGGCTGCATTGACACCTGCGCATTTCCTGAACATGCAAAAAAACACACAGGAATACACGTCCTGCCGTGCATTTTTGAAATGAGTGAATAACGCAATGCAAACGCATGTCATGCTTGCGGTGCCATTAATTGTTAATGGCACCCCAAGCGTGGGTGGCAGTTGCAAGTATTCTCAAGAGACAAATGTGCTACAAACATGCGGAACGCTCCACGCCCAAATAGGTGCTGGCGCATTTGGCATGCATGGGAAGACTATTCAAGTTATTGGGCTGCCCTCCCCATAGCGAAAGGCCTGTGCTATGGGGGCACCCATGTAGGTGTGCTGCTGACCTGGGCTGTGTGCATCTGTAAACACACATAGCGTGGCTCAGCCAAGTCCCTCTCTTCCTCCTCACAGGATTTGACTGACAGCAGAGGGAGCCTATGGCTCTCGCTGCTCTTCTGTGTGTCCTGTGAGAGCAGAAAGAAAGACAAGACTGCTGAAGACTGTAGAGCGCTGGATTGGTGGAGGAGTCAGGTAAGTGTTTGGGAGGGGGGTGCACAGTAACTAGTGGGATATTTTTTACTTTAATGTAGAGATTGCATTAAGGTAAAAAAACATTTAGACTTTAGAACCACTTTAAGTTCAGGAGTCTTTTGATCATAATTTTTGAGTAAATAATTCTACTCATTGGCTCCTCCCAGGTAATGTGGTAAATGTTTATTATTTTAATTGTTTTTTTACTATGGTTAGGGTTTTGGGGTACAATCATGTGCATAAACATACTGTATTTTTGGTATATCTACTGATTTTTGTTTTTGTATTTGCGTTTTTTTGTGGGATTTGTGAAGCTATTTATACACGGTTGCTTTGATTTTTATTATTTTGGAGCCAAGGTATTTGGGGTTTGGGGATTCCTTTGTAGACAGGACTGCCTTTTTCTGTAGAGTTATATATAAAATAGAGTTGACAATCCTACCTTCTTTGTATAGTCTAGCTCTTACATTTGATCCTTGTAGTGGGATTTATTCATGTAGTCTTCAAAGAAAGGTACCATGGCTTCACAGAAAGGAGAAGGAGTTTTCTCACTATTAGAACTGCACAGTAGTAGAGCAATAGTGTAGGAGTTTTAGACATAAATGGAGTGTTGTATGACAGTTCATTGTTCATATTAGGCTGTTTGAACTGCCCTGAGCAACGTAAGCTCAGATCATAACCACATTCATATATGAGATTAAAAAGCATGTTCATACATAAGGGATATCCAGAAGTCATTGCTAACAACTTCTGATATACATTTTATAGTTTTGTCAATGTTGTGAGATTCTTTTTAACATTTTCTGTGTAGCTGAAGTAGACATGTATCTGTTATATCAGGGATATCCAACCTTCTGACCTTCCTGGGCCACATTGGATACACTAACAATAGGGATAGCTGATGAGCAGAAAAAGTTAAACAGATCACTAGTTAATGATCACTGATAAAGATAATGTACCTATTGGAGCAATACAATTTAATTTGTTATTATAAAAGTAAAAGAGCAACATAAAACTAGTGCAATATTTGTCACAGTTTTTGATAAACTAAGGCATCAGTATCCGATTCGATGGATATAGTAGAAATTCTCAATGAATCCTCAAGGTGCTTATCCTATTTTGGTTCAAATTTTGCTCTTTTTGTGCTCCATCCTTGAAAATAGTTGCTCACAAATTTACGTACGTGCTGTTCAAAACTGATGACATGAATAAGGTGTGATTGTGAAGAGTGGCTTATTTTTCTTTGGGAAAATAAAACTTAGAAAAGTCCAGTAATGAGACACTGTCAAATTTTTCATTTGGCCTCATGTGTTCGCTAAGTCTAAATGCATTTTTACAAAAGATGATTCCAAAAGAAATTCAACATGTTTAATTAAGTTTATGATTTTGTGTTGGGCCACATTCATAGCCGTCTTGGGCTCCATGTGGCTGTAGGTTGGACACCCCTGGTTTATACCATTAGTCATTTCAACTTGATTTTATTTTCCAGCTGGTAGAATTTTTTAGCATGTTGAAGAAAATGGTAACATTTTAAAATTTTCATTAGTTATGGATGTAGTGGGAAAGGTTTAGAATCTTTGTGCAGTTATATCTGTTTCTGTGGCATGAGAGGTAAGGAAAGTGCAGATCTACAGAATGAATGAAGTAGGAGCAGGGAGATGCTTGCGCTGCAGGTGCAGCTTCCTCTCCAGCAGACTCTCAGAAGTACAATTAGCAGCACAGCAGTGATATCACCAAATCTCTCCTAAAATCTAGACTAACAGAAGCAGGAGTGGGCAGGACATGCATTACATCAGGGGTCCTCAAATGCTTTAGCTCACTGACACCTTATGAAATTTCAAATTTTTCATCGACCCCCAAACATTTATTATATGAAAATAATTTAATAAATATTACTTGAAATAATAAATAACAATAATAATAGATAAATATTCTTTTGAATATTGTTGACACTTCCTCTTGCAATTAGTAGCAGCTGTTATGGTTTTTACACTACTGAATTTTTAATAAATTTACAGCATTCAGTTTTTTGGCATTTCTATGGGTGTATTGTCTCTCAAAGTTTGAGATGGAAGAGTACGCTCAGGATGGAAGTGAAAATGTTCGTATATCCTTGCAGGAAGCAGGAAGGTAGAAGATCACAGACCCACAATGCAAAGCTGGTAAACAAGGCCAGTAACAACACCTAGCTGGTAGAGGCAGTTTAAGACTGCACTTGCTGGTGGCTGACCATCCAAGCCTTGGTAACCAGCCACCCCACCTTCAGAACTAGGGACTGGCGTGAAGCTCTGCAGAGCCCAAATTTACCTTTCATAATTTAGCCACCACCTATTGGGCCCCAGCAATTTTATTGACCCCATTTTGATTCCCAGCCAACTTATTGACCCCTTTTGATAGTCCCGTTGAGTACTACATAAATGACAATAATAATAGATAAATATTCTTTTGAATATTTCTATGGGTGTATTGTCTCTCAAAGTTTGAGATGGAAGAGTACGCTCAGGATGGAAGTGAAAATGTTCGTATATCCTTGCAGGAAGCGGGAAGGTAGAAGATCACAGACCCACAATGCAAAGCTGGTAAACAAGGCCAGTAACAACACCTAGCTGGTAGAGGCAATTTAAGACTGCACTTGCTGGTGGCTGACCATCCAAACCTTGGTAACCAGCCACCCCACCTTCAGAACTAAGGACTGGCGTGAAGCTCTGCAGAGCCCAAATTTACCTTTCATAATTTAGGCACCACCTATTGGGCTCCAGCAATTTTATTGACCCCATTTTGATTCCCAGCCAACTTATTGACCCCTTTGGATAGTCCCGTTGACCCATGGAAGTCAGTATTTACCACTTTGGTGTAGAACCCTGCCTTTTAAGACCCCACACTGCAGATATAGAGCTATGAGGCTACAGCAGTGCATAGACACAGTCGCATGTCAGGAAGTACATTACTATTTTTATGAAGAATTGGAGGCAAAAGGTAAAATTTTCAGCATACTGCTGATGAAAAATTAACCATTTTAACAAAGCAAATCTTTACTTTTTGAGTTTAGGTCCACTTAAATATCAGTTTATTTGCATTGTTTGACCTGTGTTTAAATTTGTTTACATCAGTGTAGGTAAATGTGTTTCCTGTAGAAACATGCAGTCACAAACCATGTGACCTGCCTGTGTCAATGTGATATAAAATGCAGGGGTCATCTCCTATTAGAAGGAGCTAACCTGGTTTGCATGTTGTAACCACTGTCAGACTCTGTCATTTTAATCATTTTCTTTTATATTTTCTTGCTTTAACCAGCTGACTTGTTTGATATTCTTCTACCGATGTTAAACATTTATCAAGAGTTTGTTCGGAATCATCAATACAGTCTTCAAGTGCTGGCGAATTGTAAGCAAAACCGAGACTTTGACAAACTCCTGAAGCAATACGAAGCCAATCCAGCCTGTGAGGGGAGGATGCTGGAAACGTTCCTCACTTACCCCATGTTCCAGGTATTTTCAGTTCTCCAACATGTTGTGGTATTCTAGTCACCAAAGGTTTGTTTTTAAATGTAGTCCTCAGGTTGACTTGTACATAATGGTTCCTGTCCATTTTAAAATGAAAATATATTGTAATCACCAGGTAATCAATTAACATTTTTATTGACTTTAAAGTGGCAGAGCAGCTAATATACAAAGCTATTACTCAACACCCTAAACATCTATGTGTCTGAGGCCATACTTACCACTACATCATGGTGACTGCAGAAATCAAAGCAGAAATACTCTTACTAACCCATATAAGCTGAGCATTCAAAATGTTTTCCGATTCACAGCGCCTCAAAAACAACATGCAGCGGTGGAGAATTGGACACATGTAAGAGAAAATGGCATTTCTGCAAAATAACTTGAGAAATGAAAAATTTTTAAGCAAAGTTGTTCCAGATAGGGTTGTAGTTTTATAAAAGTATAATAATTTACGTGGTCTTTCTAGATTAAAGCAGTGATGTATTTAAGCACTGTTTTTAACAGACATTACAAAACAAATTGTAAGGATTCTGTTGGTGAACATCGACATGCCTAGACTTTGGTGAAACAGTGTACATGTAGTCAGGGCCGCTGATAAGGGGGAAGCACCTGCCCTCCTGTACAGGTCCCAGGCCCCATGAGTTCAACAGGGGGGCTCAGAGCAGCAGGAATGGGCGCGATTACTGGAACCAATCCCCTTGGGGCCCTCCTTGGGTTTACAGTGTTCAGTTTGTGAATAAGCAGGGAGCCTCTGTTCTGAGTGCTTCCTGTTCACTCACTCTGCAGCTGCAAAGAAAGGATTTTGAGGAATCTGTAATGTTGGGTGTCTGTTTAGAATTTTTTTCAACCCCCAAAGGGCTGTTAAAAATGGAAGAAAAACAAGGTATTCTGGTTGCATGGATGAGTGGTTTGTCCATGATGTGACTGGAGCCACCTGTTAGGCTTGGTTCACTGTTCCTGTCAGCTAGACTGTACGGGACCCAATGATTTCTAACAGAAGCCCTGCATGTAGTAGAGGCTCTCTGGAGCAGAGGTAGCTGTGATCAGCCAGCCCTGACAGATTGGATTACTAGATCTTGCTCTCTTTGTGACCTCTGTGTACAATATTTTGCAGGTAATCAATACAGCCTGGTCTAGTACCACCCCCAAACTGTGATTGGATATTGAAGAAGCAGCAGTGTACACTTTGTTCTCTCCTGCTGTCAGTAAACATCTAGTGTTAGTTGAGCAGTACTGTGCAATGCAATAAGCCTAATTGTTTAGTAGTCCTACCCCTTTCTACATTGAACTTGTAAGTTTGTTCTATGTGAAATACATTTAACGATATTTAATAAATCAGTAAACTAATTTAACTATTCTTGTTGTACCTGCCTGGAGTGCACCTTTAACCTCCCTGGCGGTATGATTATTTCAGATTTTTGATGCTCAAAGCGGTACAATTGTTTTGCATGGAAATTTGGCATTTTATATTGTAGGCCTGTAATTGTTAGGAATAACACACTTAAATCTGTCCAAACAAGAGTCTAGTAGACATCCCGGGTATGATAAAGTTTGAAACACGAAATCATAAATTACAATATAATAAATAACTATTAATAATTATAACAAATAATAATATAATAATAATAATAATTATTCAATAATGTAATCAAATCAAAAACACTGAAATTTGCTCAGTTGCAGAATTGTCTCTGTCATTACTTTCAGTGTCTGATGACGAATTTCCCCACAAATCACTATCGCTCAATTCTGCGAGTGATTCTAATTTATGTTTTCTAGCTGGCCTAAAACCGCTTTTGATGTAAAGGGACGGTTTTGGTTGCTATGAACAATCTCCAGTTTCCAGGCAGAAAGAACAGTATATATAATATAAAACCTCATGCAGGGCATTGGAGAAACCACTAGGAACAAAAGGGATGTGAAATTATTTCATACAGTAATGTAATCTGTAAGATGACAGTGTACTGTATATATTGTGTGTTTCACTTTTTGAATTTGGCGCTGTGCTCTGTCCCCGTGCGTCGCAATGCTCGCAGGGAACGGAGCCTGGCGCTGTGATACATTGAGCGGAGGACGGCTCGCACACAGAGCAGGGAGGACATCGCAGGATCCAGGGGACAAGGTAAGTAACTATACCTGGATCCTGCGATTCGATCCCGAGTGTGGCTCGGGGTTACCACTTTTGGTACTGAAAATCCACCCCGAGCCACACTCGGGAATACCGTCAGTGAGGTTAAGCGGATCTAAACTGTATCTGAGCAACAAAACTGAAAACGCTATTTAATTCATTTTTAATATTCAAAGCAAACTCACCTGCCCATCCATGTCTCCATGCTTTATTTTGTTGGGAAATGTTTTGAAAAATACCCCCTAGCATTTCTGGTTCAATACGTTTTATTGCAGAAGTAATATTAAATATACAACAATTTCAAAGGCACCTAGATCGCCCACGCAGGGGCTGGAACTGGCGCATAAGAGACAAAAACAACAAAAGGGAATACCCCCCTAGCATTTCTAGCTGGAAACCACTGAAAAAAATGTAAAAAAAATAATATTTCCTATATATTTATTAATGCTAGCGGCATAAGGATGTAAAGTACTGTAGTTAACATTGATTGAGAGGGTTGAGTCATCATACATTAGGACTACTACTATATCTGCTTTCATTGAGCAACAGGCCTTGTATATTTTCTGTGCAGCTCAGGGACATGAAATGGACTGAAGATGACATTTCCGGTTCCATTTCACCACAGGGAGTCCTTGGCAGCAGACATTTACAACCTATTTTAATTGTCTGTTGAACAGATAAATACATGTCTTTCACACAATGAGGCATGACCATGTATAATTATTGGTTGGTTGGCAAACATATGGCTCATGTTGCTATGGTTACAGCATCAGAAGTCTTGTGTATGGATACTTTAATGTCAGAGATTTATAATGAATGGACATGTTCATTTTAACTCATAATTAAATCTTGAGCCCAGTGCTCAAGAAAATCTAAATATTGTATGCAAGTTTTCTTTTCTGATTTCCAAGCTTAGATTTAGCCATGCTGTAAAATGTAAGGCAATAAAGGAATGCTTACCTAGATTGATAACTCAGCTTAGGTTAGAGGATTATAGTTTGTTGACTTTAATATAACATGCACATGGCAATTTAACTGACGCACATCAGATTATGCTTTTCATGAATCTATTGCTCTGATTAATGATTTGCCAGAGATGGGGCAAACGACCAAGCACTTAAAGGGAATGGTTAGTCATGGAACTTTGAAGCGGCTGTATACCCACAGAAAAAAAACTTTGTAAGGCAAAGGCATAATGAGCTAGTATGCATTGCATACTAGCTCATTATGAAATACTTACCTTAGAACAGTGGTTCTCAACTCCTGTCCTCAGGACCCACCAACAGGCCAGGTTTTGCAAGATAACTGAAATACATCACAGGTGATATCATTTGCTGCTCAGTGATTGCAGTATTCTAGTCTGCATCTCCCCAAGGTAATACTTAAAATCTGGCCTGTTAGTGGGTCCTGAGGACCGGAGTTGAGAACCACTGTCTTAAGACGAAGCGTCAGCATCGCATCCCAGTCACCGCCGAGGGAGCTGACATTTTCCCCTCTGTGTTTCTTCCGGGTTCGCGGCTCTGGTTCTGCGAGTGGCCGGAGCCGCGATGACGTCACTCCGCGCGGGAGTCCTCCATTCCGGCAAGGTCCGGCAGCATCCGCCGGACCTTCAGAGAGCATGCGCCGCTGACATCAGAGGCTGCATGCAAGGTGAATATCTCACCGTACAGGTTTAGGAGATATTAATTTTACCTACAGGTAAGCCTTATTATAGGCTTACCTGTAGGTAAAATTTGCTAAAGGGGTATACAACCACTTTAAGTAACCATTGAAATATATCTAAAGGCAAGGTTATACACTATATTATCAAAAGTATTGGGACGCCTGCCTTTACATGCACATGAACTTTAATGGCATCCCAGTCTTAGTCCGTAGGGTTTAATATTGAGTTGGCCGACCCTTTGCAGCTATAACAGCTTCAACTCTTCTGGGAAGGCTGTCCACAAGGTTTAGGAGTGTGTCTATGGGAATGTTTGACCATTCTTACAGAAGCGCATTTGTGAGTTCAGGTACTGATGTAGACGAGAAGGCCTGGCTCGCAGTCTCTGCTCTAATTCATCACAAAGGTTAATCGGGTTGAGGTCAGGACTCTGAGCAGGTCAGTCAAGTTCCTCCACCCCAAACTCGCTCATCCATGTCTTTATGGACCTTGCTTTGTGCACTTGTCCAAATCATTTGGTGGAGGGGGGATTATGGTGTGGGGATGTTTTTCAGGTGTTGGGCTTGGCCCCTTAGTTCCAGTGAAGGGAACGTCAGCCTGCCAAGACATTTTGGACACTTTCATGCTCCCAACTTTGTGGGAACAGTTTGGGGATGGCCCCTTTCTGTTCCAACATGACTGCACACCAGTGCACAAACAAGGTTCCTAAAGACATGGATGAGTGAGTTTGGGGTGGAGGAACTTGACTGGCCTGCACAGAGTCCTGATCTCAACCCGATAGAACACCTTTGGGATGAATTAGAGCAGAGACTGTGAGCCAGGCCTTCTCGTCCACATCCGTGCTTGACCTCACAATTGCGCTTCTGGAAGAATGATCAAACATTCCCATAGACACACTCCGAAACCTTGTGGACAGCCTTCCCAGAAGAGTTGAAGCCGTTATAGCTGCAAAGGGTGGGCCAACTCAATATTGAACCCTACGGATGAAGACTGGGATGGCATTAAAGTTTATGTGCGTGTAAAGGCAGGGGTCCCAATTTTTTTTGTAATATAGTGTATGTTTTATAATTTTTATTAATTTCTCTTTGGGAAGAATTGTCCTCCTTTTCCAGAGACACCACAGAAAGGGAGAGGAAATCCCCTGTCAAACAATTGTCATCAAAACAGGTGTCCCCATTGGTGCTTTTTCCCACTATTCCTGTTTTGCTAACCGGTGTATGAATTTGGATTTATGTTCCTAGACATTGGCCAAAGGGACAGTAGGGATGGTAAATTAACCCAGAGGGGACACGGACAGCAATAAAAGCATGACAGGGATTCTGATCCTACTCTGTGCAAAGCAAAAAAAATGGGTTTATATATACACACTAAATTACATATGAAGCCAATTTTTTTTTCATTTTGAATGGAGTAGGAATTAGTAACACCCCTGTCAATTCTTTTTGCCAGCTGTATCCTATTGGGGAGACTTCCCTGCACTTCCTGTCCTATAAAACAACAGGAATGACCTGAACATGTGTTCCAATTGGATAATTTTTCCATTTTATTCCTTTTCTAATGACAGCTTAAAATTTGGATTTTATCTTACTTTGATTTCTGATAAGAGTTGTCACCAGGAGAAATAGCAAGAACATTTCCCTAACACAGACATCAATTAAAACCCAATGGGGGTCCTAACTACTCACCATTGTGTCAAAAAATAGAATTTAGCTTACCGTATACACTCGCGTATAAGTCGTTCCGAGTATAAGTCGAGGCCCTAATTTACCACAAAAAAATGGGAAAAACGTTTTGACCCGAGTATAAGACGAGGGTGAGAAATGCACAGCTACTGTAAGTGGAAAAGAGGGTCAACAATGCCCATTTGCAGCCTCACTGTGCCCATTTGCATGCCTCACTGTGCCCATTTGCAGCCATAGGTCCCCCAAACTTCAAACTTGGTAGTTAAGGGTTCCTAGATGCCCCCTAACTGCAGCCAAAATTTGGGGTCTCTGAACCCAAAGGGTCCCGAAATGACATTGCTGCAGATGGACACAGTTGACCGAATTTGGGGCCCCGTATCTCGGGGCCACTTAGTGCTAGGAACCCCAAATTTGGTGTGCAAACCCAGTGGAACTAGCACCATAAAATATCCAAAGGGGTTTCTAGCACCAAGTGTCCCTGAGATACAGGGCCCCAAAAATCAGTTCAGAAAATGTCAAGCACTTTTCTGCAGCAGAGAATGACATTTTCCGAACCTACTTTGGGGCCCCGTATCTCGGGGCTACTTGGTGCTAGGAACCCCAGCTTTGGAAATGTTGTGGACCCAGCTCCACTGAGTTAGCACACCAAATTTTGGGTTCCTAGCACCAAGTGGCCCTGAGATACGGGGCCCCAAAGTCGGTTCAGAAAATGACATTTTTTGCTGCAGAAAAGTGCTTGACTCGAGTATAAGTCGAGGGGGGCACTTTCAGCACAAAAAAGTGTGCTGAAAAACTCGACTTATACTCGAGTATATACGGTACCTTGGCTAATGAAAACATTGCACAAAATATAAGCACTTTAGATATACGTTAAGCACTTGATTGTACAAAATGCCTCCATATTTTAAGTGATCAGTAAATATAAGCTATTCACCACTAAAGTTCCTTGGCTTTACATTACTGTGTGCTTCCATTATCATCATCATCATCATCATCGATTCAAGCATATCAGACAAGCCTGGAGAGCTCTGAGTGTTGAATGATCTCAGGCGGCTGGAACACTTTAATCTCACATGCACAGGCACCTGTTCAACAGTATTGGCTAATGAGAACAATGAAAGACGTGTGATAGCTACACAATTTTGATAAACTTATATTCTAGCTGTTTCTTTCCTTCTTAGATTCCTCGGTACATTATAACTCTTCATGAGCTTCTGGCACACACACCTCATGAGCATGTGGAAAGGAAGAGTTTAGAGTTTGCTCAGTCCAAATTGGAGGAGCTGTCAAGGTAAGCCATTTATACATTAGAGTGTTCTTTTTTTAATCTCTTCACTCTTAAATATGCACAGTAGTTCCAGTGCAAATTGCAAATGATCAATTAGGGGCGATTTACCAAAACTGGTACTCAAAAAATGTAGTGCATAGTAACCAATCAGTTTCTAGGTTTAAGCTCTCATTCACTCCAAGGGAGGGTTTGAAATCGTGTGAATTCAGCTGAACTCGCACAATTTCAAACCGGCATTTCAGACCGACTTTGGGGGCGATTTGACAGACATCTGTGCGGGTTCATGCACACATGTCTATTGCAACCATCCCTGAAGATGGCAAAAGGAGTGCAGGAACTACTTTTGGGAATTGATGTGGCGCCGCAAAGTTGGCATCGCACCAATTCGGATGGCTGGCAATAGGCTCTGATTTGGCATGCGATTTGACAACAAGTCAACAAGCTAAAGTTAGAAGCTGATTGGTTACTATGCATGCACAGCTGCACCAGATTCTGTGTGCACCAGTTTTAGTAAATCCCCCCTACATTGTGTATTTTATTTATATGTACAGTTGCAACATACTCCTGAGCTTCTTACAGAGTACCTAGACCCATTCATGTTAGATAATGCCCCAGTGATGCTTACGGTGTTTTGTAGATGCTGAAGAGAAAAGCCACCGAAGAGTAAAGAGTATCTCTCAGGAACACCTTTGCTAAGATCTCTTGGATTTTTCATACCATACATGAGAGGATCCCTCTCACCATGGTTATATTATTTTATTTTATAATATGGAGAGGGACTAACAGAAAGAGATAGAACAACATGGCAGAAATATAGAGATATAAGAATTCCAAGGGTGACCAAGATCACCAAAACCTATAAATAACTGAAATTTCAATATTGGGTGGTTGGACCCTTTAAAGTGGACCTGTAGTATAGTTGATATTTGGAGAACTATAGGCAAAACTTTTTTTTGCATTTTGGATAGAGTAAGGGAGGGTTATAACCCATGTTAGATTTGTTTTTGCCATCTGTGTCCCATTGCGGCGATTTTTCTTCACTTCCTGCCCCATAGCCAAACAGGACGTTAGAGGAAATCTCTGCAAATTAAGGGAATATTTTGGGGACCTCCAGGTCACCAGAAGTAGCGTCCCTATTGGAAGATTTCCTTCCTATGACTTTTCTGGGGACAACCCAAAATTTTGGGATTTTCCTTAACTTTCACTGTCAATGATAATAGCAAACAGAACAAATAGAGAGTAGAGAACATCCCTAATAGGGTCACAGATAGTATTAAAAACTGTCAGGTGTTCTAATCCCTCTCCACTCTATCTGAAATGGAAAAAAAAAGGTTTGCCTTTGGTTATACTTTAAATTCAAGCTGATTGTCCAAACATCAACTGCCCAGCCCTCTTCACTGAGATCATGTGACCAAATGGCAGCATGTGTCACTGTATGGGCACCAATAGAAATAGTGGACAGTGGGGGAGAGGTAGGTATGTTGTAAATGTTTCTTGTCTTCTTGTGTTAAGTGCCTGCTTCTTTTAATACAGACAAAATGTATGTCACCTTTCATTACCCTATCTGTCCTTCAAGCATTTTCTAGGTCCAGTTAGGTAGACTGCAATTAACATACCAATGTGGTTACATATTATTAGTGAAAACTTACAAGAAATCTTTGTAAACACAAGAAGGACAGACTGTGGTTGATGTACTAAAGGCAAATAGACTGTGCACTTTGCAGTTTCTCCAGAGCTTAGTAAATGAGCAGACGCTCTGCTGATTGCCATCATCCAATCATGTGCAAGCAAAAATGCTGTTTTTTTTTGTTTTTTTTTGCAAAGTGCACAGTCTATTTGCTCTTAGTAAATCAACCCCATAGACTCCACTCCCTGATGGCACTTAAACCCAGGACTCACCATGCAGCTACAAAAAGCCAAGTCTTGACTTTTGAGCATTTCAGATTTTTTTTAAATCTCCACAAAATGTGGATTACTTCCTAATGAGGTGGCTTTTAAACTGGATGAACTAGGCTGTAATCATCTAATGCAGTGCTAAACACCAAACAGATTAATTCTTTTTGCAAGCAAAATCAATATTGAATTTTATGGAATGCTGTATGAATTGGCCAGCTACTACCCTTGCCACATATGTCAGGCAAAACCTGCAATTGTATTGTATTGTGTTGCAGACAGTTATTGCGAGGCCCCACAAATTGCTTTATTACTTCCTAATACAGGTCCTCAGAATCACACTGCTGCAAGAGCCTTCTGTACATGGAGTACATTACCTGCACCAAAAGCTCCTGTATTCATGTATCATCCTCACTTAGATCAGGCATGGAGAGTAACTGAAATTTGTAGAATGCATGTTTCTCATCTATATCAGATTAATAGATTAATAACCATGGTCACTAGTACTTCTCTACTTCAGTAATATTTCATTTAATAGACACTTATAGATGAATCTATTACCCTTTTATTCATTTATTTTACTCATTGCAAAGCCTATAGGACAGACTCCCCAAGGTTGGTTTGGGGAGATATCTATCAACCTACAAGTGGCTTTATTGCATGAAACTTGATTATACTCCATGTTTATGGCATACACCATGGGTAAGCCACTGGACAAAGCCATTGTACTACAAGAGTGCAATGGCTTTGCCACCATATCACGTGATCTTCTTTTAATTCTTTAAATCAGAATGTTAGATGTAATCTGTCTTCTTAATTAAATATATTTTGCAGTGTTACTAAGGACTAAAGGGGAATATTAAAAAGGCTGTGATATGGCTGTACACAAGCTGTTTCTTTTTTTTGTACAGCTGCTGTACGAATGTGCATTGTGCTCTACTTGCTTCGGGGGGCCTGAATAATACAAATGAATAGGATTGTAAAGATCCAAAAAGCTGGGATAAAAGCCCAGTCATGTAACCTATAAAAATCACATCATTGACTCCTTAACTTTCCTTAAATCACAGAGCTGTCTGTCTGATAGATGTGCTAAGTAGAGATGACTGCATGGGGCATCAACACATTTTATGAATGGGCTCTCAAATGCAGGCTGCTAAGTGGACTGGTGGAGTATAACAGAGAGCCGATAGCGATATCAATTCTCCTTTATAATTTAGCCCCTTAAGTTTATCATATTGAAGTTTTATCAATGTGGAGAATATAGTAGGATGTGATAATAATCCTGCCAGTGTGCCCTAAAAGCATTTATAAAAATGTGCATTTCAGAATAACTTTTCCTTGTAAAACATCTGATACTTTTGATTAACTGGCCTGTCAGTGTTTGTATTTTTTTTCCTGGAAGAAGAATGTTTACTTTTATCAAATTGCAATTGTAATGCCCCGTACACACGGTCGGATTTTCCGACGGAAAATGTTCGATGGGAGCTTATTGCAATTCTGACCGTGTGTAGGCTCCATCGGACATTTTCCATCGGAATTTCCGTCACACAAAATTTGAGATCTGGATCTCAAATTTTCCGACAACAAGATCTGTTGTCGTAAATTCTGATCGTGTGTACACAATTCCCGACGCACAAAGTTCCACGCATGCTCAGAATCAAGCAGAAGAGCCGCACTGGCTATTAAACTTCATTTTTCTCGGCTCGTCGTACGTGTTGTACGTCACCGCGTTCTTGACGTTCGGAATTTCCGACAAGATTTGTGTGACCGTGTGTATGCAAGACAAGTTTGAGCCAACATATGTCGGAAAAAATCCATGGATTTTGTTGTCGGAATGTCCGATCGTGTGTACGGAGCATTAGACTTCCAAACACAAGTGAGTAAAAATAGTAATGGCTATGGACACAGATAATTTTAACGATCCCTGCACCCAAGATACAAAAGGCGGTGAGGAAGGTTCCAAATCAGAGGATGAGAGCAATGACAGCACAACAGACGATAGATGACAATGAATTCTACACCTGCCTGCTTTTACTTTTGGATTCCCGTATTGATGTTGTTGGTTATAATGATCTTACAGCCCTTTATAGATCTTTTTTTGATGTACATCTGGAGTCTCCAAACTTTCTAAACAAAGGGCCAGTTTACTGTCCTTCATACTTTAGGGGGCCCTTTTGTGACCAGTGGGAGTAGAAATAGTCCTGGGAGTAAGGAAAAAGGAAGAACCGCACTAAGTTATGCTCAATGAAATACATATACACCCTAAACCAGCAGCAGCATGAAGTGGGATACACACAAGGGTTAACTTAGAATAGGAAAGCTGTGCTGCAAAAGTTTCAATCAATCAAATCAAAACATGCAAAGTATAAAAAAAAGTCCATATTAAATCACTATAACGTCACCTATTACTAAACGCGTCTGGAGGAAGGCACATAGTGACGTCACCACGCGATTTTACCAGGAGGACGGGCTCCGTTTGTTTGTGCCGGCCGGCATTTTTTTTTAACGCATACCAATTTCATCATAGATGTACGTGCAATACTTCATTTTAATAAATATATTTAGGCAATATTACACTACGGTCAGTCTTCTTTCTTCTGGGGCATCCACCTGAGCAAAGACGGACTCCATAGTGGGAGAGAGGGAGCGATCTGCACAATCCAGTCTGCTGATACCGGTGTTGACATCTGCAAGCTAAAGGCCGCAGCTAGGTTATAGACACCTGCCCTTTATGCTTTCCATCTGGTAAGCAGATTTACATTACGGTGGTTGGGCACTCTCTTGTCTGTGTTGGATTACACTGTGGTGACATCAAGAAGCTGAAGTGATTTAAGAAGGACTTTTTTATATTTTGCATGTTTTGATTTGATTGATCGATCAAAACTTTTGCAGCGCAGCTTTCCTATTCTAAGTCCTGGGAGTAAACAGTACATCTTTGGCATTAGAGAGAGGAAAAATAGTGCACCATTGTTGGTGTCAATGTGAGAAATAGTGCTCCATCATTGGTGTCAGTGGGAGAAATAGTTCCCTATCGTTGGTGTCAGAGGAAGGAATAGTGCCCCATTGTTGGTGTAAGTGGGAGGGGAAAAAAACCTTTTTCGTTGGTGTCAGTGGAAGGAATAGTGCCCCATTATTGGTGTCAGCAGAGAAATAGTTCCCCGTTGTTGATGTCAGTAATAGAAATGATGTTCCATTGTGGGAGTCAGTGGGAGGAATAGTGTCTTGCATCATTGTGAGGAAAAGTGTCCCAAGGGCCGGATAAAGGCAAGCAAAGGGCCGCTGAGACCACTTATGTACATCATCAGCATTGTTGGATTTTACCAACACCTCCAATAGGCTGCTGCTTTATCTGTCTCTACAAGAAAAGAAAATCTCATTGATTAGAGTCATCATTGATGTTGTTGCATACATTTTTCCAAATTCATTGAGAAGAGAAAGCTGTAATGCCGCGTACACACGAGTGGACTTTACGGCGGACTTTGCCCGGCGGACTGGATTTCGTCGGACAATTCGATGTGTGTGGGCTCCAGCGGACTTTGTTTTCTCAAAAGTTGGACGGACTTAGATTTGAAACTTGTTTAAAATGTATCCGTTGAAATCGAGTCCGGTCGAAAAGTCCGCCGTCTGTATGCTAGTTCGACGGACTAAAAAGCCACGCTAGGGCAGCTATTGGCTACTGGCTATGAACTTCCTTGTTTTAGTCCGGTCGTACGTCATCACGTATGAATTCGACGGACTTTGGTGGATTGTGTGTAGGCAAGTCCGTTCATTCAGAAAGTCCATCGTAAAGTATGTAGAAAAATCCGCCGGGCAAAGTCCGCCGTAAAGTCCGCTCGTGTGTACGCGGCATTACTCTTTGGTGCTATTCTTTCACTGTGTACTGGAGGCCTGATTTTCTATTTTCTCTGGCATGGCACACTTTGTAAACTTTGAATGCTTTGCTTTTGAATTATCAAAGTTCTCTTTTTTGAAAACTGGAACCCTAAGTTGGTGTTTACGTTCTCTTGGTATGACCCACTTTGTAAAGGACATGGGAGAGATATCACGTTTATTTGTGCACTGTTTTTATGTTCTCATGAAATGACCCACCTCATGAACTCCTCTGGAAAGTTGTCACCTCTTGAAAAGGTGGCAGTTCTTTTTTTGTGAATTGAAGTGATGTTTTGCTGCTCCCTTTTGATATGACCCTATTTGAACTCGCCTGGAAAATTGTCTGTTCTTTTTTTTTTCTTCTGTAAACCAGAGTCTTAACTTGGCCTGCTGCTCTCTCTTGACATAACCCATTTTGCAAACCTCTTTGAAAATTATGAATTCTTTATAGTAGCTGCACAGGATGGTCATGGTGTATATTATTTCTCCTACTTCATGCATAACCAGTGACCCCCCTAGATTTTTGGGTCGTTAGCATAGACCAATGCCTTCAAGTGGCACAGTTTATCCGACAGGCATTTTTCTACTTTCATTACAACCTTGAGTAAAATTTGATTGGCAGGTTCATATGTTAAAGTATAACTAAAGAGAGATTAGAATGCTTGTCAGTTTTTATTGTTGTCTGTGTCCCCATTAGGGAGATTCACCCTCTCTATTTGTCCAGTTTACCATTATCATTGAAAGTAAAAGAAAATCCCATGTTTTGGGTATGTCCCCAGAAAAGTAACAAAGGGGAAATCTTCCAATAGGACACTAGTTCTAGTGACCTGGAGGTCACTAAGGAATTACCTTAATTTGCAGGGATTTCCTCTCACTTCCTGTTTGGCTAATAGACAGGAAGTGAAGAGAAATCTCCACAATGGGACACAGATGGCAAAAAATATCTGACAGGGTTATAACTCTCCCTTGCTCTATCCAAAATGAAAAAAAAAAAGTTTTGCCTATAATTGTACTTTAAAGTCAGCTTCTCTGTGACATTTATTTGTATTGTACACTATGGATGACCTCAGTTCTATCATTATACTAGCTGTTTGAAAATCTTTGGCTATTTTGCATTTTAGTTTCAGATTTCAATATTGTCATATTTTTTGTTACTGGCATTTGCACAATGATTTGCAAACATTTAAATCATCTTTACTGCTCGCAACACAATGGAAACTATGAAAATATCTGCTGCTTTGATTGGCAGATTTTTACAGCCTGTTGTCCTCTAGTCATTGAGGAACAAGATGTTTCAGCATTCCCTGGTATCCAATTTATGTTTAGAGTAAAGGCAGCCAGTAATGATTAAATATATTCATTGATTCTAAGTTAACATTTATGTAAACTCTAACAATGAACTTGTCTTATTTGCACCCTTTTAGTGTGTGTTTTGTTGTATCTGTTTGATAAGTACAAACAGAGGATTTTGGATCCTGCCAGAAATCCAATGCTGTTCTCTGCATTTTTATTTCAAACAGTGTTATTAGCTCTGCCCAGTTCTGTGTTGTGGACTACAGAACGCCTCCAAAAAACACAGTCACTTCCAGCAATAATAGGTCTTCCAAGGTGTGGAGTAACAGGTGTCAGATAAAATGGTGGAGTGAAAAGTATATATGGTATCCAAAACTGGGTGGATGCTGCCTTCCTCAGCTGGGGTAATCCGAAAGGAACTACAATCAATCATAGACAATATACAATAAATTATGAACCACAATTGATGAATTGCCAAATGGCATGGGTTTGGCCATCACTACCTGTAACCTGCTTCTTCCTATGCCACATGTATTGGCATGCTCCACAGTTGGGGACACCACACTTAAAACTACCCTTTTGGTCAAATACACTGCTCCAATATTGTCTGGCCACAGTTTTGGGTTTACGAACTCTGCTTGGTGCAATATGTCCCCTTAAGTTCTTGGGTCTACGGAAAATAACATTCGGCCGTTCTGGAATAACATTGGTCAAACAAGGATCTCGGTGGAGAATACCCCAATATTTTTCTATGATCCGCTTAATAAGGTAGGCCTTGCTTGTGTACCGAGTGTTAAAAGTCACATCAGAATGGCTGCAAGTACCAGTATTTTCCTTGACTGAGCCATTCCCATCATATTTGGTACACCCCACTTCATGCTAGGAATTCACCTTCCCAGCGTGCTCAGGGTATTTCAGCCTATATTTGGTGTGTGCATCCTCAATGGTGGCCGGATCATAGCCCTTTCCCAAAAATGTTTTACTCAGTACACTGCTCTGTTCATCATAATCTTTTAGAGGAGAGCAGGTCCTTTGGAGCCGGCAAAACTGACCAAGAGGTACGTTTTTGATCCATTGGGGGTGGTGAAAACATTTTTTTCTTTCCCGCCCCTTTGAGAGCGTGGCTCTTTTTGACACACAATTTTCAATTCCACCATTCCCTATAAAAGCGCTTGCCCATGGTGTACGAGACTAGCCTAGCTCTGAGGAAGGGGGTGCGCCCCGGAAACGCGTTAGCTGTACCCCAAGTTCTGTGCATGTCCATGCATTGTTTTTATGGCCTTTTGTCAGTTGCATTTTGTGAGTACCCACTTTTATATAAAACATTTTTATTATTAAATTATCTTTGGTAATGCACTAGGTGTGCAGGCCTTCCATTTCTGTTTTTCTTACAGAACACCTCCCCCTGTGTTATGAAGATGAGGAGAGAGAGAGGTGTTCCTGTCCCAAGGTGACAATGCTGCTCCTTTACAGATATAGTGCAGTAAGAGAGCGTTGTCACCTTAGGACAGGGTGTTTTTTACTAGCAGGGTTACCATGTGAAAGAAAGAAAAGAAAGAAAAGCCTGAAAAAAAAGCTAATGTAGCAACGTCTAAAAACTGGTAAGCTGCAATATATTACATTGTAGTTATTGGGTTTAGATACACTTAACCGGTTCAATACGGGGCATTTTCACCCCCTTCCTTCCCAGACCAATTTTTAGTTTTTAGCGCTGTCACACTTTGAACGACAATTGCGCGGTCGTGCGACGTTGTACCCAAACAAAATTGACGTCCTTTTTTCCCCACAAATAGAACTTTCTTTTGGTGGTATTTTATCACCTCTGCGGTTTTTAATTTTTGCAATATAAACAAAAGAAGAGTGACAATTTTGAAAAAAACACAATATTTTTTACTTTTTGCTATAATAAAAATCCCAATTTAAAAAAAAAATGTTTCCTCAGTTTCGGCCGATACGTATTCTTCTACATATTTTTGGTAAAAAAAATGGCAATAAGCGTATATTGATTGATTTGCGCAAAAGTTATAGCGTCTACAAAATACGGGATAGATTTATGGCATTTAAAAAAAAAAAGTATTTATTTTTTTTACTAGTAATAGCGGCGATCGCGATTTTTTTTCGTGACTGCGACATTATGGCGGACACATCAGACACTTTTGACACATTTTTGGGACCATTCACATTTATACAGCGATCCGTGCTATAAAATTTCATTGATTACTGTATAAATGTGACAGGCAGTGAAGGGGTTAACCACTAGGGGGACACAAGGGGTTAAATATGTTTCCTAGGGAATGATTCTAACTGTAGGGGGCGGGGAGGTTCAAGGGGAGGAGACCGATCAGTGTTCCTCTGTACTGGGAACACAGATCGGTCTCAACTGACAGGACATGGATCTGTGTGTTTACACACACAGATCCACGGTCCGGCCCCGTTAACGGGCAATCGCGGTTGAACGGCGGACATCGCGGCCGCCAGGCACATGCACCAGGTCCCGAGCAACGCGGCGCGCGCGCCCCCTAGAGGGCCGGGAAGCCCAGGCCGTCATATGACGTCCACCCAGGATGGGAGATCCCATCTGTGGACGTCATTTGACAATACGCGGGTAGTGAAGTGGTTAAAGCTGAATTCTAGGTATGATCTTTATTACAAGATAAGAATCCAAAGCTGTACTTTGGCTCATGTAGACAGATATGTTCAATAATCTTAGCAGGAGAGGGTGTAAGGACAACAGTATAAACACAAGAGACACTCACCCAAGCTCTACTGCTGTGTCATGCGGTATATGAGCAGAGTATCAGTGCTCTGGCTGGCTGCAAAATCCACTGCAAATATTCATCAAACAAAAAGCTGGCCACTCGATGCTACGAGTTGGCCGAAACACGGTAGCACATATGGATTCTGTTATTGCTGTAGTTCTAGTATTGCTGTGAATATTTTGCAGCCAGAGCACCAATCCTCTGCTCATATACCGCATGACACATTTTTATTTAGAGAATGGAGGTGGAGATCATGATGTCACTGCCCCACTTCCAGTCAGAGAACTCCTTAGGTTTATCTAAAAAAATACAAGGTGTTTTGGTAATGATGGTAGTGTAGAGTGAAGGACCTGCTTGGGGATGCCGCTCATGCGTGGTCATATTCCCTAAATGATTATAGAGAACACGTTCACTACCTTCAGCTTTTTCAACGTGGAACCAACTTCTGTTTTTTTCAAATCAACAGTGATGTACCAAAATCTTTTGATATCTTTTATTGAATATACAAAAAGCTTGGTAATATGTATAGCTAAGAAGCATTATGTAGCTGCAACTCAATTTCTGAGGCACGCAGACATAGTGAAGAGGATCATGCTGAATTGGTTGAAATAAAAGCTGTTGGTGGCCTTGCAAACAGCACCCAGCTCAACAAAAGTCTTTTTAAAAAACCGACTGGGTCACGTGAAAAATTCTCAACCAAACAGTGATTGTGTCCTACCAGATCCTACCATTTACAGTCACAGTTTGGCAGTACTACTGGGTTGATTTTCTAAAATTAGAGAGTGCAAAATCCGGTGCAGCTCTGCAAAGAAACCAATCGGCTTCCAGTTTTTTCTTTTTTTGTCAAAGCTTAATTGAATAAGCTGAAGTTAGAAGCTGACTGGCTAATTTGCAGAGTTGAATAAGATTTTGCACTCTCCAGTTTTAGTAAATCAACCCCACTGTATTTAGTCAACCTCTGTTAGCATGGATGGGAGCTCAGTTAATATTCTCTTGATCAACCCTTGGGCTGAACAAAAGAAAATCGAGTCATCTACAGACAGATTAAAGTTTCAGTGGGCACTTATCACAAACAAATGGACATTATTAGTTTAATGAATCAGAATTTTCTGAAGTCAAAAGGGGGCCTGCTAGGTTACCGTATAGGAATGCCTAATACAGGGGGTCCCCGGGTTACAAACAAGTTAGGGACTTTAGGTTTGTTCCTAAGTTGAATCTGTTTGTAAGTCGGAACAGGTAAATTTATAAAGTGTAGCTCTAGCCAAAAAAATCAATTTTTACGTTTTTTAGATAGCCTAGGGAAGGGTTATCACCCCTGTAACATTTGTTTTGCTGTCTGTGCCCCTGTTCAGAAGATTTCACCTCAATTTCTGTCCCAATGACAATTGGATTTTGAAAATTTGGGGTTATTAGGGAAATAAGGATTGGTGATAAAGCATCAGTGGAGACATCTTTTTCCCATAATTACTCTTACAGGAGAGAATTTCCCTTCCTAGGGGTACATTTCCTCTCACTTCCTGTTGTCTCCTTCCGTTTGTAAGTAGCAGTCGTTTGTAAGTCGGATGTTTGTAAGTAGGGGACCCCCTGTAATGTGGTCACATCTTTTATGTGTAATATGTACAGTGATCACAGATTGTTTTATAAAACAAATATATACATTTCTCAAAACTCTCACCCTGTCATCCTTTCAGTGCCAGTCCCAAAGTACATCTTCTCCAATCCTGCTCTTCCCATTTGTTCTCTACTTGGTTTAAAAAATCATTTTGTTTTGTAGCCAGACAGCCAGTTTGAAACAAGCAACTGATAAAAAATTTAGCCTTTTGATTAGGCGATAACTTAGTCATTACACCTCATGTTACTGAAGATAAAAGGGCACAATTAATTCTATTTAAACAGTTTCTAATGACATTAAAATTATATTTCTATTACAAAGCTTAACAACGTTATTTGCAACTTTAGTAAAAGTCTTTTTTATTTTTCAATTTTGCACAGTCATTAAAACAATTAAGAAACAACATGAATAGAAAATAACTTTAAACATTAAGGTAAAGGATTTTAAAATGATTGTAAAGTCTTGTTTCTTTTTTGTATGAAAATAACAAACATGTCATACTTACTTGCTCTGTGAAATGGTTTTGCACAGAACAGCCCCGATCCTCCTCTTCTCGGGTCCCTCTTCGCTGCTCCTGGCCCCTCCCTCCTTTCGAGCCAATGGCGCCACTGCTGTGTCTCAGCCAATTAGGAGGGAGGGTCCCTGATGTCCGAGCCACTCATGCACATCGCTGGATAGAGATAGGGCTCAGGTAAGAGGGGGGCTGAGAGGGGGACTGCTGCACACAAAAGGTTTTTTTATCCTAATGCATAGAATGCATTAAGTAAAAAAAAAAACTTCTGCTTTTACAACTGACACCTTTGATCTGCTATTAAAAAAATACAATGGAGTGGATTTACTAAAGGCAAATAGACTGTGCACTCTGCAAGTGCAGTTGCATTCATTTTCCCAAATGCCTAGTAAATGTGGTAAAGCTTCACTTTGTAAAGAATATCCAATCAGGTGCAAGGTTAATATAAAAAAAACAAAACAAAAAAAAAATGCATATTTGCTTTCACATGATTGGATGATGGAACTCAACAGAGCTTTACCACATTCACTAAATTGAAAAGTGCATAGTCTATTTACCTTTAGTAAATCTACCCCAATGTATCAACAATATTGTTAATACAATCATGGTAATTCCTATTAATACTGAAGACACGGGAGTTGATTTAGTAAAACTGGAGAGTGCAAAATCTGCTGCAGCTCTGCATAGAAACCAATCAGCTTCCATTTTTTTTTTTTTGTCGAATTGAAAAATCTGAAGTTAGAAGCATGTACAGCTGCATCAGATTGTGCACTCTCTAATTTTAGTAAATCACCCCCATTGTTCTGTGAGTGCCAAATTACACAGCAGCAGCTGCATTAATACAGAGCAAATCTTGGCTGTCATTTGACAATAATTGATACCAGGGAGCTTTGAGGGATGAAAATGAACATTTATATTAAAGTGGATGTAAACCCTCACATATACCCAGTGAAATGAACAACCTCAGATGATACACAGAAATGAAACAAATCTCCCTACATAAGTTTTACTTCTATATCTGCTTCAGCTTTATTTATTCTTTCGAAAGTTAAGATGGTGTTAGGAGATTTTGCTCTTCCTGTTCAATACTGCATTGAAGTCTGGGAATACAGCCAAGACAGCTGATTGGAAGAAAGGCACACACCCCCTCTCCTCATAGGTAGAGACTTTCAGAACTGCTCATTGAATAGTTCAGCACTCTGCTAATCTATTTATAGCATCCTCCCCAACACAAAACTCCGGCTGCTTTTATCTTCTGTGTCGGAGAGATTGTCAGAAATTATCAGGCTGATAACAGAAGAACAGAGCAGGAGAAAGCTATAGGACATAGTGCTTTGAAGAGAGAAAACAAAACACTGCAGATATATGTGCTCAAATTTCATGAATCGGGTTTACATCCACTTTAAATTTTGTTAGGGAGTATGCAGTGTATTCTAATCCCAAAAACTAAAATTTTACCTAAGAATGCATTTTTTGGGGGCTTTTTTCCCTTTATTCACACCTGGTGATCCTGCCAGTAACATGCTTCCTGTACTAGGGTAACAACACTTGCTGTAGTGTAGGTATGGACGAGCAGCATTATCACCATAGCACAGGAAGTGTGTTATGGCTACAGAGCATCTTTCCTTTCCTACATGGAGGAAAGAATTGTTCTGTAGTTCACAGAGCTATACTGGGCGGGGCTAATACCAATAGTTGAGAGCTCACTTGATCTTTGACAGGATGAACAGGTATATTTTTATAGTAATAAAACTGATATAAAAAAATGCTTTCAATGGCATATTTTACAGACCAAACGGGAACAGATAAGAGATATACACTGTTGGGGATTACATACGGCTATTGTCAAAATTGTTCAGGGGTGCTAAACTGTTGAGCAATACAAAGATAAAAAACCTTTAGATGTAGTATTATTTCATAAATAGGAAATATATCGTTTGTGGTCATGAGATGTTCAGCTTTTTAAGAGGTTTTATAGTATTCTGCTACATTTGAGATGAGGGCTTCGGAATCTTTCATGTATCTTGCATTTAACAAGAGTGGATCTTTCTTCAGATCTTTAGCTAAATAAGGAGCATTTTCTGAACATGAATTCCCATCTCTAATGGAGAACAAATATTCTTCTTCTTTATGTACTGTTACCAGCTTTCTTGTTCTTTTTCCAAATACAGAATGGGCAGAGATGGGCGATAACAGTCGTGTAAACAAAGCTTTATTGTGAAAAAAAATCCTTCTGCACAGCATACATGTATAGTAAGGGGAGTTATAATGGAATAGGTGTATTGTGAACAAAAATTCCACATATTTAGAGTAATGGAATGTGTATCTTCTCTGTTATAGGAGACTATACTGTCTCATTGTTATTTTTAAAAAAAATGCAAATTCATTTAAACAATTATTGAACACATAAAAAATTAAACGTATACAATTGAAAAAGTTGCCAGAAAATGTTTCTATAATTAGGATATATTATTATTCGGTATAAATAATTTATGGTCGCTGAGAAACACTTGTTTGTATTACTGTGTACCATCATTTCTGGGAAATTAACGAGGTGATTACTAATAAAATTTGCTATTTGCCATTCTCGCTTCATGGCATATCTGCTTTTCTTGAGGACCCAAGACATTTGCCCTTTTTTGTTATTTAAAGTTGTTCTTCCAGGAAGAATGCATAATTTACAAAAGGTCAGAACATCCTAAATGTTAAGTTAAAGTGTATGTCTGTGCAAAATAAAAATAATATGTGGTACATCTCTGCAAAACATACGTAGTCCTCTGTGTTTTATCCTATTAAAGACCTAGGTGCAAGTACAGAAACATACTCGTTCAACTGCCAAAAATCTAGCATCTTCCAAATTTCTGTTTGAGCTGACCGAAAACTCAATCATTGTTGTCAACCCTTCCCAGTTCTGTTCTGCTGGATAGGAGGACACATCCCCCTCTCCTCCATTACATAAGGTGGAGGTGTTCTGTAGTCAACAGAGGAGAACTGGGATGCTGCGTGCACAGGAAATTAGGAGTTCATTGGATTTCTGGCAGGGGTAATGTGTACTTTGTACTTGTAAACTGTACATGCAGAATTTCTAGAAAGAAAAATAGGAAATTTGCATGTATTACAAAGATTTACTGCCTTTTAGACATGTAGGCTGAACCATTCATTGATTTTGTTTATCACTCAGAAACTCCATTGGTTACCTATGTCTTCTATAACTTTTAGATCTCCTTCCTACCACGACCACAGAGCTTTATTGCTTCTTCTCTGTTACCCCATATGCAAAATAGATTAAAGATCTAGTAGATAGAGAAAGACACCTTTTAATTGAGTCATTATTCATATGTAGAGCCCCCCTCATCCCTGGCATCAAGGAGGGCTGAAATTTCGATTCACGGTGCTGGTTCCTAGGCATGGTTGGAGTGGACGGTTCCAGAAAAAATGGGCACCAGTTACATTTAGGCTGAACAATAAAATGAGGGGGGGGAGGGTTAGGGCACAGGACACTCTATAACAGTAGGCAAACAGACCCACAGATTCCAAAGATAAAAGTGGCCAGGTAGACAGCAATACAGAACAAGGGCCTTATGCCTTCACCCCAAGTTCTGTATCTATGTAGCAACAGTTGTCTCCTTTAGCAACCAGAAGCTCACAGCACCATGCAGGGTTTTCTTGGATGAGTCCCTCTTGACGTTTTCCAAGGCTCTCCACAGTCCCTGGCTCATGGAAGAGTAACCTCTGGATCTTCATCTCAGAACTCCATCCTTTTCCTCATGCCACCAGGCAACAAGAGGCTCCCTCGAGCAGAGCTTCGAGCACATGGCTAGGCCTAAGGCCCCATTCACACCTGAGCGTAGCGTTTTCAGGCAGAAAGTCACGCGTCTTTGCGGCGATTTTGTACAGGTCAAAAGGTCACCAATGTAAAAAGCATAAAAAATCTGCCAAAAAAAAAAAAAGGTCCAGTACTTGTTTGAGCTTCAGGTGTTTTGGAGATTCTGGCTTCAGGCGCTTTGGAGTGGAGATGTAAACTATCTCCATAGAGAATAATTGAATTTTTCCCCTCGCTTCGGGCTTAATCTACAAAACGCTCAGGTGTGAATGGGGCCTTAGGCTTTAGGCCTCCCCTACCGCAGCTGTTCCTCACACATCCACAAGTCTGGATGGGAGGACCCAGATCACTTGACCTCCCCAAATATACTCACTCCCAGCATGCTCAGTGGCAATGAAACTCCTACTGATTGGCTGAGAAAAATACGCATAACCTAGCTTTACTGTAGCTCATCATACGAATGCCAAAAGTAACAGTGCCACCTACTGACTGAAGGGAGGAACCACAGCCACACCAGGCTTAGGAAATAAAACAAATGATCACAAAGACTACAAATCAGCTAGGATAACTACAACCTAGCACAGCTAAATTTACTGGTAGCCCAGTAAATTTGTTTAAGACAAGGGTGCTACACATATATTTCTGTGGAAATTCACTAGGAGAGCTGTATCCCTGCATCATTAAGGAGCCTTTTGTCAACCCAATTCCTCAAAGTGTATATCCACATTATTAGAAAAAAAAAGGAATCCTCTTTGGTTGATCTACAGTATGTAACATATTGCAGGGATTTTAACAAACTTTGTTGCAGATTCCTACCTTTTGTTTCTGCTCTGAGAAAAAAAACTTTGTTTCACCATGTCCTTTGCCAGACTGAATGGGCAGGTCTGGTTCATTATAATCACCTGGTGCACAATCAGTATTCTAATGAAGAAATTTGCATTGTCTGCGTTAAAAGTATTTAACCCTGGGGTGTATGACCAAAACTGAAACTCCTTTTGCAGGGAGTGACTCAAATTTGCCTTGTATCTTAGTGCAGAGTTCTGAGAAAATCAGTGAGATATTCACACAAGTAGAAAATAACATTTCTGGGGGCATTAACCACCTGTCGATCGCTCACGGTAATTATACTGCAAGCGGGTGGCAGAGGCAGGTTTGGGGCATGCGCCCACTGCTGACCTGTGCTGTGATAGGACACAGCATTAGTTTGGCAGCAGATTTCAGCCAATGATTTTGGCTGAGACCTGCTAGTCAGCTGTGCGCAATCACACTCACAATTTACAAACACACAGAAATTTGTGTACAGCGAACAGCATAGAAAAGCAGGGAGAAAAAAACAGCCAGATCAGTAAGTAAAAGCAGCACACAGGTAACCTATTGATTGCCCTTAGATGTTAACCTCTTCCCAGCCAGTGTCATTAGTACAGTGTCAGTGTACAGTATTATCAGTGATCCTTAATTAACATCACTAGCGATGTCAGCCTGCCTGCCTGCCACCCTATCACAGTCCCACAATAAGCCGCTGATCACCGCCATTACAGTACAGCGTCTCCAGCTGCGGAAATTCCAGTATATATACCATAGTTTGTAGAGGCGATAGCTTTCACACAAACCAATTAATATACACTTTTTGTTTTTGTTTTTAACCAAAGACATGGAGCAGAATACATTTTGGACTAAATTTATGAAGAGATTTGATTTTTTGATTTCTTTACTGATTGTGTTTTATAACAGAAATTAAAAAATATTGTGGGATTTTTTCAAAATTTTTGACCTTTTTTCATTTATATTGCATGAAATAAGAAATTAAAAATGCAGTGGTGATCAAATACCTTTAACCTCCCTGGCGGTATGATTCTTTCTGATTTTAGGTGCTGAAAGCGGTACAATTATTTTGCATGGAAATTTGGCGTTTTATATTGTAGGTCTGTAATTATTAACAATAACACACTTAAATCTGTCCAAACAAGAGTCTAGTAGATATCCCGGGTATGATAAAGTTTGAAACACAAAAACATAAATTATAATATAATAAAAAAAAAATAATTAAAAAAAATAAAAATAAATGGTAATAAAATAAATTTCCACACGATTCACTATCGCTCAATTCTGCAAGTGTTCTAATTTACTATCGCTGTTTTCTAGCTTTTCTAAAGCCATTTTTGACGTAAAGGGACACTTTTTGGTTGCTATGGACAATCTCCAGTTTCCAGGCAGAAAGAACAGTATATGCAATATAAAACTGCATGCAGGGCATGGGCAAGAGCACTGGGGACAAATGGGATGTGAAATGATTTCATACAGTACTGTAATCTGTAAGATTACACTGTACTGTATGTGTTATGCTTTTTACATTTTTTTTGAATTTCCCGCCAGGCTCCGCCCCCGTGCGTCGCGACGCTCGCAGGGAACGGAGCCTGGCACAGAGGGGCTTCGGAACAGGACACAGCCCGCGGACACTGCGGGGGACATCGCAGGATCCCGGGGACAAGGTAAATAACGAGGCACCAGGATCCTGCAATGCAATCCCGAGTGTGGCTCGGGGGTTACCGCTAATGGTGCTGAATTTTAACCCCGAGCCACACTCGGGAAAACCGCCAGGGAGGCTACAAGAAAGCTTTATTTTTGTGAAAAAATTATATCAATTTAATTTGCATACAGTGTTGCATGACTGCACAATTGCCGGTTAACCACTGCAGCCCTCAGAAGGTTTTACCCCCTTAATGACCAGGCCATTTTTTGCGATACAGCACTGTGTTACTTTAATTGACAATGGCATGGTCGTGCGATGCTGTACCCAAATAAAATCAATGTCCTTTTTTCCCACAAATAGAGCTTTCTTTTGGTGGTATTTGATCACCTCTGCGTTTTTTTTTTTTTGCGCTATAAACAAAAACAGAACGACAATATTGAAAAAAAAAAAAAAACAATATTTTTTACTTGCTATAAAACATATCCAATACAAAAATGTAAAAAATTCAAATTTCTTCATCAATTTAGGCCAATATGTATTCTGCTACATATTTTTGGTAAAAAAATCCCAATAAGCATATATCGATTGGTTTCCGCAAAAGTTATAGCCTCTACAAAATAGGGGATCTATTTATGGCATTTTTATTTATTTACAGTGGGGACGGAAAATATTCAGATCCCCTTAAATTTTTCACTCTTTGTTATATTGCAGCCATTTGCTAAAGTCATTTTAGTTCATTTTTCCCTCATTAATGTACACACAGCACCCCATATTGACAGAAAAACACAGAATTGTTGATATTTTTGCAGATTTATTGAAAAAGAAAAACTGAAATATCACATGGTTCTAAGTATTCAGACCCTTTGCTCAGTATTTAGTAGAAGCACCCTTTTGATCTAATACAGCCATGAGTCTTTTTGGGAAAGATGCAACAAGTTTTTCACACCTAGATTTGGGGATCCTCTGCCATTCCTCCTTTAAGATCCTCTCCAGTTCTGTCAGGTTGGATGGTAAACGTTGGTGGACAGCCATTTTTAGGTCTCTCCAGAGATGCTCAATTGGGTTTAAGTCAGGGCTCTGGCCGGGCCATTCAAGAAAAGTCACGGAGTTGTTGTGAAGCCACTCCTTCGTTATTTTAGCTGTGTGCTTAGGGTCATTGTCTTGTTGGAATGTAAACCTTCGGCCCAGTCTGAGGTCCTGAGCACTCTGGAGAAGGATTTCGTCTAGGATATCCCTGTACTTGGCCGCATTAATCTTTACCTCGATTGCAACCAGTCGTCCTGTCCCTGCTTAGAATTAAGGCCAAAAAGTTCTATCTTGGTCTCATCAGACCAAAGAATCTTATTTCTCACCATCTTGGAGTCCTTCAGGTGTTTTTTAGCAAACTCCATGCGGGCTTTCACGTGTCTTGCACTGAGGACAGGCTTCCGTCGGGCCACTCTGCCATAAAGCCCTGACTGGTGCAGGGCTGCAGTGATGGTTGACTTTCTCCCATCTCCCGACTGCATCTCTGGAGCTCAGCCACAGTGATCTTTGGTTCTTCTTTTCCTCTCACCAAGGCTCTTCTCCCCTGATAGCTCAGTTTGGCCGGACGGCCAGCTCTAGGAAGGGTTCTGGTCGTCCCAAACATCTTCCAGGCCACTGTGCTCTTAGAAACCTTAAGTGCAGCAGAAATTTTTTTGTAACCTTGGCCAGATCTGTGCCTTGCCACAATTCTGTCTCTGAGCTCTTCAGGCAGTTCCTTTGACCTCATGATTCTCATTTGCTCTGACATGAACGGTGAGCTGTAAGGTCTTATATAGACAGGTGTGTGGCTTTCCTAATCAAGTCCAATCAGTATAATCAAACACAGCTGGACTCAAATGAAGGTGTAGAACCATCTCAAGGATGGTCAGAAGAAATGGACAGCACCTGAGTTAAATATATGAGTGTCACAGCAAAGGGTCTGAATACTTAGGACCATGTGATATTTCAGTTTTTCTTTTCTGATATTGCGGCAGACAGATCAGGCACCTAGCTGACACTTTTGACACCTTTTTGGGAACCAGTGACATTATTACAGTGATCAGTGCTAAAAATATGCACTGACAATGTATAAATGACACTGGCAGGGAAGGGGTTAACATCAGGGACGATCAAAGGGTTAAGTGTATTCACTAATTGTGCTTTCTTACTGTGGCGGGGGGCTCACTGCATGGACACTGGGATCTGTGTCCCTGATTAGCAGAAACACTAGATCAGAGTCCATGCCTGACAGCACGGCGGTCTGCTTGTTTACATCGGCAGACCACCGTTCTGTCTCTGTGGATAGTGATCGCGGGTGGCCCGCTGATTGACTCCTCCTGTGGCTAATCAGCACGTGATAACGGCTCTGGCGATGCCCCCGCCCCCCCCCCCCCCCCCGTGGCTGTTGACAAAACCATGTAGAGGTACATGATTTTGCGCAATAGAGCCACTTTGCCTCAGTATATGTACAGCAGGCGATCGGGAAGTAACACAGTTCTAAACAGTAAAAAATGCCCTGGCCATGAAGGGGGTAAAACCTTCCGGAAGTCAAGTGTTTAAATTACATGTGTGTAAAAGGTGTGTATGCTGTATTATTTTTATATTCGCTAAATATTTTTTTCATGAAAGCAGAGTTATTCATTAAAGAGTATTGGAAACCTAATTTTTTTTGTATGTTTCACCATTTTACCAAGACAGAAAGTAAGGGAAAATGCAGAATTTGGTTTCGGCAATAGAACAGCCATAGAAGTGAAATTCTTCCAATTGGGATACTTGTTTTAGCGACAGTTGAGTGTTAGAGCTGCACAATTAATCGTCAAGAATCGTTATCGTGATTAATCGTCAAGAATCGTTATCTCGATCTTGACTAAAGTGTTTCACAATTCTTTCTATGCAAAGAATTCTCTGCTCTTCTGAAGCCACAGCCCTCAAAAGAAAGGAAGAGAAAACTGGGCAGTCTGACAAGAAACAAAACATTCTTTATCAGTTGAACTTAAGTATAAACATTGTAACAGTTTGTCAATGGAATAGACTTCCTGTGGAAGTGAAAAAAGTTTAACCACTAAACCTTTTTCTGACATTTGTTGGTTTCAAGTTAAAATCATTTTTTTTTTTTGCTAGAAAATTACTTAGAACCACAATATTGGTTGTTGCAATATTTTATGTCACACTGTATTTGCGCAGCGGTCTTTCAAATGGAATTTTTTTGGAAAAAATTACATTAAAAAAGAAGAAAAAAAAATATCTAACCAGTAAAGTTAGCCCCCTTTTTTTTTTGTATAATGTGAAAGATTTTACATCGCAAGAATCGTGAGAGAATCGTGATCTTTTTATTCTTGGCAAAAAAATTGTGATTCTCATTTTGGCCAGAATTGTGCAGCTCTATTGTGTGTACAGAGCAGGAAGTAAAGGAAAATCACCTCCATGGGACCTGACAGGGGTTTTAACCATTCCCTACTCTATCCAAAATGTAAAAAAAAAAAAGTTTTGCCTTTTTATATATATTTTAGACGGTGTGTTGTTATTGTAACCATTTTCTCTACACAGTTTTGTTCAGTAACGCTTTGATGTTTTTCCACCCAGTAAAAACCATTGTGAAAAAAATGATGGATCCTTTCAGCAGCTGGACAATTCCCAAAACTCGTGTTCGGCTAATTTTAGTCAAAACATACATAACTATCACAGCTTGTGTGTAACCTTAGAAATCTGGCAGGAAATAATGGAGCCATCTGCTGGCATTTAGTCCAGGGACTGAAGAGCTAACATAGCCGCAGATTGTCATTATACAAAAAGTCTGCATCTTAAGCTGCAATACCTCCATCACTCTGACCAACCTTTACCCAGCTACTGTTGTACAACTCCAATTCCAAAAAAGTTGGGATGCTGTGTAAAACCTACAAAAAAAAAAAAGAAAGAATGCAATGATTTGCAAATCTCATAAACCCATATTTTATTCACAATAGAAAATAGAAAACATGTCAAATGTTTAAACTGAGAAAATGTAGCATTTTACAAAAAAATAAGGTCATTTTGAATTGGATGGCAGCAACACGTCTCATAAAATTTGGGACAAGGCAACAAAAAGCTGGCAAAGTAAGTGATACCAACAAGAAAGAGCTGGAAGAACATTTAAACTAACTAGGTTAATTGGCAACTGGCCAGTAGCATAATTTGGTATAAAAAGCCATCTTAAAGAATCAGAAGGGTTTATTTACTAAAGCTGGAGAGTGCAAAATCAGGCTCGCTTCTGTATAGAAACCAATCGGCTTCTAACCTCAGTTTGATCAATTAAGCCTTCGCAATAAAACCTGGAAGCTGATTGGTTTCTATGCAGAAGTGAACCTGATTTTGCCCTCTTCAGCTTTAGTAAAAAAAAAAAAAAACAGAGTGTCTCTTAACCACTTTCCCCCCGGTCGATAGCAGAATGACGGCCGGGCTATGGTTCTGTTATCCTGACTGTGCGTCATATGACGTTAAGCAGGATAACTGCCGGAATGAGGGCGCGCGGCGAGCGGTGGTGTGGCGTGTCAGTCTGACACGCCACTACACTGATCTTGGTAAAGAGCCTCTGACGGAAGCTCTTTACCATGTGATCAGTCGTGATTGGACACAGGAAGAGCCGAGTAGAGGAGAGCCGATCGGCGGCTCTCCTGACAGGGGGGGTCTGTGTTGATTATCAGTGCAGCCCCCCCCCCCAACGGATGCCCACACTGGACCACTAGGGATGGCAATAAAGGACTCCCACCAGGGAAATGCCAATCAGTGCCCAGGAATATGCCAATCAGTGCCAGGGCAGATGCCAATCAGTGCCCATTGACAATGCCTGCCAGTGCCATCATTCATGCCTATCAGTGCAATCTATCAGTGCCAGCCATCAGTGCTCAGCAGTGCCGCCTGTCAGTGCCACCCATATGTACCCATCAATGCAGCCTTTCATTGCCCATCAGTATCACCTATCAGTTCCCATCAGTGCCGCCTATAAATGCCCATTAGTGCTGCATATCAGTGCCACCTATCAGTGCTGCCTATCAGTGCCCTTCAGTGCTGCCTATCAGCTGCCATCGTCAGTACCATCTCATCAGTGCCATCTCATCGGTGCCACCTCAATCGGTGCTGCCTTATCCGTGCCTATCAGTGAAGGAGAAAACTTATTTATTTACAAAATTTTAGAACAGAAACAAAGAAAAATTTTAATTTTTTTTCTAAATTTTCTGTCTTTTTTTTTCGTTTAGCAAGAAATAAAAACTGCAGGGGTGATCAAATACCACCAAAAGAAAGCTCTATTTGTGGGAACAAAAGTAATAAATTTAATTTGGGTACAGTGTAGCATGACCGCACAATTGCCATTTAAAAAGTGACAGCACTGAAAGCTGAAAATTGGCCTGGGCAGAAAGGTGCAAAAGTGCCTGGTATTGAAGTGGTTAAATAAAGATGGGCAGAGGTTTACAAGTTTGTAAAAAGCTGTGTCTAAAAATCGTTGAACAATTTCAGATCAAAAATTGCAAGGTAAAGCTCTATCATGCAGAGATGAAGCCTCTGACTTCTCTGGGCCAAAGCTCATTTAAATTGGTCTGTTGCAAAATGGAAAACTGTTCTGTGGTCAGATTATTGAAAATGTGACATTCTGTTTAGCAAGTGTGGGCGTCATGTCTTCTTGACTAAAGAGAAGAGGGACCTTCCGGCTTGTTATCATTGCTCAGGTCAAAAGCCTGCATCTCTGATGGTATTAGTGCTTATGGAACGGGCAGCTTGCACATCTGGAAAGGCACCATCAATGCTGGAAGATATATCCAGGTTTTAAAGCAGCATATTCTCCCATCCAGAGATGTGTTTTTCAGGAAAGGCCTTGCATATTTCAGCAGGACAATGCTAAACTCCAAACTGTATCTATGACAATTGCAATATACTCTACACTTCTGTTTTTGCTACTTTTCCTTTTGTGTCACTACCATTAAACTATTGGGATTGGATCTTGCATCCTAAACTGAACTGAGAAACAAGTATAGGCTCAATTCACAAACCTGACAAGCCAGGATAAGGATCTTTATGTTCAGAAATCTGACAGTTATTGTCAGTACCATAAGAATGGAAGTTAAATTCCAGAGTTGAATTCCAGATTTCCTGTCCCTCTAAATAATTTGTTTGGGCCAAGCTGCCCCAAACAAGCTATGGAATTAGTTTGTTTGGGTCAGTTCAGCCCAAACAAACTATTTAACCACTTGACCCCCGGAAGATTTGCCCCCCTTCATGACCAGGCCGTTTTTTGCGATACGGCACTGCGTTACTTTTACTGACAGTTGCGCGTTCATGCAACGCTGTACCCAAATAAAACGTATGCCCTTTTTTCCCACAAATAGAGCTTTCTTTTGGTGGTATTTGATCACCTCTGCATTGTTTTTTGTTGTTGTTTTTTTCAAAAGACTGACAATTTTGAAAAAAACACCAAAATTTTTTACTTTGTGCTGTAAAACATTTCCAATAAATAAAAAAATAAGTAAGTAAATAAAATTTCTTCATCAATTTAGGTCAATATTTATTCTGCTACATATTTATGGTAAAAAAAATCCCAATAAGCGTATATATATTGGTTTGCGCAAAAGTTATAGCGTCTACAAACTATGAGATATATTTATGGAACTTTTACTTGTTTATTTATTTTTACTAGTAATGGCGGCGATAAGCGACCTATAGCAGGACTGCGATATTGCGGCGGACAAATTGAACACTGACACTTTTGACACTTTTTGTGGACCAGTGACATCAATACAGTGATCAGTGTCACTGGTCCCCAAAAAGTGTCAAAAGTGTCACTGTACTAATGACACTGGCTGGGAAGGGGTTAACATCAGGGGCGAACATAAGGGTTAACTGTGTGCCTAGCCAGTACTTGTGTACTGTGAGGGGGGGTGCTTTTACTAGGGGAAGGCATTGCTCCATGTTCCTTCTTTGCAGGAACACAGGATTAATGCCTTCCCTACTAACAGAACGGTGATCTGCCTTGTTTACATAGGCAGATCATCGTTCTGGCTCTCTGCCTAATGATTGACGGGTGGCGGCGGACATTGAGTCCACGGTACCCGCAGATCAACTCACGTTGTGTATAATCACAGCGGAAGCAGGTCGACCTGCGACGCGCATGCACTCCCCAGATCCGGGAGTGCAGGTTCAGGTACTGGGTACCTGATCCTGCGCAGGAGAGCTGCCTTGCCGCTGTATATGTAAGTTATACAGTCAGCAAGAGGTTAAAGTAAAATTCTGAGGTATATGTAACTAACCCTAAAACTGCTCCTCCCCCCTCCTAACACCCATACTAACTCTCGGTGGAAGAAAGATCTGCGAGGGAGAGGAGAGAGAGATTGCTCCAACAATGGCTGGTATTGCATGAGGGGTAAGGTCACCCATAAGCCTACTATGGGCCATTTTGTTGTTGGTGCTCCCTCCTCTCCCCTATAGATGCCACTGGCTGACACAGGGGAGCTGTCTATGGAGTATGTAAGACCTGCTCCTGTGCTGTCCTTAGCAGTCATGACTGAGGGACTCGCAGAGCACCAAAGCTTGATTATTCTCTAACCCCAGTAATCCAAACACAACCCATCCCAAAAATGACCAGACGACAAAAACTATTTTGGATTCAAGTGGCCATAGCAGCCCTTTATTTTATTAAACCAAAATAAATTCAATCCAACTTTTGAGAATAATCCAATCAATGCATATCATACAATCAATACATAAACAGAAACAGGAATAGATCCTACCAGGTCTAAGGTCTTTGAAGGCACTTATAAAACCGAAAAAAATTAAAAGCGTATGTATCTGGCATCAACATAACTTATTGTAGGGAAGGGACACCCATAGCTAAGATGGGCCCAACTCATAATCCTCCAAATTTTTTAAGACAACATCACCTTCAAAGACCCAGAGACCTCTGCCCACTGCTATGATAAGGGAACAAAATGACCAGGTCACCAAAGAGTGAATCAGAATAACAACAAAACAAAAAACACTCACAAAAAAGACATATAAATGAGACAAACACAACAAAAGGGGTAAAAAAAACAAAGGACACTGCTGGCACAAGCTCCAACTGAACTCAACAAGGCTCAGCCTGCTCACCTCATACTAAGGAGCCACCTGCAGCTTCCCTAACACCCAAATCAGAAAAGTAAGATTTAATTTTCATAAATAAAGTCTTCAGCCCACTGTTCAACTCTGTGTCTACTGCATACCCCAGTCATATGCTGGTCCTCCTTTTAGCTTCTCTCAAATTCTGGCCATATACTGTACTTTCTGTCACAAGTGGCCCATGGTGATTTGTCTTTTAAAGCCCTGGTGTCTTGGTTGTGTTGCATTTGCGCCCACATTTGTGCCATTTGCAGCGCAAATATTTGCTGTATTGTACTGTACAGTAAGTCCCCTATGTACGAAAATTCAACCTGTGAACTTTCAAAGATGCGAACATGGATCTTTGCTGGATTTGCAAACAAGTTGTACTTACGAACGAGCTCCCGCAACGGAACTCATTCCTAAGTAAGGGACTTACTGTAGGTTTTCGCTTCTGTTTCTGTAACATCATCTAACACCGGACTGAAGTTCAACTTGGCGTAAATAGTTTCTTCTTTATGCTCTGATTGTTCATCCTGTGCATCCATTAGCTTCTAGTTATGACCTGGTTTTCTTGGTTCCTCATTTTACTTATCTTTTCAACTGTCACCTGTAAGCCATAATCAGACTGTGATAAATGGGTGTCATGTAATGCAGTTTAAATCTCCTGGCTGGGTTAACCAATGAAGACGAGAAACTCCATAGACTGTTTGTGCCTCGCTATAAGGTTGTATGTACAGCTGGTGACACAAAAGACCCATCCGTGACATCACAGGACAGCAAAAGAGATGGCTATGCAGACCAACTTATCACATTGTAACATTTCACCACACTACCAAATGATTTCAGCATTCTGGCCCATGGTGTTCTATTTACAGAGAAGAAATAATTCACCTGTGTAAAATATTCAGCATGGTTCTTTTTTAAAGCATACAGTAACTAAAGGCAAATTTTTTTATTTTTTTTTTAGTTTTGGACAGTGTCAGGTTTTATTGCTGTCCGTGTCCCTGTTAGCAAGAGAGAGGAAATCTTCCAATGGGGACACTAGTTCTGATGACAATAAGGGACTCCCTCAGGAAGTGATTTCCTCTCATTTCCTGTTATGGGACAGGAAGTGAAGGGAAATCTCCCAAATGGGGCATAGATGGCAAACAAACCTGACAAGGGTTATAACCTTTCTTACTGTATCCAAAATGAAAAAAGTTTAAGGGCAGACAAGATAAAATGACTTACACCTGGCAGTATTTCTTGAATATTTATTACTGTAGGGGGAAACATATTAAACTGTCAGAAGTGAAGTTAACAAAGCATAGATTAAGAGAATATTTTTAATTGATCTGTGTTCAATGCAGATAAGTAAGTGTTAAAAAGAAACTTTATGAATTTCTTTTATTTATCTAACAGGGTAATGCATGATGAAGTTAGTGACACAGAGAACATTAGGAAAAACCTCTCTATTGAAAGAATGATTGTGGAAGGCTGTGATATATTACTGGACACAAGTCAGACATTTGTACGCCAAGGTAAGCAGTTGCAATGGTGGGTAATATTTTCGTTTTTATCTCTTATTTGTTTAAATCTGATGTCTAGCTCTCTCAGTAAAGGTATGTTTCTTATTCTGATGCCCAATTATACTGTGAAACCTGTAAAAATCACAGCTTTATATTTAAAATGATGTGCAGATTCCCCTATTGACAGCCCAAGCAAGGCAGCAGTGCAATATACGTGACCACCCTGTGCAGTAATATCTGTGAGTTGAAACAGTGCAGCCACTGGCACATCCAAAGCATCTCACATCCAAGCCAGATTCACACCTTAGCATTGCAGTAACCCCAAAGCACACATACATTGTAAGAATAAAACAGCACCTGTGACTAGTGCGTTGTGGTGCACTGTGCTGTCAAAAATAAGGCAGATGCATTTTTGGTGCATTGAGGAATATTATAAGCCCATTCATAATGCATAGGCCACCTTAGGGTCCTTTCATTTAGGATTTCCAATTAGGTCCGCTTGTCATTTTTTCAGACGGATTTGATTGGAAGCTCCGTGTAAGTCTATGAGCAGGCGGATGTAAACAAATGTGCATCCGTTTATATTTATTTACCTCCAAGTCTGTTTAGGCCAAAAAAATTGGAAAAAGGCTGTGCCCTCTTCTGTTTTTAGGGACCTAAAGATGACTGATCGGAGGCAGCCTGCCATTTTCATCCGGCTGCCCATAGATCCAACACAAGTCTGCAAAGGTCCTTTTGAAAAATACAGAAAAAAAATTATTGGGCATGGATGTCACAGAAGCAGCATCTATCTACTTCTGTTTAAATTCAGTAGGGTATCTGCACAGGGCCAGAGGATCCCATTGAAAGATTATGGCTGGATTCACACCACGAGTGATGCGTTTAACACTGTGCGCCGTGAAGGAAGCCGTGCCGCCAATGTGTTGTAAATGAAGTAAATATCGTACTGTTTATATTTTTTCAACCTCATTGAAACGTCACAAAGTGAAATTTCATTTATCTTTATATACTGCAATGGGTTGCGATGCATACTGCGCTAAAAAAATACAGCATGTCCTACTTTCTTTCTCCGCACACCAGTGGAGCACAGTGATGTGAACTGAACACACAGGACTCCTTGTCTACGCATTGTCTATGCATTGGGTAAGGCTGCCCAGCCCACCCTAACGCATATGGTGTGAACAGGCCCTCAATTGTAAGGCGATTGATGAAAATTAGCTGGGCCATGCAGGATCCAGAGCAATTATACAGTATGTCCTTACAGCCTTGTACTGCCACATGATGGGTTCTGCCTATGGATGGAAAATATCAGTCACTGAACACTCCCATAAAAGCTTTTTAATTTTGCCATGTTGTTCCTTTTTCAAGCTCATGGTAACATAGCTTAGAAGCAAGAATTAATGAAGGTGTCATGTGCTGATATACTCCAGCATTTCATAGTCCAGTATTGCATACAACTGCCTGTTTGAATAACAAGCCAAATTTCATTCCAGGTACTCTTATCCAAGTGCCCTCAGTGGAGAGAGGGAAACTAAGTAAAGTCCGCCTGGGGCCTTTGTCTTTGAAGAGAGAAGGGGAAAGACAATGCTTTTTATTCACAAAACATGTCTTAATATGCACTAGAAGCTCAGGGGGAAAACTGCATTTACTAAAGGTAAGACATGCATTGCAAATTACACTACATACCTTTATTTATCAATAGGGTTTACTGTCTTAAAATGTAAATAATTTATATGTGCAAAGCCTACAGTGCATATACAGTCCATGTCTTGTAGGCAGTGTGGTGCAGGTGCTGAAACCGTCTGTTATTGACAGATTCTGCTACTAGCACTTTGCTCAGTATTTGATCTTTTTACTCTTCAGCTTAGGATCACATAGTAAAGCACTTGATAAGCATGTTGTACAATCTCAGGTTACTAAGGAAATGCTGTGATGTCTTTGCAGTATCATCATTGTTTTCTAAATCTGTGGGTTGGTCAAAAGATGTGGGCAAAGTTGATGCTACAGCAATACATAATATGAATGTACTTCTTGCAAATACATGAGCAGTAGGTCTGTATTACTTATTATCTGTTTCTGCAGATATGTATGAATGGGCTAGTCCATCCATGATATAATAAAAAATAAAGATTTTTCAAATGAGGAAAAAAAGGGGGGAAAAGGCACATTACAAAAGCATTAGAAATACATGTAAACACACGTGTATAAAGGCATAATCCCACCGTTTACACCCCAGATACCTACAGAGCAACACAAAACAATGCTGGCCACTCTTAGGGTACATTTAGACATGCGTCTAAATCTTCCTTTCCTCTGAAGCCTGAACTGCACTGGGATCATGCTTTAGAGGCTACTGACAGGCGGTGAGCTAGAACTAGACGAGGGTACGCTTCCCTATGCACCAAAAGGCCACTTATCTAAATGTAACCTTTATTATAAATCATAAAATGTACCACAACAGGTATCCCTATAGGGTGAGGTCAACGCCACTATATATGAACCAAAGTTCTATCTCTATGTGGTAACATTTACATCTACCAAGTTAATTGGTGAAACTTCTCTTGATGAACACAATATGAGGGTTATTATACTGTATCCTCTTAACCGGTTTAAACAGATGGGGGCACATCTGTCTTTCTTCCCATCTATTAGCCACATCTAAAAATGAAATGAACAAGAAAAAGAGAAAGCTGTCTAGTAAATATTGTCTTACTGAAGATGTGGGCTATCTGTCTTCTGCCCTATGAAAATATCCATCTCTCAGATATGTAATACCGGTACACTCATCCATGTGGACACAAATAACCATTGATGGAAGAGCCCCATATATCGAAATATCCACAGAAAAGCTTCTCTGATAATCAAGACTGAATTGACACAAGGCATATCTCACCCCACAAAAAATGAAAAAGGGGAGGGGGAGAATGTGTCAGGACAAAAATGAAATCATGTGAACTTAAATGAAATAAAGGTCAAAAGGTGCTCCCAAAATAAAATCACCCAAACTTAACATGTTTCACTCTTCAAATAGAGCTTTGTCAGAGGTAAGAAAGTCAAAGAAAAATAAAAAAAACTAGCAACCAAGAGTAGCTGACTGTCACATGTGACAGAATTTACTAGTATACTTTCTCTTTTCTTTGTTTCATTTTTATATGTGGCTAAAAGATGGGAGGAGAGACAGATGTACCCCATCTCTTTATACTGTTTGGTGTTAGTGAGTAGACCTTGAGTTTACATATCCTCTGAATAGCCTGGAGCCTTTATATTGAATGTAAGAGGATATATAGTAACCCTCATATATTGTCGATATGTGTATATCAAGAGGAGTTTCACCAATTAACTTGGTAGATGTAAATATTACCACATAGAGATAGAACGTTGGTTCATATATAGTGGCATGGACCTCACCCTATAGGGATACATGCTATGGTCATTTACATACCTTTTATGATTTATAATGAAGGTTACGTTTTAGATAAGTGGCCTTTTGGTGCGTAGGGAAGCGTACCCTCGTCTAGTTCCAGTTCATTTTTGCCACAGCCAAGTATTACCAATAGCATAGGCTTTTGTATTTTTGACAGGCGGTGAGGAAGCGATGCACGCGGTTATGGGATGTTTGCGGCACTTCCCCATTTATTTGAATATGTAATCTTACTGTTAAGAAATTATGCATTAGTTTCACAATATTTAATATTCATGTTATGTTTGAAGTATTTTTTTGTCGTCGCAACACGGGAAAATAATGAATTATACACATGTACTTACATTGTTAAAGTAGATCTAAACTCTAACTGGATAACATTTTGTTTGCTAAAGTAAAGTGTGTATCATGAACAATTAGTGTGTTCTTTATCTTTTTTTCCCCATCCATTTTTGGGAATATCTGGGATATCTGATGGGTACAGTGATGAAATGTGCCTGTACATCAAACATCAGCGTAGTTACTTTAGGTTTGCACAGAAGAGCAATTGGGAGACAGGAAGTGCCCAAACAAGGACCTTCCGGTCCGGCTCGCCAAATATTATTTTATTGAAAGCTGCACATTCAAATATATACCCAAAATTACTTTTGAAATTACATTAGTATTAAGATTTTATGGGATTTTAGTGATAAGGTTAACATCTATTTTATTTTATAAAATCTATTTCATAAAAATATTTTATTTTTTCTATTTTCATAGCGCTGTATCATTGCACTGTGTTATTTTGTTTCATTGTATACAGTACTTTTATTGATGCTGTCAGTGTTACATGTTCAAGCAAGTAGGTACAAACGTGTTATTGTTAAAGTGGAACTTCAGGCAGCTGGCTAAATACACAATTCAAAACATGACTATAAATTACTGTATCTGCCAAGGTTTTGCAAATTGCTTGGACACTCTTCAGATTCCCACATTGCTGTGACACTGCAACCAGGGGGATCACTTTATTATTTCCTGCTTCGGCTTTGCAGCGTCCTGTGTCACTTTTCCACCTGTTCACTAGACAATGAATCTGCTGGGTAGGCAGGTGATGATGGAAGCTATAGAGTTGAATCAGACAATAGAAAAGTGACTTTCCTGAGTGTGCAGTGTTACTGCAGTGTGTGAATCACAAGGTTGGTTAAATAGATTTGAAGTTAAAACAGTTAATTTATATGTATTTCAAATGTGTAACTGACTTTTTCTGGAGTCCAGCTTTACTATACAGTAAAGATGGCATTCCTGAGTTTTTGTTAGCACTATCTACTCTTTAGCCAAAAATGTATGTACAAGAATGTAATGCACTCATGCGTGTTGTAATGTAATATCAAAGGGGAAAAAAAGCGATCCAGCCCCAATTAGAGACATTTGTCTTTTGCCTCTGGGACTTTGGTATGCTGCATAAAAGAGCACTTATTTAGTATTCTTATACCCAGAGCAACTAGACAATTACAATCTAGGGTAAACTTCAGTAAATGTAGCATTGGGAACAATCACAGAAATTATTTATATCTTATTTACTCTATTTCTTCCTAATTAAAACCTATAAAATAAAGATGTATTTATTCAAGTTTGCTATCATATGAAATCTGTATTTTGAAATAAAAAGTATATTTAGTTAAAGCGGTTGTTCGGTCATCTGCTAAAAAATTAAAAGTCAGCAGCTACAAAAACTGTAGCTGCTGACTTTTAATAATAGGAAAGGGTGGACCCCCACTATGCCAACATCCAATAAGCATATAGAAGGCTTGAGAGTATATCCCAAAGAAAAAGTGGACTCTGTGGGCATATCACAAGGCAAAACATGGTTAAAAGGGCTTTCTTTAACAATCAATTAAAATAACATAAAACATTAAAACAACACCCTAAATTTGGCAAAGTCAACAAATACCCAATATTCACAAATGTGGAGGTTGGATCCTAAGTAATGGAAAATTATATAGAAAGTATTAACCTCCTTGGCGGTATGATTCTTTCTGATTTTAGGTGCTGAAAGCGGTACAATTATTTTGCAATGAAATTTGGCGTTTTATATTGTAGGTATTTAATTATTAACAATAACACACTTAAATCTGTCCAAACAAGAGTCTAGTAGATATCCCGGGTATGATAAAGTTTGAAACACAAAAACATAAATTATAATATAATAAAAAAAAATAATAATTATAAAAAATAAAAATAAATAGTAATAAAATAAATTTCCACACGATTCACTATCGCTCAATTCTGCAAGTGTTCTAATTTACTATCGCAGTTTTCTAGCTGGTCTAAAGCCATTTTTGACTTAAAGGGACACTTTTTGGTTGCTATGGACAATCTCCAGTTTCCAGGCAGAAAGAACAGTATATGCAATATAAAACTGCATGCAGGGCATGGGCCAGAGCACTGGGGACAAATGGGATGTGAAATGATTTCATACAGTACTGTAATCTGTAAGATTACAGTACTGTATGTGTTATGATTTTTACATTTTTTTGAATTTGCCGCCAGGCTCCGCCCCCGTGCGTCGCGACGCTCGCAGGGAACGGAGCCTGGCACGGAGAGGCTTCGGAGGAGGACGGAGCCCTCGGACAGTGCGGGGGACATCGCAGGATCCCGGGGACAAGGTAAGTAAGGAGGCACCAGGATCCTGCGATGTAATCCCGAGTGTGGCTCGGGGTTACCGCTAATGGTCCTGAAATGTAACCCCGAGCCACACTCGGGAATACCGCCAGGGAGGCTACGGATAATATAGCAAGTTATGATCCAATCACTCCTCCACACATTGCTTGTCAACGCATTTCACACTTTTGTTGCTTCCTCAGGACAATACTGGGTAGGTGCTGATATACAATTTAAAAAGAGAGAAAAAACAAAATATAAGTATCCATAACAGTGAAAATTTGTATATGTACAGTAATATTACAGTGTTCATATGCATCTTGGGAAGTCAAACATATAACACATATCACAAGTATGCTTACCTGATAAACCTTGAATCTGTCAGGGCTGGGCTCAGCCCTTCCTTCCCTGAGCTGGCCACTCAGCTGTCGGCTAATTGCCAGCTCCTATCTCTCCACAGTGACTCAAATGTTGATGATATCCTGCTCGTCAGTCCTGCCTACTTAAGCCATCCAGCTCAGATGATCTCTGCCTTCACCATGGTCACATCTCTAGAGATGCTCTCCTGTGTTACTGTTAAAGACTTGCTTGGCTGACATTCCTTCTGGCTCTGGATCCTGCTTGCTGTTCTACTACGCTCACCTCTGGCTCCCTGACGTTTTGGCTTGTCTGACCATCCGTTCCGGTTCCTGAACTCTGGCTATGTTTTGACTATGTTTACTCCGTTTACCTTTTTTTATTATTATTAACCACTTCAGCCGTGGAAGATTTGGCTGCTGAATGACCGGGCCATTTTTTTGCGATTCGGCACTGCATTGCTTTAACTGACAATTGTGCGGTCGTGCGACCCTGCACCCAAACAAAATGGATGTCCTTTTTTTCCCACAAATAGAGCTTTCTATTGGTGGTATTTGATCGCCTCCGCTGTTTTTATTTTTTGCGCTATAAACAAAAAAAGAGCGACAATTTTGAAAAAAACGCAATATTTTGTACTTTTTGCTATAATAAATATTCCCATTTTTTTTTTTTTTTAAAAAGCACATTTTTTTCTCAGTTTAGGCTGATATGTATACTTCTACATATTTTTGGTAAAAAAAATATCGCAAGTGTATATTGATTGGTTTGTGCAAAAGGTATAGCGTCTACAAAATAGGGGATAGATTTAAAACATTTTTATTATTATTTTTTTTTTACTAGTAATGGTGGCAATCTGCGATTTATATTGGGACTGCGACATTATGGCGGACACATCGGACACTTTTGACACTATTTTGAGATCATTGGCATTTATACAGCGATCAGTGCTATAAAAATGCACTGATTACTGTAATGTAATGCACTGGCAGGGAAAAGGTTAACACTAAGGGGCGATCAAGGGGTTAACTGTGTTCCCTGCTACGTGTTTCTAACTGAAGGGGGATGGGACTGACTAGAGGAAGTGACGGATCGTGGTTCCTAGCTAATAGGAACACACGACCTGTCACTCCTCTCAGAACAGAACAGGGATTTGTGTGTTTACACACACACTTCCCTGTTCTGCCTCTCGTACTCACGATCGCTCGTGGCCGGCGGTCGTCGCGACCATCAGCCGCGAGCATCGGCACCCCTGCAGTGCAGCAGGCACGTGCGTGCGCCTGCTATCCCAATCCCGCGAGCCGACATATAGCTATGACGGTTCGTGGGGTCGTGCTGACCTGCCGCAGTAAAATTACGGCGGCTGGTCGGCAAGCGGTTAAACAAGTGAGATTTAACTGTACTTCTGTCTCAGTCTGGTTCATGGTTTCTGACAGTAGGCGAAGGCCATGAATTCAGAAGATGCAGTCAGTCCACTTGTTGGTAATATTTTTTCCAGATTGGATGAGCAGGATCACCGCATGGATCAGTTTGCCATGGCGTTACAAACGCTCCTGAGTCGCACGGCTCACCTGGAATCTCCCACTGTGGCTGCTCTGGTACAACCTGTGTTGCTGCTCCAGTCTCTGTGCAGGCACCCGCCTCGAGTATTACCTCTATAAAAGGTATGTCTGGTTCCGCTCTGCTTCCCCAGCAATTTGGGGGCGGTCCAGTCCAATGCAGAGGGTTTCTCAACCAGGTTGAGATATACTTTGAGATGCTGCCCCAGGCGTTTTCCACGGACAGAAGCAAAGTAGGTTTCGTGATATATTTGGTTTCTGAGAGAGCCTTGACCTGGGCAAACCCTCTGTAGGAGAAACAAAAACCTGTTGTCTTGAGTTACTCTGAGTTTGTGGCTTCCTTTAAAAGAGTATTTGACGTTCCCGCACGCTTCACTTCTGCTGCCAAGTGCCTCATGTCCATCAAGAAGAGTACGAGAACTGTTGCCGATTACGCCATTGAATTCTGTACTTTGGCAGCAGAGGTTGCTTGGAACAATGAGGCCCTCGTGGCTGCTTTTTCTCATGGTCTCTTGGATACTATCAAGATCGAGATAGCAGCCCGAGATATACCCACTGACCTGGAGAAGTTGATCACGTTTGCCATCCTCATTGACTCCAGACTCAAAGAAAGACTCTCTTTTAAGGAGCGCTTGCGGAAGCCTCATGTATATTTGTCTCCGAGCTTTGCAGTCTCACCCTTGCCTCCCTCACCTCCCATGCCTCCTGGTACTGAGTCAATCAGTGAAGATGAAACCATGCACTTGGGCTTTACACGTCTCTCTGCGGATGAGAGAACCCTTAGGAGGAGGGAGAGATTGTGCCTTTATTGTGGCCAGGCAGGTCACTTTTTGAAGTCTTGTCCTACCCCTCCAGGGAACGCCCGAACCTTGAGGTCCTGTCACGGACAGACCTTAGGTGACGTTGTTTCGTCCCCAGTTATCCAGAAGGATAAGCCCCTGGTTTCAGTTACCCTTTATTGGGCTGAGTCGTCCTCCGAGATGCTGCCTTTGTATCGTAGCACCCGATTACGTTGCAGTTGAATGACACTCCACTTGCCATTGAGGCTCTTGATGGGAGACCTCTACAGCCTGCCCATGTGACTTGTGAGACTGTTCCATTGTCTATGGCCGTAGGGGCTCTTCACCATGAGATAATGCAATTCCAAGTTATTTCCTCACCTAAGTTTCCGCTGGTTATTGGTTATTCTTGGTTACAGAGGCACAACCACTTTTTGATTCGCTCCATGCTGAGGTTCTCTCATGGTCGCTACAATGCAGTAAGACATGCTTCCAGAAGGTAGCCAAGGTCCTGTGCACTTCTTCTCTCTCCTCCCTGCCGGAGGAGTACCGCAATTTCAGCGATGTCTTTGGCAAAGGTCAAGCCGGTAGTTTGCCTTTTGTCTACACACCGGTCGTATGATTGCGCAATTGACCCTCAACCTGGTGCCATACCCACTCGTGGCCCGGTTTACCCTTTGTCAGTCTTGGAGGATAAGCCCATGGAGGAGTATGTTGCAGTCGCACTTTCTCGAAGTTTCATCCACAAATCCTCGTTTCCTGCTGGTGCTGGTTTCTTCTTTGTGAAGAAGAAGAGTGGTGAACTGAGACCTTGTATTGATTATAGGGGTCTCAATCATTTCCTGATTAAGAATGCCTATCCGATTCAGTTGATTACGGAGTTATTTGACCACCTCAAGGGAGCAACAGTTTTCACGAAGCTTGATTTGAGAGGGGCATACAATCTCGTGAGGATTAAGTGGAAAACTGCGCTTAATACCAGAACAGGCCATTATGAGTACCTTGTAATGCTTTTTGGCCTTTGTAATGCCCCGGCAGTTTTCCAGGAATTTATTAACGATGTCCTCCAAGATTTGTTGCAGTTTTGTGTGGTGGATTTATCTCGACAATATCATCATATTTTCCAAGTTCCTGGAGAGCCACCACACAGATGTCTGTCGTGTGCTTCAGAAACTGAGAACAGAGAACAATCTCTATTGTAAATTGGAGAAGTGCGAATTCCATTGTGAACAGGTTAAATTCCTGGGTTATGTAATTTCCACTGCTGGTTTTTCGATGGACCCAGAGAAACTTTCAGCAGTCCTACAGTGGCCCCGACCCGTGGGTTTTTCGTCCTCTGCAGTGTTTTTTTGGCTTTGCCAACTATTTTCAGAAGTTATTTCGTAACTTTTCACCTCTGGTCAAGCCCCTGACTGATATGACCAGAAAGGACAGTAACCCACAGTGTCGGGTCTCCGGAGTCCATTAAGGGCTTTGAGAGTCTCAAGGCTGCCTTTGTTTCTGCTCCTGTGTTGGCACATCCTGATCCTACATTACCTTTTATCCTTGAGGCTTATGAGACTGGAGTTGGCGCCCTTCTGTCTCAACGTCCTTTCTCTGAGAGCGCTATACATCCTTGTGACTACTTTTCCAAGAAATTGTCATCTGCAGAGTGCAATTACGAGATTGGTGACAGAAAGCTGTTAGCGATGATTTTAGCCCTGAAAGAATGGAGACATCTCCTTAAAGGTACCACTGTGCCGGTTCTCATTCTTACTGACCATAAGAATCTCACATTCTTGTCTGAGGCTAAACGCCTCTCTGCCAGAAGGGCACGATGGGTTCTTTTCTTGTGTAAGACAATTACATTGTCTCATTCTTACCCGGTACTAAGAATGTAAGGGCTGATACTTTGTCACAACAATTTTCCTCCACTTCCAAGATGGAGTCGGTTCCGGATCCTGTGATTCCTCCTGATCATATTCTGGCTATGGTTCGCACCAGTCTCACTTCTCCTTTGGGTGACAAAACTCTTGCTGCTCAGGTTCATGCTCCTTCTGAGAAACCTTGTGACCGCTGCTTTGTCCCAGAGAGTCTCCGTACTGCCGCGCTCCAGACTTACCATTCTTCCAAGGCGGCTGGCTACCCTGGGAAGAATCAACTCTTTTGGGCCATTTCCCAACAATTCTGGTGGGTAGTCTACGTGCTGATGTAACTGCCTTCGTAGCTGCCTGTTCCATGTGTTCTCAGAGTAAGACTCCCCGACACCGTCCAGTTGGCATCCTACAACCCATACCCAATGGACAGAGGCCCTGGACCCAACTGTCTATGGATTTCATTGTGGAGTTACCCAACTCCTAGGGCAACACAGTTATCCTTATGGTGGTTGATCCACTTAAGAAGTTGCCCACTTCTAAGGAACTGGCTTCTATTTTTGCTCAGGAGATCTTTCGCTTACATGGGCTACCCGAGGTGATTGTCTCGGACAATCAGTCCTTGGAGCAATTCCTACGCTGCTATATTTCTGACCATCATAACAACTGGTCAGACCACTTACCATGGGCAGTGTTTGCTCACAATAGTGCCTTGAATTCTGCTTCCTGATTGTCCCCGTTTATGGCTAACTATGGTTTCCAACCTTCCATGTTGCCTGACTCATTTGTTCAGCAGAGTATTTCTGCATTAGAGGAGCATCTCCGTGGTCTTCGTTCCACTTGGGCACAAGTCCAGGAGCCTTTGCGACATGCTAATGATAGGTACAGACTCCATGCTGACCGCAGACGCCTGCCTGTGCCTTCCTACCAGGTTGGGGACAGGGTCTGGCTGTCATCTCGCAACCTTCGACTTTGTGTTCCCTCTCTGAAGTTCGCACCTCGGTTATTGGGCCTTTCCGTATTCTTCGCAGGATCAATCCAGTTGCTTACGCACCAGCCCTTTCCTTCTAATATGCATATCTCAATTGTATTCCATGTCTCCTTATTAAAACCTTTGGTCTGCAACCGCTTTACCCCCTCGGTGCTTCGTCCTCACCCTGTACAGGTTGAGAACCATGAGGAGTATGAAGAACAGTCCATTGTTCACTCCCGTATGTTCCATGGGCACATACATTACCTGGTGCATTGGAAAAGGGGTTGGGTCTCATCCTTGGACGTACATGCCCCTGTCCTCCTCCGTAATTTCCATAGACATTTTCCCCTCAAGCTTGGTGGTTCTCCGAGGAGGGATCATTGAGGAGGGGGTACTGTCAGAGCTGGGCTCAGCCCTTCCTTCTCTGAGCTGGGCGCGCAGCTGTCGACTAATTGCCTGCTCCTGTCTCTCCACAGTGACTCACCTGTTGATGATATCCTGCTCGTCAGTCCTGCCTACTTAAGCCGTCCAGCTCAGTTGATCTCTGCCTTCACCTTGGTCACATCTCTAGAGATGCTCTCCTGTGTTCCTGTTAATGACTTGCTTGGATGACATTTCTTCTGGCTCAAGATCCTGCTTGCTGTTCTACTACGCTCATCTCTGGCTCCCTGACGTTTTGGCTTGTCTGACTATCCGTTCCGGTTCCTGAACTCTCATTATGTTTTGACTACGTTTACTCTGTTTACCTTTTTTTTATTATTATTAAACAAGTGAGATTTAACTGTACTTCTGTCTCAGTCTGATTCATGGTTTCTGACAGAATCAAAGAATGGGGACACCACACTACACCGGAGAACCAGCTTCAGATATACCAATCAAGATATATGTATAAATTGACTGAAGGAACATGTATACCCTCCGAAGTTTCCTGGGAGTTTCTGCAAGTTAAATAGTAATTTGAACATGTAATAAAGTGTGTCTCAATAATGTATATTGTGTCACATGTGGATGTCTAGAGATGTATAAGTATGCCTCCATTATATCACTCACAAAACAGTATAGGGTTACACATTGATACCATAGAGTGCTTACCACGGTTACATAGCATCGAATCTCTTTCACTAATAGTACTCCTATCCTGTATTCACCAAATAGTTTTCAAGCCTCATCCAACTACAAGGAGACCTGTAAGTAAACTATATAAAAACGTGCTTCAGTATATACACAGGAAAAATAGAGACAAAGGAATTTAATCTTTGCAGTGCACAAAGGTACCCACCTTACAACAAGTTGTATAGTATTTCACTGTATTTGGGTTAGCTGGTAAAGCCAAACCCAGTAGCCCTATGTAGGGTAAAGGCACCTAGGGATATACAAACAGGTGAAATATCATAAGTGTATACCTATTTTAGGGGCCAGTGTCATCCAATGTCAATTGAGTGGATTAGTAGAGAGGAGTCTCCAGTTGCACATAATTTGGGTATCGTCACTGTTGGATTTTACTTGTTGGCACTCGGTAAGGATTATTTGGAACAATATGGATTATATACATTTTTGAGACACACTTTATTACATGTCCAAATTACTAATTCACTCGCAGAAACTCCCAGGAAGCGCTGTCCCCTTTGGAGAGTATACATGTTCCTTCAGTCAATTTATACATACATCTTTATTGGTATATCTGAAGCTGGTTCTCCGGCGTCGATGTGTTTTGTGTCGCAGTCTGTGATGTGTGGTGTCCCCATTCTTTGATTCAAAGTTTATCAGGCAAGCATACATGTGATATGATATGTTATATGTGTAACTTTCCAAGATGCATATGAACATTGTAATATTACTGTACATATACAAATTTTCACTGTTATGGATACTTATATTTTGTTTTTTCTCTCTTTTTTTTTAAATCGTATATATATCAGCACCTACCCAGTATTGTTCTGAGGAAGCTACAAAAGTGCGAAATGCATTGACAAGCAATGTGTGGAGGAGTGATTGGATCATAACTTGCTATATTATCCTTGATACTTTCTACATAATTTTCCTTTACTTAGGCTCCAACCTCCACATTTGTGAATATTGGGTATCTGTTGACCTTGTCAAATTTAGGGCGTTGTTTCAATGTTTTATGTTATTTTAATTGATTGCTAATTAAAGAAACCTTTTTAACCATTTTATGCCTTGTGATATTCCCACAGATTCCGCTTTTTCTTTGGGATATACTCTCAATCCTTCTATATATTTTAATAATAGGACACTCACCTGTCCCAAGATCAAGCGCTGTCCTCACCGACTCGGTTTCTTCACCGGTCTTCAGTTCCCAGCGCCGGCATACTCACTGTGGGTAGCCGTCTGTGACTGCTTGCGGCTTCACAGCTGGCTGCTCACTGTGCATGCATGAACCATGCTACTTTCAGGGACCTGTGACGTGTCCCAGAAGGCTGCAAAGGAAGGAGGGGGGGCAGAACTTCCACTTGGATCAGGCACGGCGATCTGACCGGAAGTGGTGGAGCAGGTATCTGTCAATACCAGGTGTCTGCTCCCCCAAAAAATGATGAGCCAAACGTTAAGGAGGAGGGGGGTGGGGGAAGAAGAGCGGAACTTCCCCTTTTGGGTGAAGTTCTGCTTTAATATAGACTATCAAGGGAAAATGTTGCTCTTTTTCTCTTTGCCCTTTTGCATTGTCCTAAAAGGTTCCACCCTCCTTCTACACATGTGTATATTTATCCAGATTTGACTGCCATTGTCTTCGTTGTTTGTTTACTTCCAGCAGTGAAAGGCTCCTTTTTCTGGCTGTGTTTGTGAAGTACAGCCTCCTAGAATTCTTTGGGGCTCATCTACCTCCTTCTCTTGGCCAGGAGACCACTCCATAGATGTCTGTGGATTGTACTGAACAGGTATGACCAGGAGAGGGAGCCCTTCGTCTCTGGATGTAAACCAGGAGGTCGGGGCCATCAGATCTTGGAAAAATATACATCTATGGAGGGGAAGGGGGAGATTGTTTATGTCGGGGCAAAAATAATAAGTGCACTTTGTCATAAAATGTTCTTACACTTTAAAGGGTCTAAAGTGTCCAGTCATTAAATTCATAATGTTATAAACTCTACACAAAAGAGGATAATGGGTTACACGCCTCTCTGTTTTGGTGGCCGATAGGACTGAATGTTTTGCAACTATTGCATCATCACAAAAAAATGTATTTCTAGCCAAATCTATGATTCCTTTTTTTTTTTTTTTTTTTAAGTAGACTGGTGAAGGTGTAGAACCCCTCCCAGGTTTTTATTGCTTAAAGTAGAACTTTAGGCAAAACTTTTTTAAACATTTTGGATAGGGTAAGGGAGGGTCATAACCCCTGTCAGTTTAGTTTTTTGCTATCTGTTTCCCATTGGGGAGATTTCTATTCACTTTTTGTCCCATAGCCAAAACAGGAACTGGGAAAGTCCCTGCAAATTAGGGGAATCCCTTGGGGACACCCAGGTCACCCGAACTAATGTGCTCATTGAAAAATTTCCCCTCTATTACTTTTTTGAAGAACGAAGAGAAGCCCCCAATGGGACTTTTTAGGCCATGTAAATAGGTAAGGAGTATAGCCGTAATTGAATATCTAAAACTAGCAACAATGTAAAATCACAATGTAGATTTTATTGAAATACATATAAAATACATATAAAACCAAAAGAGCGGCTGGTGTATTAATTAATACATCTACAATATGATCAACATGTACAATATGTAACTTAGAATTCTACAATGTCCATATAGGTGTCACGATACATGTATCGAGACCGAACACAGCAGAGTCATCTGAGGTGTTTCAGAAATATACTCATTCCTTCTTCAGGAGTATATATTAGTAGAACAGAGTTACTTCTATAAATAAATATATGAGAATATAAGTACATTGTCATAATTGCAAAACACTTGGTTGGTTGGTATAACAATATCAATTGCACTTACATATTATGTAGAAAAGCATTGTTTTAACCACAGCCGGCATATGATCTGATATCGAAAAAGAGGTATATATCTCCGGATTAGATTATTTTTATGTCATCTAATCCGGAGATACTCAGTACTCATCTAATCCGAAGTACTTGCCATCTTGGGCATCACTCCTGAGAGAGCGCTGGCGTGTGTTCTCTGGTGGTCCTTGTCTGACCTCTTTGGGTCAGGAATGCAGTTGTCGTTTCTCCCTGGCTTTAGGATAGGTCTTTAACCATTTGTACCCTATCTATAGCTGAATTTCAGATTTGCCATAATGGGAGGATCCTTATGCTGAAGTGAGCTTTCAATAACTTTCAAACAGTTGTCTGATTTCATTGTATGTCTAAAGCTGATATCTAGGCTGATACAAAATCAGTTTCTCCCTGAAGTTTGTTTGAAGTCAAGTGGGCATCCGATAATTTCCAATCCCTATCCAAGTTCATATCCGTTAATAAAACAAACAAAACAAAACCACGGATGGTTCTCTGACTCTAAGTGCCTGTGGAAATTCTGTGCAGAGTCGGGGATCCCAGTATACTTGCAGCTTCTTAGGGGGTGTGCTACACACGCAGTTAACCTTTAAATGTTTGTGAACAGTACATGCTTTATTTTATTTTTTTGCAATGATCATCATCACACTAGATTGTGTGAATACTTGTTTTCACTTTTGACCTCCATGTAGTGATCCTCAGTGAAGGTCAGGCTGTCAAATACATTTGTGTGTGTCCAAGTGTGAGATTGCATTCACATTTCATTTTTCAAATGTCAAATGGAAAGAAACTTACTGGCAGCATTTATTTTTTTATTTTGGCCTCTCCCTGCCCATAAGCTAATATTCTGTCTCAGTTATGTTTTGTTGATAGGTTCTTCTCATCTGATATATACAAGTGTGATATCAGTGACACCATGAGGAGGTTGTGGAGGGGCCATGGCCCTATGCACACGAGGATTGCCAAATGGTTTTCTTATGCCAGTTTGTTCTTTTACACTGTCCAGGTATCGGCACCACACTAGTGTGTGTGTGGTTTATTAATAAGAAGTGGGATTATGAACGTTTTTGAGGAAGAACTGGCTCAAGTTTCCAATATTAATCAATAGGATTCTCCCTTTTCATTTTCCTATTCTGCAGTGAAGTAATGAAAGGGAGGACCACAAGCTGAAAACAATATTTAATTCATTTTTAATATTTAAAATAAACTCGCCCATCCATCCATGTCTTCATGCTTTATTTCATCAAGAGATAGATCACTTTGAAAAACACTCCCCTAGCATTTTTAGCCACAGCCATTTTGACTAAGGACAGATGATTTGTGTAGCATTTTCTTCCTGGAATCCATCTACCCTTAGCTCAGGCATGCAGGCAGAAGGGTGTGCTTAGCTGAGAAAACCCCTCCTCCAGATGAAAGTAAAAAAAATGCTCATGTAGACTCCTGGGATGTATGACATCATTTTAGCCTGGGCAGAAACCAGAAAGTAACTGAAAAAATGTAAAAACAAAAGTTTAAAACAAGTAAATATAATATACGTTCCTATTTATGTACTAATGCTAGCAGCATAAGGATTAAAAATAGTTACTGTTGATTGAGTGCTAATTCACACCAGATGCAGTTCAGTGTGCTTTTTTTCTGCATTAAAAATGCATGCACAGTGTTTTTTATGTATTCCAATGGCTCTAGTTCACACCAGTGCAGTCAGTTCCAGTTCAAAAAAGTTCAAAAAAAGTAGAACATGCTGCATTTTTTCTGCACAGAACTGTACTGGAACATAGCAAATTGTATCAAAAATGCACTGGAACTGCACGTGGTGTGAACTGTAAGCAAAAATGGATCCGGAACGTATGAGTGCATTTTTGTGGTGTGAACTGGCCCTGAGAGAGTTTAGTTCCATGTTAAAGTGACCCCAACACTACAGGCTCAAGAAAGCAAATAGCAATACTTGCCAAAAAAGAGGCTTTATACTTATACTTATTTTTCCAGTGGCACATGTCTTGAAACATCACTGCAATGGTGCTTCCACGCTGTTAGAAGTAATAAACACTTCCAGATGTGTTAATTCCTGCCAAGCACAGTGGTCCCTCCCGCAATCTTGTATGTCACTACAGGATGTATGAGCTGGTAGGAGGAACCACTGCATATAACGGGGGAAACAGGTATTTGTCTCATCTGGCAGTCAAAATAAAGCTAGCCATATAGGGCTTGATATTCTCTCATTTTCTGTGGGCTTAAAGTGGTTCTAAAGGCTTAAGGTTTTGTACCTCTATACATTAATGTAAAAAACCTTCTGGGTGCATCCCCCCCAGCCCCCCTTATACTTACCTGAGCCCCATCTCGATACAGCAATATGCATGAGAGCAGCGGCTCTCCTTGGTCTCTCCCCTCCTTGGCTCCCACTGCTGTCAGTCACAGCCAGCGAGTCAATGAGGAGAGAATGGGGGCGGGGTGGAGCCAGGCTCTATGCGTGAATGGACACACAGAGCATGACTTGGGAGTGGGCCTGCTCGAGTACCCCCAAGCAAGCAAGAGGCTTACTATTTGGGGCACTCGGCAGGGGGGAGGAGCCAAGACCGCCAATGGGGGGGGACCCAAAAAGAAGAGGTTGGGGCTGCTCTGTGCAAAACCATTACACAGAGCAGGTAAGTATAACACGTTTGTTAATTATTATTTTTATTTTTTGAAATTTTTCCTTTAGAACCGCTTGAATGGGAGGAAATCAATCAATTCAAACAATACACTAAACAACATGGATACAAGCTTTTCCACCTCTGGCTGTTTTATTTGGCAGAACCTTGACTGCATCTGATAGGATATAGTCACTGTTTAGTCATTACATGTTTATTTGGCTTAGTTGTCTATGGTTAGCCTAAGTCGCACACTTTAACCCTAACTTGAGCCCTTTTAGTTTAAATAGACCTTTATTAGTAACAAATTTTAATACTAATATTAAACTTTTAATCGAACCCTCATCCTAAATTGGGACTTTTTTTCTTTTTTTTTTAAAAAAATCTTTTTATTATTCTTTTTTAAAGAAGTAAAGGTACATAGACAGAGTTCCTGGGCATACCCCGGCTCACAAGAACAAAGAAAAAGACAAAATAATACAAAACTTAAAGCAACTAGCTAGAACAAAACATCCCAAAAAAAACTTGTATCACGACCAGCCTAGCAAAACCATCCACATTTTCCTGTCCCAACAGTGCCATTAACCTCTAACTTTCAAGGAACTTAGCTATTTTGATAGGTCATACAGTATTACCATGACTACGCTATTTGGTTGACTAAAATCGAATTAAGAGTGAAACCATTAAGATGTGTTACCCACTGGCTTATTCTGTTCTGTAATAGTAGTATCAGAATCTAACCAGATACCCCACACCTTGTTACATTTTTTTGGACAGCCCCTGTGCATATAGGTTTCTTTGTACAGTGGGATGTCCGAGTTGACCAGCGACCTCCAGATATTCAGAGTAGGTGCAGAAGAAACTCTCCATTTGAGTATAATGCTTTTACGAGCTTAAAACAGGAGTATACCTAATAATGTATGAACAACTCTAGAAGTGTCCAGAGCATTTACCAGCCCTAAGATACAAACATAAACCTACTGTGGTATAGAGATATTGGTTAAGTGGACAAGTAATGAAAGTGAGTACACTAGACTAAAATACCTGTAAGAGAGGGCAGGATAGCAACAAAACACGGTGAACAGTCCAGGTAGAGTTTGGGTAATCTATGTGGTGTAAAATTATATTTATGAAGACGTTTAAACTGGATCAAGTGATCTCTAGAAGATATGAGATGAGAGAAAGGGAGTTTCCACACCTCCTCCCAATCCTCTGTATCCAGCTCTGGAAGCCCCGCCACCCAGTAGGAACGAAGGTTATCCATCCCATGATGCACAGTCAGTTGTAATGCTTTGTAAATTGCTGATAAAGGTTTTGTAAGGGGTTCTTCCCTAAGAAGCGACTCCATATTAGACTGATATAGAAGTGGTGGAGATGTCCCGAATTGTGCAGTAACGGCGTGACGGAGCTGAAGGAACCGGAAAAAGCAGGAGTTGGGTAATTTATATTTATAAAATAAAATAAATAAGTGATCAGCGCAATTAAAGATTATAAATATAGATGATTTGTGCAATAATCTGTGCAAAAATTGCTAAAAAATGCGACTGTGCAAAAAAACGCTAAAGATGCTGTAAAAAATTGCTAGGTGCAAATATAAGCTTGTGCTCAAATAAACAATGCCAATGAACGCTCATACTATAAATATATGTAGATGATTTAGCACTGTGCGATAATCTGTGCAAAAAATGCTAAAAAATGCAACTGTGCAACAAAAAAACAAAAAAAACGCTAAAGATGCTGTGCAAAATTGCTAAGTGCAAATATGAGCTTGTGTTAAATAAATCAATACCAATGAACGCTCATGGCGCTGTGCAAAATACAAATATGAATCTGTGCACATAAGATGATTTCAGTGCAAAAAAATTATATAAATATCAATAATAAATTCCTATGCATATGCACTATATCAATGAGACACATGTAATTATTATAGATGAATGTAGCAATAATCCGTATAATATCTCTTTATCACACTGCTGACACAACAAATAGTGGTGGCCTAATGATAGATGATTTAGCACTGTGCGATAATCTGTGCAAAAATTGCTAAAAATGCGACTGTGCAGAAAAATGCTAAAGATGTTATGCAAAATTGCTAGGTGCAAATATGAGCTTGTGCTCAAATAAATCAATGCCAATGAAGGCTCATACTATAAATAAATGTAGATGATTTAGCACTGTGCAATAATCTGTGCAAAAATTGCTAAAAAATGCGACTGTTCAAAAAAACGTTAAAGATGCTGTGCAAAATTGCTAGGTGCAAATATGAGCTAATGGTCAAATATCAATAAATGCTCATGGCGCTGTGCAAAATACAAATATGAATCTGTGCACATAAGATGATTTCAGTGCAAAAAAAAAAAAAAGTATAAATATCAATAATAAAATTCTTATGCATATGCAATATATCAATGAGACACATGTAATTTATATAGATGAATGTAGCAATAATCCGTATAATCTCTCTTTATTACACTGCTGACACAACAAATAGTGGTGCTGCAAAAGTTCATGAAGTTAAGATAAATAAAGTCTATGATAAAACAAAGTGCAGACAGTGCTTCAATAAGTGCTCTTTAATAAAATCGCCGGTGTGTCACTCTTCACGTGTACCACTCAGTGTTCACTAGACTCCTACCTCCATATGGATAGTGAAAAGCAGTGGAGATGGGTGTAGCTGGAGACCTTTCCAAGATGTTGTGATGGTAGATGGCCCTCTCCAGGTATTGTATATTAGATGGTGGCTCCGGCTTAGTTCATACGGACGTTCATTCCCAACGGATATGTACAGGGGATAAAGAAGAATCTCCCATAGTGTAGAATGTATAAACTGATTGATTTATTTAAAAGCCAAGTTGAAACTTACAACAGAGTAATGAAAAAACAGCAGATCTGTAATTTGGATGGCGTCACAGGTGCCTCTTCTCTTCTCTTCCGGTTCTCGTGTGGTCCAGTCACCTCCATGGAAGCACAGTGCTAAATCATCTATCAATAGGCCACCACTATTTGTTGTGTCAGCAGTGTGATAAAGAGAGATTATACGGATTATTGCTACATTCATCTATAATAATTACATGTGTCTCATTGATATATTGCATATGCATAGGAATTTATTATTGATATTTATATAATTTCTTGCACTGAAATCATCTTATGTGCACAGATTCATATTTGTATTTTGCACAGCGCCATGAGCGTTCATTGGTGTTGATTTATTTGAACACAAGCTCATATTTGCACTTAGCAATTTTGCACAGCATCTTTAGCGGGGTTTTTTTTTTGCACAGATTATCGCACAGTGCTAAATCATCTACATATATTTATAGTATAAGCGTTCATTGGCATTGTGTTATTTGAGCACAAGCTTATATTTGCACCTAGCAATTTTGCATAGCATCTTTAGCGTTGTTTTGCACAGTCGCATTTTTTAGCAATTTTTGCACAGATTATCGCACAGTGTTAAATCATCTATATTTATAATATTAAGTTGCTCTGATCACTTATTTATTTTATACCAATTTAGTGCACTCATACACTTTAGATCTAGCTGCAATTTATCAGAGTACTATATTATACATTCACTTTGATAGCGCAAAGGACCTTACTTAAATTTATATTTATACTTAAGTTGATAAAACGTCTGCAATGTGACACCCTCACAAATATGTAACACATAACGGACACCATGACCAGCCCACAGGGAGGGGTCTGGGTTAGAGTAGAATTCTGGTAGAGAGGGATTTAGCCATAAGGGAGTATCTGGAGAATAATGTCTCAAGCCATTTCTAGCATAAAGAATCACCGAAACCCATATTCTGATCCCTGTCCTCATGAAGATGGTTAACGGATGCGGATCTTTAATTCCCTAAAATGTGTATTCCGCAAGGTTTTGTAGGAGCCCACTAGGAAAGCTTCCAGAACAACTGCAGAATTAGAGTTATCTGATATGATTCCCAAATTGTGACTTTATAGTGGTTCTAAAGGCAGAAGGTTTTTTACCTTAATACATTCTCTGCATTAAGGTAAAAAACCTTCTGCATGCAACTCCCTTAAATACTTACCTGGGCTTGATCTCGATCCAGCGATGTGCATGAGACTAGAGGATCTCTCGGCTCTCTCATTGGCTCAGACACAGCACTGGGAGCCATTGGCTCCCAATGCTGTTAATCACATCCAGTGAGGCAGGGGCGGGGCTGAACCACATTGTGGTTGTCATATGGACTGACAGAGCCGTCTTGGGAGTGAGCGTTCGGCTTGCTAGGGGGGTACTGGAGGAGCCAGGAGGGGACCTGAGAAGAGGAGGATCTGGGCTGCTCTGTGCAAAACTATTGCACAGAACAGATAAATATAACATGTTTGTTATTTAAACAAAATGAGATATCTGCCTTTACAATTCCTTTTACATGGGTGCTTTATTTTTAAAAAATAACTTTTTAACAGTAGCCATTGTATTAATTATAGCAATTAATCCACACCTTACCGTAAGTCATGATCCTTAGGCTTCATGCACACGAGACGCCGGTACAAAATCTGCTGAACAAATGTTTTTAAAAGCTGAAACCGGCGTTTAGAAACGCCCGTTTTGCCGTGTTTGCATGCCGCGTTTAGCCACGTTTTACCGCGTTTGCGTCTAGAAGCGTCTGCTGAGCAGAGAACGACATTTTGCAACCCAGCTTTGTGGCCCCCGTATCTCGGGACCACTTGGTGCTAGGAACCCCAAATTTGGTGTGCTAACACAGTGGAACTAGCACTACAACTTATTCAAATTCCTAGCACCAAGTGGCCTCGAGATACGAGGCCCCAAAGTCGGGTCGCAAAATGTCAAGAACTTCTGCAGCAGAGAATGCCATTTTTTGACCTGACTTTGGGGCCCCGTATCTCGGGGCCACTTGGTGCTAGGAATCCCAGCTTTGGATATGTTGTAGTTCTAGTTCCACTACACACCAAATTTGGGGTTCCTAGCCGAGATATGGGGCCCCAAAATCGGGTCGCAAAATGTCATTCTTTGCTGCAGTTTACCATCATATTTCTGTGTTTTCTAGTCCAAAAAATAGGGTTCCTTTAAAAACACTTATAAACGCAAACGCGGCTAAATGCGGTACCGACGTTTAGCGTCTGAAACGTGGAAAACTTTTGCGCCTGAACCCATTTTTTTGCTTCTGGAAAACCAAGGTTAAACGCAACTGCCTAAAAACACCAAAAAACGAGACTGTGTACAAGGACACATAGGATAAAATTGAGTGAGTTCAGGGGCAGTTGAAAAAAAGTGTCCAACTGCCTCTGAACATGCGTTTAACAGCGTCTCGTGTGCATGAGGCCTAACACTTAAAATAACTTTGAAAAATAAACCCTAAGGGCCCATTCACTCTGTTGCATTGTGTTAACACACTTTGGGCTGCCCTACACACCAATTATACATGAAAATCCTCTAAATCCTAGCTCTTGTCTCAAACCCTTAAAGTACATGTAAACCTTAAATGATGGACATTTAATTTGCTAAAGCACTGTGTATCATGAACTGCTGGCATGTTTTTTTTGTTTTTTTATAAAATATTTTAACCACTGCTGCATTGCTTATCTCTGCAGCACTTTTTCAGCCACTCATGTCTATATGAATACACGCCAACAATAGCAGCATACAATCTCTTCAGTGTTCATTGGTACGGCTGCTTGTATGTTTCATTGAGAGACAAAGTTACAGGGTGAAAATGCAGGAAGAAAAACTGGAAGGCAGGAGCAAAATATTGCCCCCCCCCCCCCCCCCCCATAACAGAACATATCTGCACAATGAATTTTATGGCATGATCAACAGTTATTATTTTAATGAAAGCTGCAGGTTTAAGAATATAAAATTATTTGTATTTTTTTTTTTTACAGTACAATTTAGGAGGAGAGGGTTAGGGGGACCCTGGTTGTGAGAGCTTAAGCTTCATGTACACGGGTCTTTTTTACAACCTCTCCTGAACAATTTAACCTGACAAATAGTAACCCACGTTTAAAATGTCCGTTTAGCAGCAGCAGTGTACATGAGGGCTACAATCTAAGGAAAGCAGAAGTGATACAAAAGGCCATCTATTGGTGTTGTTGTAATGATGTGTTTTCTGTACAGACAGGTGGGGTGCTCTCTCTAATAGAATGTACGCTGATTGAAGAACCAGATATGAACGACGATGACTGTAAGTAAGCCTGTATAGCTTTTTACTTCCTATAAACCACAATGATGTATGTATTCCTTTTCAACAACTCCCAGTTCTATTAATTTCCCTCTGTTTTAGTATCGTTGCCTGATAAACGGTAGTAACATAATGCATAATATTCCAAGGCAAAATGGTACGATAGGGAACATATTATGGATCTGTACATATTTTCTTTATATAATACAGTCCTTAGGACCTTAACACCTTTTTTTTTTTCCAGTGAGGTAATTAAGTATATGTGTATTTTCGATCTCCTTTTGAGTCAGCAGGTGGAGCTCTAGGTTCCCGTGTTCCTCACCTGTTAACAGAGCTCAGTAGCTGAAATTTACACACACAAGTAAATGAGTCATAGGAGTGACTCCCTTATTGGATCTCAGTGAGAGCCTGCATTATGATTACTACTGTTCTGGATTTTTAACTAACCCATGGTTTTCTGCCAACAAATTGTCATGTATTAAATGATTATTTGTGTATTAGATAATGAAAAAATGTAATGCGTATGGTTAAAACAATACATAAAAAATCCACATAAATAAAATTTACTCAGTTATCTTTACTCTACAGTTAAATTAGAAAACAAGTGAAGGAAACATTTCTAAACTGAAAAAAAAAAATTTTGATCTTCATGCTAGCTAGTACTTTGACCATGTGGTTACCCTGCTTTGTAAAATATTCAGGCTATTCAGAAGTATTCAAAAAAGACTGCGCTAAAAAAATGACATATACGTGGAAATAGCGATATATAGATATGCCCCTGGGAGACGGCCAGGTGCTGTACTCAGAGGTCTTTCAATACCTGAATTTTTGAAGGTAGAGGTGCTAACTGCTAGCCTATTGGGCTGAGCACTAGTCTTTCAATACCTGAGTACAGCACCTGGCCGTCTCCCAGGGGCATATCTATATATCGCTATTTCCACGTATTGCATACCAGTAAAGGCTGTATTACATGCCGCTAGCAGTGCTCAACCTCACTAAGGATTACTGCTTTTATGTGATGCTGGATACCTCAATATTAATGTCCTGATGGTCTCTCCTTCTTTGGATACAAGACACACACGGGCCCCTGCTTTAGATATGTTTTGAAGGATGTAAAATACTTCTCCCCTTTGTTGGCTATCCAGGGGCCGTCCTGGTCCCTTTTTTCCTTTTTTCTATCCCACTGATTCGGCATTATGGAAATTTTTTATTCTTCTGGGTCCCCCTGGTATGCCGTTTGAGGTCCGCCGAAAGGAAAGATCCTGCCTGCCCCTTCCTTGTGAGGAGATCTAAGGAGTTGTGTCCCCTGTGTGGATGTCCATAGATAAGCTGTTATCTAGCTTACCTCTGGTAAGCGTACATCTATTAAGGTGGAGGATTTCTCACTGGGTGCTGGGTGTTTAACCTTATGATCACCTATTCAATCTGCTTTGGCTCTAAGGACTATTTCCTTCTGAATATTTCCACTTTATTTTTGGTTATTTTTGTTATTCGACACATTTGTTTTCAATGTTATAATTTTATGTTATACTTGTTTTATTTCATTGATAATTCATTTTCACTAGAATGTTTATATTTTACAATTTTTTTGATCACCTGATAGATTGAATTCTTCACTATTTACACATTTATATATGCTGTCAATGTATATGTCATTTTTTTAGCGCAGTCTTTTTTGAATTTCTTTGTATATATGTGTGCACGCCCCACTTTAGGACTGCAGCTTTAATTATCCTACTATTTATTGGTAGCACATCTTTAGAGTAGCGCGGTAAATTTTTCGTTGTTTATTCAGAAGTATTAGTTCTGTAAACATCTATTGCAGAATGTGATTCTTGGAACTAGGCAATGTGTTCTCTAAAGCTGGTCATGCGCTGTTAGAATTTCTCTACTGTTAGCCATTCTAACTGTGGGTGACTCTGCTGGCTCAACAAAAGTCAGTTATTCAATTGACTTTTGTCTAAGGAGCCTGGTGGAAGTTTGTAGGCACAGCTGATTGAGTGCCTTCAACCAATCAGCTGTAGACACTGTTTAGGTCTTCTGGCAGTTCTGACAGCTGTGGCTAGCGGTTTTCAGAATACATTAGCTCAGTTGGGGAAAATTTGTCTATCCATGCCATTTGTGTGAATGGAGGAACATGTTAAATTTCTTTCATTTCACCTGCAGGATGTACAAAAGAAATATATTGGCTAAAAACATAAGTGCATTCAAAATAAAAAACAAAAAAATCAGCACAAGGAACATAATTTACAGTTCGTAGGATATGTTCCTAGTTCTAATATACTGTATATTCTGTTGGGTAAAATCCTCCTTCATTGATGTCCCACCATCACCCTCCACCCCCAGCCACCATAATCTTCCAGAGTGGCGGGGGTCAATAGAACTTTGGGAGCTGTCAAAGGCTCTCATCAAAATTTCTGGATTATGCCTGACCCTTCCACTCAGCTTTCCATTGATAGAAGCTGGTGCTACAGTTTCTATAAATGAATAATGATCTATGAATGAAGGGCGGTTGGAATGTTGCAAGGTCCACCCCCTCCATTTTATTCATAGCAGCTGTAGTACAGCTGCTATGAATGAAGGAGTGGGGTGGAAAGGGCAGACATAGACGGGCAATCTTGATGAAAGCCTGTGATAGCTCCCACAGTTCTTTTACAAAGTCTTTATTGGTAGAAAAATTCTACAGATTAGTGCGATGGTTACATCAAACATGAGATGGAGAGGAAGATCCCAACAAAGGGATATTATATACATGGTACAATATTCATCAGTACAATAGAAAACAGCAGGGTGCGTCGTGATGAAGATCATTTAATGCCCCAGAGTATATTGTATGGTAGGCAAAGGCTCGGAAACCCCAAGCAATAAAGAGGGGTGCAAACATACATAGATTAACTGCATATTGATTATGGATAAGAGAGAAAAATAATTGTTTGTTTGGTTTTTATCTTTTTTTTTTTTTTTTTTCATCGCTGTAACCATCTTCACTGGACCAACCCCTGGAAACCAGGAGTGTCAGAGAAAGTTTACAGAAAAAGGAAGGGAATGGTTAGACTGTAGAAGACGAGGGGGGATATAAGTTAGAAAAAAAGAGAAGGAGGAGAGAAAGGAGGGAAGAGTCCGGGGGGGGGTGGTGCATCTGGAGACCCTTAAATTGAAAAAAGTAGGCTGTTGAACCCGGAGGATTGGTTGTATGATATCCATGGTTGCCAGACCCTGAGAAAATTATTGTGAGTATTGGAGGTGAGGGGCTGCCAATTTCTCATTAATCATAATGTCGTTCATGCGGTTTTTAACTGCTTTGAAGCTGAGTGCTGGGGTTTTCCATGTCCCCGCAATGGTAAACTTAGTTGCATTAAAAAGATGCAGGGCCAATTGGCGTTCCAGGCTGAGGAGTTCAAGGATAGGTTTACACAGAAGGGCTTCATAGGGGTCTCTTTTAAGGTTGGAATGGAGCATGTTACGAAGAAGGGTGTAAACCATGACCCATAGTCTACATACTTTGGGACAAGTCCACCAAATGTGGGCCATGGTACCTTCCTACGAACAACCCTGGTAACAGTGAGGGGAATAGGAAGGAATAAAACAAGCTAGTCTAGCTGGCATATAATACCATCTATAGAACACTTTGTATGTATTTTTCAGAATGAGATCATTCCTAGCACTCTTCATAAGGGCTATTGTCATGATCTGCCAGTCCTCTGGGTCCAACTGTTTACCTAAGTCTCTCTCCCATTGAAGATGATACGATCTCACTGGGAGTTTCCTAGAGGAAATGATTGAGGTGTAAAGTAAAGATATTAATCCTGGGGAATGGGGTTTAGCCCTGCAGATGCTTTCAAAAGGGGGTCAAGGTGTATGGGTTAGGTCAGTCCTTTGTGAGTTGTTGGAGGAAGTGTTTAATTTGAAGGTAACTATAATGTTCCCGAAGGGGAATATCATGGGAAGGTTTGAGAACGTTGAATGTTATTATTCTCATAGGGGTGAACAGAGAATGAACGCCAGTGAATCTATTATCCATCCACCACGATGATTGTTTAGGATTCTGACGACTGGGGGATAATAAAGGGCAGTGAGTAAGACGCAGTAATGATAAGCTGGGGGATAGTAGCCCTGCCAAGAATTTAACAGAGTCCCATAGGCGAAGAGATTGTGTCATACATGGCCCAAACCCGCGTGGGCGTTTTGTGGGGGGAGCCAGGGTACCGAGGAAATGGGAATAGGGTGAGATTCCACCAGATCAATAGTGGCCCATAGCGACATTTGATATGTGTCATGAAGGTGAGATAGTGGGGCTATGTTCACTGCCGTGTAGTATGCCTAATAATTGGGTACCGAAAGACCTCCGTTGATCCGCTGAGCGTACAGAGTCTGCTTATTGATCTGGGGTCATGTGGAACCCCAGACAAATTTCAAGAGCTTGCGTTGGTGAATTCGTAATATATAAAAGTTGATCGGGACTGCTAATACTTGAAAGAGATACAACAGTTTCGGGAAGTAGGTCATACGAACCGCAGAGATCCTGCCGAACCAGGATAGCGGGAGGTGGGACCAGGTAGATAGCATGTCAGTTAGCTTTCTAAAGAGAGGAGGGAAATTGGCCTGATACAGTCCGTCATATTTAGGAGTGAGACATATACCCAGATAGGGCAATGAGGGGAGCCATGGAAATGGGAAATTGGCTTTTAGAGAGGTCAGTTATGAGGAGGAAAGCTTTACGGACATCGCCTTAGACTTAGGGTTAACGTGTAGTCTCGAAAGAGATGCAAAGATCTCCAAAAGGGAGAACAAATTAGGCAGTGAGATTCTGGGTGCTGTTAGAGTCAATAGGATATCATCTGCAAACAAGGAGATCTTATGAGCAGAACTCGCTATTTCAATACCTTTTATATCTGGATATGAACGGATCGCCTCCGCCAGCGGTTCCATAGCCAGGACAAACAAGAGAGGCAAAAGCAGACAGCCCTGTCGAGTGCCCCTCCGGATAGGAAAAATAGAGGATTCAAATCCGTAGTATTTAATTTTAGCCTGAGGGGCATCGTACAGTGCTGCTAGCCAACTTAGAAAGGAAGTGCCAAAGCTGTAGTGGTGGAGTACTGTCATGAGATAAGGCCAGGACAAGGTGTCAAAGGCCTTGTTCACATCCAGTGACAAAAGCATAGTTTCCAGGGAGCAGTTATGGGCAAGGTGCTGCAATTGAATGATTCTCCTAATGGCATCCCCTCCCTGTCTCTGCGGTACAAACCCTACTTGGTCTTTTTTAATTAAATGGGGGAGGAAGGAGTTCAAATGGTTAGCCAAAATATTGGTAAGGATCTTCATGTCTACATCAATTAAAGATATAGGTCGGAAATTGGCCCAAGAGGATTAATCACGTTCAGGTTTTGGCAACATAACTATATTAGCCGTCAGAAGATCAGGCGAGAAGTTCTGACCATTTTTAACGGAATTAAACATGGCCGTCAAGGGTGAGGCTAACACGTCCACTAGCTTTCTATGATAAAGTGCTGTAAAGCAATCCAGGCCTAGCCTCTTCCCTACATTTAAGTTTTTAATACATTGTCGGACTTCAGATTCTTGGATGTCATGGTCCATAAGGTCCATATGCGCCTTGGATATGGTAGGCAGCGGAATACGCTGCAAAAAGTCTGCCATATCCTGGTTGTTGGTGAGGTCTTGGGTAGAGTATAAAGTGTCGAGTCTATGGTGGAACTCATCCAGTATCTGGACCGGGTTGCTAGTAAGTATATTATGTTGGGTGCGTAAAGTATTAGGGGTGCGTTTGGGGTTGAAAGTACGTAACCCTTTGGCCAGCATCGCATTTGGTTTGTTTGCTTTAATATACCAATGTTGGCGAGACCAGCGCAGTGCGCGCTCTGCCTGATCGGTGAAACATAAGTATAATTATGTGTGAGCCTGGTCCAAAGGTTTATGGTTAGCAGGTGTGGGTTTTCTGCAGCTTTTGGCATTCTCTTTTGCGTTTTGAGGCTATCTGGATAATATGACCCCTGAGCACAGCCTTATAGAGCCCCACAGAGTCATCATGGAGGAGACAGAGGTGAAAATATTCTACAGAAGTTTTTAACAGATCTTCCTGAATGTCATGAAGAGATAGTAGCGAGTCGTTCATGATCCATGAGGAATGTCGAGGGTTATGCATTAAGGACCGGCAGACCACAAGAGGGGGATCATGGTCCATCCAGGGGGCTGCAAGAATAGACACAGGGAGATGTTTTCTAAGCATTATTATATGGTCAATTCTAGAGTAAGAATGATGTAAGTGAGAGTAGTACGTGTAATCTTTACTTGGTGGATGCAATTCTCTCCAGAGGTCTACCAGATCATGAGAGCGTAGGGAGTGGGAAATTTTTTTCGCTGCAGACGAGGCAGCCACCCTATCTGAAGGGTATTTATCCAGTACAGGATCCAAGGCCACATTCGAGTCCCCCTGCTAAAAGCAGTGTACCTTTTTGGTGAGATGTCAATAGGGAGCAGACATGGGATAAGAAGGGTCCCGGGTTAGAATTGGGGGCATAATAGGTCATTAAGGTAACTTCTGCATCCTGAATGGTACCCATGAGCAGGAGGTATCTACCATTGGGGTCTGTTATCTGGTTAATACAGTTAAAAGTCACCGATTTGCGAAAAGCGATCAGAACTCCCTTAAGTTTGGTCAGGCTGTTAGCTATAAACACCTGAGGGTATTGGGCGTCAAAATACTTAGGGCTGGAGGCAGAGGAAAAATTTATTTCCTGTAGACATGCTATATCTATACGTTGTTTTTTAAGATACTTAAATACTTTCACCCTTTTTTGTGGCGAGTTCATACCTTGAACATGTAATGACAACCAGTGTAGCGTCATGGTGGAAAAGTGGTTAAGGGCTTACCATTGTCACCGGATGCAACCCCCGTGGACTCAGAGAAGGGTAAAGAGAAGGGAGATCGTGGGGAAAGAAGAGGGAGGTAGTAAAAGAGAGAGGAAAGAGAAGCACAATAAGGTCAAGGAAATCTCGGGAGAAAAAATTTGGATAAGCAATAGTGCAACCAATCGTGGATCTGGGGACCCACCAAGAGGTCGGTGGATGGCTAGGACCATAATCCTAAGCAAGTGCCGACTCTGTGGGGGCGCAGTGGTCCACCAACCTATTCGGCTTACTTAACCATTTACACCAAAATAAAAATGCATAAAAATGAGCACTTAATATAACGTAATATATTAGACACAAACTGTTAAAGAGAAAACAGTAATTTCTAGCTCAAATAGATCAGAGGCGAGCTTGCGGGAGGCTATGGAGATTTCATGTCTCACAATGGAACAGAACTTGGCCAGCATTGCATCTGAGTTATGCAGGTCAGGGCTTACCAGGTCTGTAGGGAATTGCTGCAGGCTGTCTGAAGGGGAAGCTGGACCTGCTACAGAGAGCCTTGCGGTGTCATCAGGCTCAGGTGGTTCAGGCGCCATCTTGCCTTTTCCCACTGCAGGAGAAGCTTTACTCTGCTTGTTAAGCTTTGATTTGTTTTCTCCGAGCGGTAGATACCCGTAGGTGCCTGGCGGTGTCCTCTGTCCCGGGGGCCCGGTAGATCGTGTCTGAGGGGGAGTAGTGCTCTGTCAGCCGGGGATGTAGTGTCCGGTGGTGCGGAGCGCAGGGATTAGGCAGCTATATCCCGCGATTGGGCGCATGCACCCAGCTCCCACAGTTCTAATAAACCCCACCACACCTGGAGAGTACATCAGCGGGGGGGGGGGGGGGGGGGGGGGGCGCATCAATGGAGGAGGATTTATGAGGATTTTACTTAACAGAATAGGTAACAGGGACACATCCTACTGGCTGTAAGTCATGTGCTTTTGTGTTTTTTATTTCGTCTGGGCTTTAAGCTTGCATACTCCACTTTATTTAGTAACAATTTATTAATTCCAGAGATTCTCAATTTCAGTTATTCTTACCCATTATATGCAGAGAGACCAGTTTTTAGGAGTAAAGTTGTACTAAATGACTGGTAAAGATGCTGACATCCAGCCCAAAGGCCTTCTAAAAAGTCCATCTAAGTCTGGCTGTTGGCATACGGAAAGTCTAAATAAGGCATATTTATTAAACGCTTCTATTTTAGTGTAATTGCATTGTTTCCTGCATTACGTTAGCACTTCAGTGAAGGGCTTGATTTGCTGACTGCAATTACAGTAACTCAGCATTAAATGTGTTAAAAGCAAAGCACTTCTAAAACTAGCAAAAAGCCTCCCATGGGAGCTATGTGCCCTCAGCTATTCATTTATCTGTTTTTAACATGTCTCTGAAAAAAACAATATAGATTGTAGGATAAAAGGAATTCATATTTTTCCATGCTGTAGGACGAGGTGAAACGTAGAACTCTCAAAATTAACAGTCCAGCCTAAAGATATCTGCTGTTACTCTTATTATCCAGGAACCTCTCATCTGTGCGCCTCTCTGAAATTATGTTCACTTTGTTACCTTTGGGGTAACTTTAGGACAGGGGTAGACAACCTCGGCCCTCTAGCTGTGGTGAAACTATAAATACCATCATGCCTCTGCCTCTAGGAGTCATGCCTGTGATTGTCAGGGTCTTGCAATGTCTCATGGGACTTGTAGTTTCAAAACAGCTGGAGGGCCAAAGTTGCCTACCCCTGCTTTAGGACAATGCCCCATCAATACTTTTGACAATGAACAGTAGACAATGCTCTTATTGGCCATTGAGGGATCGATTGGATGGAATGGTTGGCTGTTGTTGAAGCTTAGTGCTGAACTTGCTGCAGATACTGTAGGTTCAAGGCTGCACGTGTATTTTCCCCCCCTGCTGTGCACTCTGTCACTTCCTCTATACAAGCAGAAGGAGCTGTGTGATCTAGTACACAATCGACTGTAAAGGTAGTGACATTGCTTCATACGGAGTTCCATCATAATGAACGTGGACAAATCTGACAGTAAAGTCTGGCTCACTTGAATTGCCTTCCACGTGAACTGAGTAGGGCGCTGTTAAAGTGACTATAAAGTCAAATTACAAACATGATATACAGTGGAAATAAAAAGTCTACACACCCTTGTTAAAATGTCAGGTTTCTGTAATGTAAAAAAATTTGATAAAGATAAATCATTTCAGAACTTTTTCCACTTTTAATATGGCCAATAAACTGTACAACTCAGTTGAAAAACAAACTGAAATCTTTTAGGTGGAGGGAAGTAAAACTAAAAAACTAAAATAATGTGGTTGCATAAGTTTGCACACCCTCTTATACCTGGGGATGTAGCGGAGTTCAGAATTAAGCAATCACATTCAAACTCATGGTATATAGGAGTCAATACACACCTAAACAAAACACACAAAACCTTCACGCTTCTGCTAGAAAGCTGAACATGAAGAGGAACTTCATCTTTCAGCATGACATCGACCAAAAGCATACATCCAAATCAACAAAGGTATGGCTTCACCAGAAGAAGATTAAAGTTTTGGATATGGCCCAGCCACAGCCCACACCTGAATCTGATTGAAAATCTGTGGGGTGATCTGAAGAGGGCTGTGCACAGGAGATGTCCTCGCAATCTGACAGTTTCGGAGTGTTTTTTCAAAGAGTGGGAAAATATTGCCAAGTCCAGATGTGCCATGCTGATAGACTCATACCCAAAAAGACTGAATGCTGTAATAAAATCAAAAGGTGCATCAACAAAGTATTAGTTTAAGGGTGTGCACAATTATGAAACCATATTATTTTATTTTATTTTTTTACTTCCCTCCACCTAAAAGATTTCAGTTTGTTGTTCAACTGAGTTGTACAGTTTATAGGTCACATTAAAGATAGAAAAAGTTCTGAAATTATTTCTCTTTGGCTCATTTCTTTATATCACAGAAACTTGACATTTTAACAGGGGTGTGTAGACTTTTTATATCCACTGTACCTACCTACTATGCACAATGATATTGCACAGAGCGGCCCTGATCCTCCTCATCTCAAGTCCCCCATTGGTGCTCCTGGCTCCTCCTCTTCTTGGTGAGCCACCGTAGGAAGCAGCTTCCTACGGTGGCACACCTTGAGGGCTTGATCCCTGTGGCTCTGCCCTGCCCCCCACTTCCATGTCACAGGATTTTACTGACAGCAGCGGGAGCCAATGGCTCCGCTGCCTTAGCAGAGCCTGTGAAAGTGGGAAGAACCTTTACAGATGGGCACAGCGCTGGATCGAGTGAGGACTCAGGTAGGTATGGTAAGTATTAATACCTAAAAAAATTTTACATTAAAGTGATTGTAAAGATTCATTTTTTTTAAAATAATAAACATGTTACACTCACTTGCTCTGTGCAAGGGTTTTGCACAGAGCAGCCTCGATCTGCCTCTTCTGGGGTCCCCCGGCGGCGCTCCTAGCTCCTCCTCTTCATCGAGAGCCCCCACGGAGAACTGCTTTCCATGGGTGCACCCGTGCGGGCACGTTTCCGAGTTCTGCTGCTGCGTCCATTGACACAGACAGACTCCTGTGTCACTGGATTTGATTGACAGCAGTGGGAGCCAATGGCTCCCGCTGCTATCAATCTATCCAATGAGGACCCGAAACAATGGCTAAAGCTGTTGGGCTCGTGCTCGTCGCTGGAACAATCAGGTTTAGGTAAGAAAAGGGAGGGTTCTGCATGGCAGCTGCAGCACGGAAGGTTTTTCACCTTAATGCATAGAATGCATTAAAGTGAAAAACCTTGAGACTTTACAACTCCTTTAATGCAGGGAATACATTAAGGTAAAAATCGCATCGCATAGTAGCCCATTATGTGTCACTGCTGTCCCCTCTTCCACGAAGCGTCCATCTTCCTTCCGGGTATCGCGGCTCTGGAGCTGTGATTGGCCGGAGCCACAATGTCGTCACTCGCGCACATGCGCGCGGGAGCCGCCACTGACGGCACGATCGCCATCAGAAACCGCACGCTCAGTGCGCCTGCACGACGTTGTCTATGAGGCATGCAAATGGCTTTGCAAATATCTCCTAAACCGTGTAGGTTTAGGAGATATTTTTTGCACCTACAGGTAAGCCTTAATCTAGGCTTACCTGTAGGTAAAAGTGGTCTGTAAGGGTTTACAACCACTTTAAGCCTTGTACACACGATGCGATTGTTGGCAGGGGGTTGTTTGTTGACAGACTGTTGGCCTAAAATCTGAGCGCTAGTTCCTTTTGACAATTGTTGTCCAACTTTCGGCCAACAAATGTTGGATGGCAGGCTAGTACATTTTCGGCGAACAACAGTCTGTTGTCTGATTTTCGTATGGTCAGTACACAAGTCCGTCATACAAAACTTGAAAGTACAAACACGCATGCTCGGAATCAATGCTCACCAAACACAAAATTAGCAGAAGGGGCTCAAAGGGTGGCGCTCAAGAGCTGAAATTTCTCGTAGTACGTCAGTACATTTGTGTTTATTGGCCGACAATTGTGTACCATTAGAATGCAAAACAAGATCCAGGCACATGCCCTTTTGACAAAAATCAGACGCCCGGTTGGCCAACAATCAAATCGTGTGTACTAGGCTTTAAAATAACCTGTGACGGCAGAATACTGGATAGCCAGATTGCTACTCATCACATAGGTGATCTCCAGTGATCTGACAGGCCCCCTTTACAGTGCTCCATTAAACAGCTTTCTTTTTTTTAATTGGAAAAAACCAACTTTATTTAAATGAAAGTCATTTTACAATGCAGTTACTTATGTGAAATAATAAACAGTACGTATTAACAGACATTTTGTGTGAGATTCTTCATACATACGTACAGGTTAAGGTACAAGGTTATGGTGGTGTATACATCCGGTATATAAGAGACATCATGTCATTCTACTGTCAATATATTCTTAATTAAGATTTACATGGTTTAGACCTCCATTAGGACAGTCATCTTCTGCTTTTATCTAAGTATATCTGTCTGCGAGGCATTGGGGAGTTTTAAGCACATGTTTCTCCATCCTCTAACCATCTATCCCACACCTTGGAGTACTTATGTGCACATTTTCTATGGGCATAGACTAACTTTTTAAATGGCAGTGCATCATTAACATCCCTCTTTCATTGGCGTATGGAGGGGGGCTGAGCCTGCATCCACACCTTGGCTATTCCCTTACGCGCCATAAACAGAGTTTTATTTAGAAATGTAGCTTGGTATTTGTCCATTTCTACATCTGGCAGAAGTCCCAAAAGACATAATTTGGGGTCCAAAACCACTGGGGATCCTATACTGTCATGTAGGAATTGGACAATGTGCATCCAATATGTCTGAATATTTGGGCAGCTCCATATGAGATGGAAGAACGTACCTGGTGCTGCGTGACACAGATGGCATGATGGGTCATATGTAGGGAGAAATTTTGCCTTTTTGAGGGGAGTCAAATAGGCTTTGTGTATAATGTATATTTGTGTCAGTCTGTCTGATAGCTTAGGGGATGTCAATCTGGTCCCTTCCATTATTTCATCCCAGTCTTACTCCTCTATTGGGCCTATGTCTTTTTCCCATTCCATTTTTGCCTTTTGTGCAATAGCATTCGATCTACGGTTTCTAATCTTAATGTAGAGAGTTGAAATAAGTTTAGAGGGTTCCTCTCCCAGTATTACATCCAGGACTGGGGGAGTATCCGACACCACTTCCAGATTTGGTATTTGTGTTTTTAATGCATGGCGAAGTTGCAAGTACTTAAAAACCATCTGGTTAGGGAGTGTATATTCTTCCTTAAGCACTTGAAACTGCTTGAGTCTGGAGTCAGATAGCACCTGATGAATGTATATTATGCCATATGTAGCCCATACTGTCGAGTCTAAGAGGTGTTCTAACTCCGGAAGGTGTTTGTTAAACCATAGTGGGGTGTTGGTGTGAATTTTCCCAGTGTTTTGCTTTTTCAGCGTGATTTCCCAAATTCTTTGATGATGGAGCAGCATTCCCATATTATACCTTGGGAGTTTTTTAGTCATTTGTTTCCCTCTAAGGATAGCTTGAAGCGTAGTGAAATCTGGGTGACCCGGTTTGTTACATACTAGGGATCTATAACGTTGCATTTCCTCTTTATTTAAGTGGTATATATGGGAGAGTTGAGCTGCCAAATAATAATCTTGTAGATCAGGAAGGGACACTCCTCCCCTATCCGTGGGGTTCTTTAACCACTTGCTTACCGGGCACTTAAACCCCCCTCCTATCCAGACCAATTTTCAGCTTTCAGCGCTGACGCACTTTGAATGACAATTGCGCGGTCATACAACACTGTACCCAAATGAAATTTTTATCATTTTTTCCCCACAAATAGAGCTTTCTTTTGGTGGTATTTGATCACCTCTGCGATTTTTATTTTTTGTTAAAAAAATTTAAAAAGACCGAATTTTTAAAAAAAATTTTTTTTTTTTTTTTATATTTTGTTATAAAATTTTTTAAAAGGGTAATTTTTCTCCTTCATTGATGTACGCTGATGAGGCGGCACCAATGGGCACTGATAGGTGGCAGTGATGGGCACTGATGGGTGGCAGTGATGGGCACTGATTGGTGCCAATAATGGGCACTGATCTTGTACACTGCTAGGTGGCACTGATTGGCACCACTGGTGGGCATTGTTAGGTGGCAATGGTGGGCATTGATAGGTGGCACCTGTAGGCATTGATAGGTGGCACTTATGGGCATTGATACGTGGCACTGGTGGGCACTGTGGGCACTGTGATGTGGCAATGTAAGGTGGCACTGGCAGGGGGTACTGTGGGCACAATTGAGGCATTATTGCCTCCTCCTCTTCGGGACCGATGTCCCTTGCTGCTGAGCCGGTGATCGGCTTTTTTTTCTCCTCGCACTGTCAGCGCGAGGAGAAAAAAAAACCGATTACCGAGCTTTTGTTTTGATCATGTGATCAGCTGTCATTGGCTGACAGCTGATCACATGGTAAGGGGCCGGGACCGGCCCCTTACACGGATCGGTGATCACCCGAGTCTCAGTGACTCGGTGATCACAGCGCGCTCCACGCGCGCCCTGCAGGGCGCGCGCAGGGCACGTGCACAGCGGAGGCCGTCATATGACGGCCTCCCGGGAATGCAGGTCCGCGCTGTAGCCGTCATTCGGCTATAGCGCGGATAGCAAGTGGTTAAAACATGCCAAGCCAATTTGTGTCTGCCATTACCCCATACAAATGAGTTTAGAATGGCTTCCATTTGTTTAAAGATTTTTAAAGGGATATAGAGTGGGGCATGCCAAACCATATATAATATTTTGGGTTACAAAATCATTTTTATCATATTTATGTGTCCCATCACCCCCAGTGACAATCTGGACCATGTCTGGGTTTTGGACTTTATCAGGTCAAATGGGGTGTAACATTTAGGTGTGTGTAGTCCGTCAAAGTCCTGGTGACCTCCACCCCCAGGTACTTAATTTTGGATACTCTGTGTAATGGAAGAGTTGGGTTTGTTTTAGGGGGGGGGCATCTACTTAAACTAGCAACCCTTATATGAGTTAGCGTCCAGCTGACAGCGTTGGCTGAAAGTGCAGTACTTGGGGCATTACGAGCTGGAAAGTTCAATATAAAAAAGAAAAGAAGAAAAAAATAAGGGTTGCAAACAAAGTGGGGGCGATTATTCACTGTGTGAGGCATGGATAGGGCACAAGGGATGTCCTATGTGTCTCTTGCTCTGTCTGAGTGAGACTCTTGCTGCAAGAATATATACTCATCCTGGTGTGATAGACCTTAGGAGCAGTAGCCCCATGGTATATTCATAAATGTATTGTGGGGACAGTACAAAACACAGGGTAATATTCTCTGTAGTTCAAGTATCTGTAAGACCAAAGCCGTGTACACATAAAGGTCGGCATGTTGAGGGTTTCCCCCTCCCCCTCCAGAGATGTCGTAAGAGGAACTGACCCTCTATCTTCGGAAGAGGAGGTCTCCAGTTTCATATTCAGTACTGCTTGGGTCATAAGGATAGGAGAGGGGAAGGGGTAGAGACAGAAGGAGGGGGAGGCTTTCGATCTTTTATGCAAAAAAATAAATAAATGATGGGGTGAAATTACCCCCCACAGCAAAGAGGACAATTAGAAGAAAATGAAGGAGCCTGACATCTTCTGCCAATGGCAACAGTACTCACTCTATCCGGTCATATATCCGATCATCCATCCGGGCGTCCGCGCCGGTCCAACCAGTGTGCTGCCGCCTTTGGGTCTTCAAAGAATAAGGCCTTGCCATCCTCCTCCACTCTCAGTCTGGCCGGGAACAGCATAGCATATTTAAGGTGTGCTACCCTGAGTCGTCTTTTGACATTTTGGAACTGTGCACGTTTTCTTTGAACTTCATTAGAGAAGTCAGGGAACACCGCAACATGACCGTTGCCCAGAGTGATGTTACCTTTCTCTCTGGTCAGCCGCAGGATTTTGTCTCTATCTTTAAAGTTGAGGAACTTGGCGATGAAGGTCCTGGGGGGGCTCCCACCGGTGGAGGTTTAACTGGGATGCGGTGCGCCCGTTCCACTGCGAACATGACTGAGAAGGCTTCTCTTCCAAAATGTTGGATCAGGAGGGATTCCAAATATTCAGCAGGGTTGGTACCTTCAGCCTTTTCAGGTAAACCGATGAAACAGAGGTTGCATCGTCTTAAACGGTTCTCCATATCATCTTGGTGAGCGTGTAGTTGGTGGATCTGGCGCTGCAGGTCCTCCGTGGTGTGGCTCAGGGGATGCAGGATATCCTCCACTGCTCCGATGCGTGTCTCACCTTGGTTACCATGTCTTTTACCTTAGATAAGTCCTGACGCAGTAGGGATATGTCTATCTTGACCTCATCTATTTTGGCGGTGAGTGTCCCCTGCAGCGTCGCTATGGCATCCAATACCTTAGCTGTGTCTGCGCTTTGATGGTCCGTTGCTGAGCACGTGCCGTCGCCATCCTTGGCCTGTGGGTCCTGATGGCGGTATTTTGTTAACTTATCCACTGCCTAGGATGTCCTTTTTGGCGAAGACATGCTTCCTCGCCGCTCTGGGATGTTTATCCCCAGGCCCTCCCCAGGTGGAGCAAGATGACCGCTGTTCCAGAAGTTAGGCTGGTTCCAAGCTCCGCTTCCTAGACAGTGACAGGCTGTGGGTATGGCTATGCTACAGGTGCAGTTATTTGGAAGGCCCCCCAGGGTGGAGCAGATCGTAGCCCAAACAGGAGAGCCAGGGGAACTGACAGTGCCCACCCCTGGGTGTAGCAAGATGGCCGCCGCTCCGGGAGCTAGGCCGAAGCCGCGGCCTTTCCTGGGGGCAACAGAGAGCTTGTGTGCACAGCAATCAGGGCCCCAGGCAGACCGGAGGTGGCTCCAGGAGAGGGGCCGGTGCTAGGCCGCCAGGGTGGCCCGAAACTTCTATCTAGGCTGCCGCTGGGTGCAGCAAGATGGCCGCCGCTCCGGATACTAGGCCGAAGCCGCGGCCTTTCCTAGTGGTGTTACCGGTCCGGAGGCTCCGGGCGGCGTTCCGGTGCTGCAGCAGGCTTCAGAGGCAGGGGAATAGATGGATTTTAGCCCCAGATGCAGTTTACATGGTCGGATGGCTAGGATGATAGTAGGATATTGAAATCGGAGTTTGGGTCAGCAGACCTCTCTCCACCTGCGACCTACTCCATAGCTTCCCAGGCCACGCCCCCCCCCCCCCCCAATTAAACAGCTTTCACACTACCTCACTGACTCTGTTAGGGAGCGTGGGACTGCAGGATAGACTGGACTGTTCAGCATTAATCTGCTCTCCAGCTGCTGCCAACACAGGGTATTTTAAGCCTAGCAGAATCAAATTTTATATATATACAGTGGGGACAGAATGTATTCAGACCCCCTTAAATTTTTCACTCTTTGTTATATTGCAGCCATTTGCTAAAATCGTTTAAGTTCAATTTTTTTCCTCATTAATGTACACACAGCACCCCATATTGACAGAAAAACACAGAATTGTTGACATTTTTGCAGATTTATTAAAAAAGAAAAACTGAAATATAACATGGTCCTAAGTATTCAGACCCTTTGCTCAGTATTTAGTAGAAGCACCCTTTTGATCTAATACAGCCATGAGTCTTTTTAGGAAAGATGCAACAAGTTTTTCACACCTGGATTTGGGGATCCTCTGCCATTCCTCCTTGCAGATCCTCTCCAGTTCTGTCAGGTTGGATGGTAAACGTTGGTGGATAGCCATTTTTAGGTCTCTCCAAAGAAGCTCAATGGGTTTAAGTCAGGGCCCTGGCTGGGCCATTCAAGAAAAGTCACGGAGTTGTTGTGAAGCCACTCCTTCGTTATTTTAGCTGCATGCTTAGGGTCATTGTCTTGTTGGAAGGTAAACCTTCGGCCCAGTCTGAGGTCCTGAGCACTCTGGAGAAGGTTTTCGTCCAGGATATCCCTGTACTTGGCTGCATTCATCTTTCCCTCGATTGTCGTCCTGTCCCTGCAGCTGAAAAACACCCCCACAGCATGATGCTGCCACCACCATGCTTCACTGTTGGGACTGTATTGGACAAGTGATGTGCAGTGCCTGGTTTTCTCCACACATACCGCTTAGAATTAAGGCCAAAAAGTTCTATCTTGGTCTCATCAGACCAGAGAATCTTATTTCTCACCATCTTAGAGTCCTTCAGGTGGTTTGTTTTTAGCAAACTCCATGCGGGTTTTCATGTGTCTTGCACTGAGGAGAGGCTTCCGTCCGGCCACTCTGCCATAAAGCCCCGACTGGTGGAGGGCTGCAGTAATGGTTGACTTTCTACAACTTTCTCCCATCTCCCGACTGCATCTCTGGAGCTCAGCCACAGTGATCTTTGGGTTCTTCTTTACCTCTCTCACCAAGGCTCTTCTCCCCCGATAGCTCAGTTTGGCCGGACGGCCAGCTCAAGGAAGGGTTCTGGTCATCACAAACGTCTTCTATTTAAGGATTATGGAGGCCACTGTGCTCTTAGGAACCTTAAGTGCCTTGCCACAATTCTGTCTCTGAGGTCTTCAGGCAGTTCCTCTGACCTCATGATTCTCATTTGCTCTGACATGCACTGTGAGCTGTAAGGTCTTATATAGACAGGTGCGTGGCTTTCCTAATCAAGTCCAATCAGTATAATCAAACACAGCTGGACTCAAATGAAGGTGTAAAACCATCTCAAGGATGATCAGAAGAAAAGGACAGCACCTGAGTTAAATATATGAGTGTCACAGCAAAGGGTCTGAATACTTAGGACCATGTGATATTTCAGTTTTTCTTTTTTAATAAATCTGCAAAAATGTAAAACAATTCTGTGTTTTTCTGTCAATATGGGGTGCTGTGTGTACATTAATGAGGAAAAAAAATGAACTTAAATGATTTTAGCAAATGGCTGCAATATAACAAAGAGTGAAAAATGTAAGGGGGTCTGAATACTTTCCGTCCCCACTGTATATATACACATATATATGTGTGTGCATATATATATGCACATATATATATGGTCGGAGCCCTATAACCAGGAGAGATGTGAACCACATAAACACGCCACAAACATGAAGTAGCCCTGAAGTGTGCCCTGGTCGGCTGGAGGGTATGCAAAGAAAAGGGGGCATACCCAAGTTAAGTCAGTGCATGGTTGTAGAGAGGATGTGTTTTTAGAGAAGTGCCCTAAAAAGGGGAATGGGTGGGAGGGTACCGCACACTGGAATTGACAAAGACCACAGATGGGATGGTCTGCCTAAATACCCCCCAGGCTCCTCCCATAAATTCAGACCACCATACTAGCCTTCTTATTTATGGTCGGAGCTCTATAACCGGGAGAGATGTGAACCACATAAACACGCCACAAGACTAGCAACATAAAGTAGACCTGAAGTGTGCCCTGGTCGACTGGACGGTATGCCAAGAAGAGGGGGCAAGATTATTTGGATAGGGAGGTAACTATTTTATTGAGCTGGTAACGTACTACTGAGCAAGCTTACTGAAGGCTTGCGACATCTCTGCTTGAGAATTCAGAATATATCGAGCGAAGCAAGCGGGATTCCACCTGCCCAATTTCTTGATGACATGGTCCGATACCCCGTGTTGTGATGTGGATGACACTGCTCCAATCCGGAAGGAATGTCCAGAATATCGGCTGGGGTCAAGGCCTAAGTTAAGCAAGAGGATCCTAATGTGTCTGGTGAACTGGCTACCACTCAGAGGGTTGGTAAGGAAAGGTAGCAACATGCTGTATTCCGATAGGTTGGGCAGATGAGACAACAACTGGTCTAGAATCGCCACTGGGCACCAGGCATTGTGGGTTTGGAATAGCTTGATGCCTACTCCAGGTCCTGACTGTTGTGTTTTGGATGCTACAAGGTGTAGTACAAAGTGATCTTGTCGGCGTGTCAGATGGCGTCTGCGCAGTACCTGACAGCTGGGGGCGGTGACGGTGAACTCGCTTGGCCGTAAGAAGCCGTAGAAGGCCAGATAGATGGTTGCTTGGATGATCACGCTGGGTAAGAACTCGAACGGGGAACGTGAAAGGATGGTAGACATGTCCCTGAAGATGGCACTAGTGATGGGTAGGTGCTTGCTATTGGTTTACAGTCCACTGCCTCTGGATACCACGTAGGATGGATTTGACTGCGTGGGCTGCAAACAGGGATGGCTTAGCAGGGTCCTGTAAAGAAACGAAATGCTGGATGCCAGCTAAGTAGAGTCTGATGGTATTATGTGATAGAGCCAGCTGTGTGTTGTAGTATGATATGAAGGCCAGGTCATGGTTGATGTCTCCTGACACTGCCCCGGGGGAAGGGGCTAGAAACCTGTTGTAGGTGTTCCAGGCGGTGTGGTAGGCCTTCAGGGTGTTGCGGGATAATGACTGATTTATGAGGCGGGTCACATTGTGTAGGTGTTCCTTTAGAAGAAGGCATAGAAGGTAATCAGCCACTGGGAGATGCACCTTACATACATGGCCCGTTTTTACAAGGTTTAAGGCATCTACCTCCTTGAGTTACTAGTCTATCCCTGTCTACAAATATCCAAAATAGACTGCATCATCACCCCAACCCTGGGGTGCAGGCCAGCAGTGGTGTTCCCCCAGCGCTGCCCTTACACTCTTGGTCTCCTAGTACAACTAGACACTTTTGCTTACCAGCAAACATACCATATCTTCTGTTTTGTGTCTGACCATTATATGAAACTTCTATGCTCCTGAAGAAGCGTATCCATACGCGTAACATGTCGAGCAATTAATAGGAATACATATATTCGGACCCACAACCTGACCCACAAACCCGCTTATTCACATCCCTAATCGGAACATCTTTCTGGGAACCTTTGTTTCCGCTTGTCTTTGGATGCAATGTTCTATCTATGTTAATATACGAAGTGGTGTCTAAGGTCATGTGGAGGGCTTAAAATATAAATTTTATCAAAAAACCTTTTTTATGTGTATTTATATGTATCAAAAGTTTTCACTTTATGAAAGTTGTACTTAATAAAACAATCTTACCCTTTTTATATAACCTACCTGTGTGCCTTTAAAGTCCATCCTTTAGTTTTTTATTATTATTATCATTTTTTTTTTCAACTGGGCTCATAAAGTTTATCAACCATTCTTTGCAAACTTTTAGATGTACCATAATTTGCAAAAGAGTGAGGTGTGACACCAGTGATTAAGTCCTGCCTTAGGCTGGCCATACAGTATGTTTTTGTTCAACCAGTGGATTGAACGAAAGAAAATAACTCTATTCCCAGATCCACACACTCAATGTGGGGGGGGTTACCTCTGACTGCGATGTAGTATTTTTACAGCAGGGAGACTTCCCAGCTGCCCGAAAACACTGATCAGCACTAAAGCTAAAGCAAGAGAACATTTTCCAACAGGTTGGCTGTACACAAGTCAATAGGTAGATCAACTTATGTACAACCAGCCTTGCCATACATGGATCGAAATTTGTCCAGTCCCTGCTGAACCACCCAAATTTTGATCCATGTATGCCTGGCTTTACAAAAGTATTCATTAGACAATTCTTTTATTTTTAATACTGTGTAAAGAGCCAGAGCATGAATGTGTGGAGTTTATGTTATGCAAACGTGTTCCATATCTGCAAAAGATGTGGTGATGTATATCTTGGTTATATAAAATTCAAACCCAAAAATGTATATAGACTGAGGCTCCTAGTTTAGACTCTCCACAGCTCACGGTCATTACCAATTATTTTGTGTGTCTGTTATATCAAGTGAGTGACATCTTGCTATACTTCTGCAGAGCCACGTGGATTGCTTAGTGTGCACAGTACATATTATCAGCAAAAAATATTGGTAAGCGGATAACTAAAGTCTACCTTCCCAGCCCTAGTAAATTACTCCAACCAGGAAAGTAAACTTACATAATATCACGTTATGACTCCCTGATGTTTTCTGTTTACTGATTGTAGGCAGTAACTACACGCTGCAAATCAGTTTATAAGTGAGATCCAACATATGACACTCAGAGTGCCCCGGCATGGTTTGGCAGTGACAGAAAATGTGAGATTTGAGCTTTGTTTTTGACAACTTTCAGGCTACATAGACTAACAAAAGCAGGATTGTGAAAACCACAGAAATGTCTGTAAGGTTCACCCGGGGTTTGCACCCGAGATCTACCTGCTACAGTGCTTTAGTGTAAAATATTACTATTTATAGAAAGATCTTTCATAGGAAAGATTGTTTGTTAACGGAATCAGCAGCAAGTCCAAAAGGTAATGTTAGTCTTTACTTTAAAAATACTGTCTGCTACAGGTTTGTTTCTTTTGTAGATAGGTGCAATTGCTCACCAGGTTCCTGAAGGTCCATCAGTTCAGGCATCATCCCAGCATAGGAATACAGATGTACTAAAACTGGAGAGTGCAAAATCTGGTGCAGCTCTACATAGAAACCAATCAGCTTCCAGCTTAATTGAACAAGCTGAAGTTAGAAGCTGATTGTCTACCATGCAGAGCTTAAAATAAAAGAAAAAAAAAACGTGCTGAAAAATAATGTGAACACTTAAAGCTGCACGAATAAAACACCAATACCTGTGTACAATAAAATTAAAAGGAAAACAAACGTGCGCTCATAATAAACATTCATATTAAACTAATCATAATCTGTGTGAAGAATCAAAATTCCTATAACACAAAATGAAAATATACATCAAAAATAATATTGATAATTAATGAGTAGTGAAGAACTGTGAAAAGCGTGCTTAAAAAAAATAAGTCCTAACATTTCAAGAGAAGTTTTCACAACCCAGATGGATAAAGAACAGTCCTTGGATGGAAAAAAATTATCCGGGAAAAGATAGTTCATATGATGAACAGTAGGAGAAGGAGTCCCATAAACAGACAGCTACTTCACAGAAGCAGGAGGAAACATCCACATTCCAACCGGTCAGACACCGCACATGTATATGGGGAGAGAGGGAAGTGAAGATAAGAGCTCTCATGTGATCCCACAATGTTAAAAGGTGGACCCTTACCCTTAATGATGTGATCCACCTGGGAGGGGATGACAAGCCCACTTGTCCCAAAGGGAGGTGGATAAAAAACAAAAGAGGGGCTCCAATGGTGTAGTAGAGTTTAAAATGTATTGCTAATTAAAACAATAGAGTCACAACAAGTAAACTCCATAAGTGTAATATAAAAAAGCCTGCATAAAAATAGCAAGCACCCGTGCAGATCATGGGGCGGACTGAGTGATGGATTACGATGCGTAGCCACGCCCTACTAGTTTCGTTACATCTAACGTCTTCAAAGGAGCCCCTCTTTTGTTTTTTATCCACCTCCCTTTGGGACAAGTGGGCTTGTCATCCCCTCCCAGGTGGACGAGTTGGTACAAGCCAGGTTGGAGACGCACACTACACGAGCTGGATCCGGACACCATCCATCCACAGTCCCTGCAGAGGGCAAAGTCTGCTTGCGTGTGAGACCTCGCCAGAGAGGAGGTCCATCATTAAGGGTAAGGGTCCACCTTTTAACATTGTGGGATCACATGAGAGCTCTTATCTTCACTTCTCTCTCTCCCCATATACATGTGCGGTGTCTGACCGGTTGGAATGTGGATGTTTCCTCCTGCTTCTGTGAAGTAGCTGTCTGTTTATGGGACTCCTTCTCCTACTGTTCATCATATGAACTATCTTTTCCCGGATAATTTTTTCCATCCAAGGACTGTTCTTTATCCATTTGGGTTATGAAAAATTCTCTTGAAGTGTTATGACTTATTTTTTTTAAGCACGCTTTTCACAGTTCTTCACTACTCATTAATTATCAATATTATTTTTGATGTATTATTTTTGATGTATATTTTCATTTTGTGTTATAGGAATTTTGATTCTTCACACAGATTATGATTAGTTTAATATGAATGTTTATTATGAGCGCACGTTTGTTTTCCTTTTACCATGCAGAGCTGCACCAGATTTTGCACTCTCCAGTTTAAGTAAATCAACCCCAGTATGTTTTGTATGCCCTTCACTGGAGTTCCACTTTAAAGTGCATGTCCATCGAAAAACTTGATTTCTAGCTTTGGATAGAGTAGGTAAGAATTAAAACCTAAAGGTAAATAAGAGTACTGGAGCCCCTTAAACTGCTCCTCACTATCTAAAAATAATACAAAAAGGCCTATAAATTTTTTGTATTCAGGTGTTCACTTGTATTTTATTTCCCCTCATTTTCTTTATGAGATTGCTGGAGTATTCTGCTGTTTTTGTGTTTCTGATCTCAAATTTTGAACGTGTGTTCCCTGCTGGTATTTGCCTAGTCCTCATCTGCTGTCCTGCAACATTGTTAAACTTTGTACCTTCTTGTCTAGGTCATGCTTATGTGCCTTAGTCATTGTTTTTTCTTCCTGTTGCTATTCTTGTGTTGCTTGTCCAGGCTATTCCCTCAATTACGATTGTGTGTCTGTTTTCGAAACCCACACCCAGTGGCTGCTTGTGCTTAATATTTTTTTTTGGGGGGGGGGGGGGGGCGGGGGCGGTAGATGGACGGAGACGATCAGTGACTGTTGGTTATATCTGCCTAAAATATCTTCTCACAACCCCTAGAATGACAGATATCACAGAGAGTGGATGGTTATGCAGTGTGAGCCAAGTAGACTCTACTTCATTGTACAGTGCCATCAAACTAATGTGTTTTCAGGCACTGGTACCTGGAAGGAAAGGTGCCTAGGGATCCTACAGATGGAGGAGAACAGATGAAGGACCTTACAGGTATAATAATGTCTATAGTCTCTCTAACAGACAGCCGACATAGGAACATGCAGTAGGATATAATAACTCATAAACAATGAGGTGACTACCTCGGTGCTCATATACATTAGGTGTCTACTTTACCCCACCTAACAACTGAACATTATTCAAGAATTAAGTTTGCTGTTGATGCTATAAGTTAAACTGAAACTAAAGGCAAATCTTTTTCTTTTTTTTTTCTTTTTTTTTTTCTTTTTTTTTAGTTTTGGTAAAGGGATTAGAACACCAGTCAGTTTTTCAGTTTGCATTGCTGTCTGTGCCTCCCTTATGGAGATTCACCCTCTCTATTTGTCCTATTTACTATTATCATCAAAAGTGACAGTAAAAGAAAATCCCAAATTTTGGGTTGACATCAGAACAGTAATAGAGGGGAAATCTTCCAATAGGGACACTTGTTCTGGTGACACCTTGGGATTTCCTCACTTTGGAGGGATTTCCTAATTTCCTGTTTTTGCAATGGGACAGGAAGTGAAGGGAAATCTCCCCTATGGGACAGAGATGACCAAAAAAACTGACAGGGGTTATGACCCTCCCTTACTCTATCCAGAATAGAAAAAAATGTTTTGCCTTTAGGTACACTTTAATAATAAACAACATTTAACAATTTCTATCATCCATTATTTTCCGAGTGACAGTTTGGTTGTTTGTAGCCTTAAGTAGGGTTTTTTTTATGCCAAAGAAGAAAGTTGTTAGTTCCTAGTTCTAAAAATATTTTGTAGATGCAATATAACAATGAAAATCTGAAAAAGAGAGATATTTGCAATGGTTAAATTACCATTTCTCAAGTCTTCTGTAAAGGTAGTTATCTGTTATGAGAATTACTCTAAATCAAGACCTCTAATTTGTCCCCCGCAGGTTGCAAAATTTAATTTCACATTTATTCATAAAGCATGGTGTAGTTTATGACAAGCAGAGCTGTGAAAATTGACTAAATACTGTGCTTCTGATAAACTCTTTAACATACCTCCATGGAACTGAAAGAAGCTATTATGCAACTTACAACTATTTTATCCCTACCTATCCCTCAATCACATCAGACTGGAGACAGCTTATTGAAGGAGTAGAAGCTGTTTACTTAGCAAAGGTAAAGTCTGTAAAAAGGGTGAAGCTATATTCACTTTAAGGTCCCTTTCACACTTGCATTGAGGGACAGACTACAAAACCCTGCGGGAGACTCCACAGGCTTCATGCTAACAGTTGTGGACAGGAAGCCCTATGCAAGAAGTGAGGCTAACAGCACCCACGGCCATTTGCATGTAATCGAACATGTGTGATTACTTGGGGATGATCGGCTTTGGACACAAACTGTTTGTATCCAGGGTTGTTCATCAGGTAACCGCTTCATATGAGGAACTGCGGTCCATGTCAGCCTTTCTTTGCTGTGTACAGGGCTCCTGCCTGCAGCTGTTCGCATAAACCAAGCTACCAAGATCACCTAACTTTCACATTATATTATTAAAAGTAAATACAGGTTCACCTTATCTACTTACATTTACTTTGCAAAATGAATATTCACTTTGCTAGGTGAACAGTCTCTAAATCAACTGTACTGACTGAAAGCTCCACTTTGAGCAAAACAAGGAGAGTCCCTGTTGCATCTTGGGAGATTAGTTCTTCTTTAATGGTTCAGGCTTATTGTGCTATGAAACAAGGTGTTGGAGTAGGGGCAACACAAAAGAAGCAAAAGTCTAAACCCTTTGAATGAGGTTGTCAGTTACAGGCATAAGGACACCACTATAACAGTAAGCTCTAGTCACAGTCAATTTTGCAGCTCTTAAATGACAATGGGGTTGAGTTAGGTTGCCATGTTATTATCCAAATACTAATTAGTAGAATTCTGCTTTAACCTACCGGAAATCTTTAACTGCGTACAAAGAAGTTTTGATTATTTTATTGCTGATATTGCAGATGGGGCCAACTTTTGTGGAAAATGAGAAAGTGGCAAACGGTGCAGACATCAGATATAACCAGGAAACAGCATGACTTCCAAGCTTAAAAGTTTGCAAGGAGCCCCAGTATTTTTCAACTTATCCCCCCATGTTGTTCTTTTTTTGTTGTAGTATAAATGATGTAAGGCGAGTCAGTGACAGGCTCCTTGTGACTTTTTCTGTATCTATCACTGCCACTTCATTAGCTACACAGAAGGGGGTACGGGTTTATGGAATCCATCTCACCCTTCTGGAACACAGAAAACAAGACAAGGGGTTGTCAATTAATTCAGCAATATTTCTTCAACTTTCTTTTTAGCAGTTTTTTAGGTGAAAGGAAATAAACTGTTAAAGCAAAACCTTAGGAAAAATATCTTTATGATATCTCAACTCCATATATACTTTGTATATCGGCCTTACTTTTTAGTTGTGAGCATATCTAATAATTGTTTTGCAATAACCATCCACCTCTGTAATCATGGCATTGGAATACGCCCAACTGATGTATAACTGCATAAAAATGGATGCTAATGTCTCCTCTGGTGAAAACCCATCTTTTACCTTATTTTAGTTATTTTTGGATTAGAAAAGAGGGCTGACTAGGAGATCTAAAGCAGACGCCAGAGACTGAGTTAAAAGCGGAGCAGTAGATTGGATATACTAATTGGCTGTCAAAAGGTGGTGTAGGGCAAGCACAGCACAATCTAACTAGGAGGAGGACATGAGGAAGGAAAGGTGAGCAAGCATATTGCTTGCAGACTGTGGGAAGATTAGAAAGACTGTTACACCTGTAGCCACCCTGCCTAAAACAGTAGTGTCTATCACATTTAGTGCTGTCTAGCTGTAGCCAGATAGTGGAGCGTCTCTGGTAATGGAGATGGGAGAAGCAATAGGGCTGATTATGAGTGTTTGTGTCTTTCTCTGGCCAACCACTAGCAGTTTTGTTATCAGTTGTGCATGTCAAGGAATGATATACTTATTTGGGTTAACTTGGGGGGAGGGTCTTTCCCCCATGGCTTAGGCTGGGGGAGGGGTGTTGTCAGACGTTCTGCCTAGAGAGGGGCTACACTTGTTTTGAAGATAAGACCTGGGTTGAGGTCTGAAGCTGTCCTACATGGAAAGAGGGAAGCAAGACTCGAACTAGGGTACCAGGGGAAGAAACTCTGCAGTGGGAGGTGTCCTGGAAAGTAATGTGAGGCTGGAGTGGATAGTGGGAGGGGCTACACTAAACTGGAATAAGAGTGTGTAGGTAAAAACAGCAATAATTAGAAGTAATTACAAAAATATGCGAATACCACACAAATATGTGTTGAGGAAACCCAAAAAAATGTATAAAGGGATGATAGTGTGTACAGGGCAAATAAATAGGTAAATTGCCTATATAATCATAATTATGAAAAGTCCAGAAGAAAACAATATATTAAAGCACATAAAATCTAACAGAAAAAATACCAAAAAATAAATTAAATGAGTCCATGGATCGTGAATATAAAAAAAAACAGTCCCACCACCAAACAGTGTGCGTGTATCAAAAAATCTTCAGTGATAGCACCTCTGTGTCTGCAAGCAGCTCACCTCACTGCTGTAAGATGTACAGCACAGGCTAATCGCAGACCACAGACAGGCCAGTGGATTCAGGGTTGAGAAGATATCCCATCTGATGCTCAAACCAATCCCAGTGATGGATATTCAAAGCGGCATATGGAAAAATGACATAAATGACATAAATAGTGTAACTCCGTGATGACCACAGTGAGAGAGGGACGGATCGAGTGATGATACGCGTCGGGATTGGAGCACTGGGTACTGTCACAATCTGACGGTAGGAGACGAGCTCGGCGCTCGTGGATGTTTCGATCTGCAGTCTGTTTTTAAATGTAAGTGTTTTTTATTTTTCATAATAAAATTGGCTTTCCATACGGGATTATGCTATGTATACCCTATTTTTATATTCTACGTACACTTACCACATCTGACGAGCATCTGTGAGCAGGAATCGACTGAAGCCACCTTCTAGGGCATACGAACTCGGCATTCGTGGATTGGTGCCTACACTCATTTTATCTAAAAGTGAGTGCATCCCCCATTCGGTCCGTCCCTGTCTCACTGTGGTCATCACGGAGTTACACTATTTATGTCATTTATGTAATTTTTCCATATGCCACTTTGAATATCCATCATTGGGATTGGTTTGAGCATCAGATGGGATATCTTCTCAACCCTGAATCCACCGGCCTGTCTGTGGTCTGCGATCAGCCTGTGCTGTACACCTTACAGCAGTGAGATGAGCTGCTTGCAGACACAGAGGTGCTATCACTGAAGATTTTTTGATACACGCACACTGTTTGGTGGTGGGACTGTTTTTTTATATTCACGATCCATGGACTCATTTAATTTATTTTTTGGTATTTTTTCTGTTAGATTTTTTGTGCTTTAATATATTGTTTTCTTCTCGACTTTCCATAATTATGATTATATAGGCAATTTACCTATTTATTTGCCCTGGACACACTATCATCCCTTTATACATTTTTTTGGGTTTCCTCAACACATATTTGTGTGGTATTTGCATATGTTTGTAATGACTTCTAATTATTGCTGTTTTCACCTCCACACTCTTATTCCAATTTAGTGTAGCCCCTCCCACTATCCACTCTCCCCTTCCCTTCACAGCGCAATCACCATTATTTTGTATGTTTCACTTTGTCTGTTTGGATCAGTCACACAGGTGTTGCAGCAGTGTCCTTTAGTATAGCCCCCTTTTGACAGCGCAGGAGTCATTTCTATACAATGTGAGGCTGGAGCCTTAGAGGGGCCTGGTGACTAGCTTAGTGATAGACCCTCTACCCGTCAGCAAAGTTACTACTAAATGAATTAAATGTTGGATTCGATTTAAAAGCTCTTATTCAGCTGGGAGTGAAATTGGAGACTGGAGTACTAGTCTCTGGGTATCTGATGCCCTAAACCCTCCCTTTTGAACAAGTGCTTACAATTAAATTCAGCTTATTTCCTAAAGTGACTGGCGCCCAATGATTCACTTCCCCCACTATTTACCATGAACTCTGAGATGAAATGTTGGCCTACCTGGTCTCTGGAGGTTCCTAATATGCCCCTGGGGGTCAAGGGGAATGCTTTACCAAGTAACTACAGACCGGTTAATTTAACTTCTATACAGTGCATTCCTAAAGTATTAGGACCCCCTTCACTTTTTTAAACTTTGTTGTGTTGCAGCCTGATACTACAGTTGTTGAAATGTATTTTTTTTTCTCATTAATCTACACTCAGTACCCCTTAATGACAAAGTGAAAACAGAATTTTAGAAATGTCTGTGAATGTATTAAAAAGAAAAAAATGAAATATCACATGTACTTGAGTATGCAGACCCTTTACTCAATACTTTGTTAAAGCACCTTTGACAGCAATTACAGCCTAATTACAGCCTAATCCTCTGGAACTTCTAGAAGTTTGGGGCATGGTTCACATAAACTGATCTTTCTGGAGAAGAGCAGAGTCTTATTTTCCTCTTGTCAAGACATCATCATCCTGCAAATAGTGTTTAATTTGTTAAGTGTTTGTGGTAATTTCACAAGCATTTTCTGTGTGTGTATATACGGTATATATATATATATATATATATATATATATATATATATATATATATATACAGTGGGGACGGAAAGTATTCAGATCCCCTTTAATTTTTCACTCTTTGTTATATTGCAAGTTCATTTTTTTCCTCATTAATGTACACACAGCACCCCATATTGACAGAACAACACAGAATTGTTGACATTTTTGCAGATTTATTCAAGAAAAACTGAAATATCACTTCCTAAGTATTCAGACCCTTTGCTGTGACACTCATATATTTAACTCAGGTGCTGTCCATTTCTTCTGATCATCCTTGAGATGGTTCTACACCTTCATTTGAGTCCAGCTGTGTTTGATTATACTGATTGGACTTGATTAGAAAGCCACACACCTGTCTATATAAGACCTTACAGCTCACAGTGCATGTCAGAGCAAATGAGAATCATGAGGTCAAAGGGACAGAATTGTGGCAAGGTACAGATCTGGCCAGGGTTACAAAAAAAATTCTGCTGCACTTAAGGTTCCTAAGAGCACAGTGGCCTCCATAATCCTTAAATGGAAGACCAGAACCCTTCCTAGAGCTGGCCGTCCGGCCAAACTGAACTATCGGGGGAGAAGAGCCTTGGTGAGAGAGGTAAAGAAGAACCCAAAGATCACTGTGGCTGAGCTCCAGAGAAGCAGTCGGGAGATTTGAGAAAGTTGTAGAAAGTCAACCATCACTGCAGCCCTCCACCAGTCAGGGCTTTATGGCAGAGTGGCCTGACGGAAGCCTCTCCTCAGTGCAAGACACATGAGAGTCCGCATGGAGTTTGCTAAAAAAACACCTGAAGGACTCCAAGATGGTGAGAAAAAAACTTTTTGGCCTTAATTCTAACCTGTCTTAACCTGTCCAATACAGTCCCAACAGTGAAGCATGGTGGTGGCAGCATTATGCTGTGGGAGTGCTTTTCAGCTGCAGGGACAGGACGACTGGTTGCAATCGAGGGAAAGATGAATGCGGCCAAGTACAGGGATATCCTGGATGAAAACCTTCTCCAGAGTGCTCAGTACCTCAGACTGGGCCGAAGGTTTACCTTCCAACAAGACAATGACCCTAAGCACACAGCTAAAATAACGAAGGAGTGGCTTCACAACAACTCCGTGACTGTTCTTGAATGGCCCAGCCAGAGCCCTGACTTAAACCCAATTGAGCATCTCTGGAGAGACCTAAAAATGGCTGTCCACCAACGTTTACATCCAGCCTGACAGAACTGGAGAGGATCTGCAAGGAGGAATGGCAGAGGATCCCCAAATCCAGGTGTGAAAAACTTGTTGCATCTTTCCCTAAAAGACTCATGGCTGTATTAGATCAAAAGGGTGCTAAATACTGAGCAAAGGGTCTGAATACTTAGGACCATGTGATATTTCAGTTTTTCTTTTTTTTTAAATCTGCAAAAATGTCAACAATTCTGTGTTTTTCTGTCAATATGGGGTGCTGTGTGTACATTAATGAGGAAAAGAATGAACTTAAATGATTTTAGCAAATGGCTGCAATATAACAAAGAGTGAAAAATTTAAGGGGGTCTGAATACTTTCCGTCCCCACTGTATTTAGACTAAACATGCTGAGCTGTACTTATAAATCCTTAAGCATATTCAGGAAATTAGGTTACATTAGGAGACACACAGTATATGATTTTGCACAATCATTTTCCTCCTTTATGTTGTAATAATAATTTTACTCTCTTAAGCAAAGGGGTCTGGATATGTGTTTGGCCATCTGGATTTTAAAATTGTGGTGGAATCAGTAGATGCAACACCCTTCACTGTGGTCCTTTTGGCTCCTTCACGTCAAGAAAAAGCTGCTTGGACCAGTGACATTAGTCAGGTAAGAATTGTAATCATAGCAGGATAAACCGTAAAACATAAAAGTAACCCCGACATTTAAAGTGATTCTAAAGGCAGAAGGTTTTTTACCTTAATGCAGTTCCCCCCCTTATACTTACTAGAGCCCCATCATTGGACCTGATTCAGGAACAGGGATTCAATAGAAACTCTTATAGAGTAATTTTTCATATGATTTGTACTTTTGTTTTTTGCCCTGGATACTTGATGACACAATTAAAAGCATAACTGATCAAATCCAACATTGTTCCTATGTTTGGAGGAAAAACCCTTTACTTTACCTCACTGTGGCAGACTGTGACATGGCTCCGGCCAGTTGAGAGCTGCACTACACTGATAAGGCATTTTACACAATATATAGAGCCATTCACATAAGTCCATATCCTTGCAGGACCTTATTGCCTAATGTTTTAAAAAATCATACCAACACAAACACACACATACCCTCTATTGCTTATTTTGAGCGCAAACCACTTAAATGAAAAGTGTGTTGTTGGACTGTCAAGTCAGAGAAAGTTCAAACAAGGACAAGCACACAAAATCCATGTAGACATCATTCCAGGTGGGAATTTAATCCAGGATTTGATATACACAATGACATAAATAAAGGAAGGAGCATCACAGGAAAATGTTGTAGTTTGTTGTAGAGTGGGGGTAGGCAACCTGTTGGTCGCGGGCTACCTGTCGACCGCAGACAAGTGACAGGTAGACCGCGAACAGGACTGCACTGCAGGTACTGGACTGGTTCTCTCTCCTGCACCAGCCGCACCTTTGGTTCTTCTCTTTCTCCACAACCCGCCCCCTCCTCCGCCGCTATCACCAGTGAACAGCGGGGAGCGAGAGCCAGCACAGCTCAGGACAGAGGGCAGGAGGAGGAGCTGGCCAAGTTAACTTTTTAAGTTAACCCACAGGTGATTGGTTGCTAAGTAACCAATCACCGGCTTGTTAATATGGCAAGTCACTCAGCCAGCTCCCGTCCCCTGTCCAGAACTGTGCTTTCTCCCGATCTCCGCTGTGTGCAGAGGTAGGATGCGATAGAACTATGCTATGGCATACTGCTATGGGAGGAAAGGGGTCCAGAGGTCACTGCTAAAGGGGGAAGAAGAGGACACTACTGTGTGGGGGAAGGTGATGTGAAGGGGGCATTGGACACTGCAATGGGCGGGGTCACCCCCATAGCAGTGTCCTCTAGCACCCTTAACATCACCTCCCAACTCTGCATTCTGAGTGCAACGCACTCCTGATCCCTGCATTCTGAACGCAGCGTACTCCTGATCCCTGTATTCTGAGCGCAACACACTCCTGAACCCTGCATTCTGAGCGTAATGCACTCCTAATCACTGCATTCTGAGCACAATGCACTCCTGTTCCCTACATTCTGAGCGCAACACACTCCTGATCCCTGCATTCTGAGCGCAATGCACTCCTGATCCCTGCATTCTAAGTGCAATGAACATCTTGACCCTTCATTCTGAACACAACGCACTCCTGATCCCTGCATTCTGAGCATACCGCACTCCTGATACCTGCGTTATTCTGAGCGTAATGCACTCCTGATCCCTGCATTCTGATTGCAATGCACTCCTAATCCAAGCATTCTGAGCACAACGCACTCCTGATCCCTGCATTCTAAACGTAATGCACTTCTGAACCCTGCATTCTGAGCGTAACGCACTTCTGAACCCTGCATTCTGAGTGTAATGCAGTCATGAACCCTGAACTCTCTTGTAATATTTTATGTTTGTGCTCACAAACACACTGCGTTTGCGATCTACGTTTGGGGTTAACAATGTAATATCACAAAGGCAGTGCATTTTGAACACAGTGCAGAAAACACACATAGAACATTGCCTTTCTAACACTGTGTTCTGCCGTGAACTGGCCCTAACAACAGGACACTTTGCCCGGTGATTTTTGACTTCATAAGTGTTGTTCAAGTAGATCTCTAAGTAGATCTCCATCTCTCTAAGGTTGCCTACCCTTAAATTTCGTAAGCCATCATACATGTTTAAGACACTGTAGTCACCATACTTTTTTTTTCTTGACAGTGTATTGAGAATATTAGATGCAATGGCTTGATGAGCAACGTTTTCGAGGAGAACTCTAAGGTCACAGTTCCACACATGATCAGGTAAGAGGTGGTCATATGTTTCATTGACAATTGATAGTGAATGGACAGCATTTGGGCCTTTTTTTGCCATAGTTGTTGAGAATGTAAGCAACAAAATGAACCACTGAAGATACATTTTGGAAATAGCTTCAACAATTATTAAATAATTTAGATCAATAAACAGTTTTGTAGTGATCTGTGTATTTGGTATATAACAACCAGAAGGTAGTTCTGGTTGTGATATAATACATACAGCACTACAAAACTGTTAATGACCTCACTGTTCCTTTCTGAGGAAGCCGACCAAGTTTGTGAGATGCATTGAGATCGGATGCCATTCCACCATTGGCCACTGTTGTGCTATAGACAAGATAACATTCCACTTCTGGATCGCCGCACGCCGATATACGTCCTTACTTTGATGGGGGATATCGTTGTTATTGCAGCAGCTAGCTGCCATAACCCTGGTATCCTCGTGTTCGGCCGGCGGTCCAGTTTCTGATAAGAGTGGTCTCTGCGGCGGATTTGCCGCGAGATCACTTTTATTGGCAGTGGGAGAGGGGCCCACCCTCCCGCCGAGCTCGGGTGACCTCCGCCGCTTACCGGATCCATCGGCAGTGGCGGAGGCAATCGGATCTTCACCCTGGCTGGGCATTGAGACGCGTGAGGGGAAGATGGCCCCCACCCATCTCCATAACAATGCAGGGCGGAAGCGACATCAAAGCGTCACTTCCGCCCACAGCTCTTAAAGGGCCATTTTTTTTTAAATGACAATTTTTTTTTTTTATTGCATTTAAGTGTAAATATGAGATCTGAGGTCTTTTTGACCCCAGATCTCATATTAAGAGGTCCTGTCATGCTTTTTTTCTATTACAAGGGATGTTTACATTCCTTGTAATAGGAATAAAAGTGACACTTTTTTTTTTTTTTTTTTAAACAGTGTAAAAATAAAAGGTAAAATAAGAAAAAAAAATTTAACTGCGCCCTGTCCAGCCGCGCTCAGGTGCAGAAACGAACGCATACATGAGTAGCGCTCACATATGAAAACTGTGTTCAAACCACACATGTGAGGTATTGGAGAGCAGGAGCAATAACTCTAGCCCTAGACCTCCTCTGTAACTTAAAACATGCAACCTGTAGAATTTTTTAAACGTTGCCTATGGAGATTTTTAAGGGTAAAATTTTGTCGCCATTCCACGAGCGGGCGCAATTTTGAAGCGTGACATGTTTGGGTATCAATTTACTCGGCGTAGCATTATCTTTCATAATATAAAAAAAATTTGGGCTAACTTTACTGTTGTCTTATTTTATAATTCAAAAAAGTGTATCTTTTCCAAAAAAAGTGTGCTTGTAAGACCGCTCCGCAAATACGGTGTGACAGAGTATTGCAATGACCGCCATTTTATTCTCTTGGGTGTTAGAAAAAAAATGTATAATGTTTGGGGGTTCTAAGTAATTTTCTGGCAAAAAAACAGTTTTTAACTTGTAAACAACACATCTCAAAAAGAGGCTCGGTCCTTAAGTGGTTGATAAAAGGTTTGGATGGGCATCAACCAAAAGGGAATGGTGTTGGGCATGTCATGTGGAATTTTTTTTTTTAATGTTTTGTTAGAAATTTTTTATATTGGTAACAATAAAAATTAAGTGTTTTTATTTATGCATTCTTCTCTGAGCTGTACATGTAATGTCTGAATATATTTTGACTTCGTTGTTCATCTGCATAGGATTGGATAACCAAAATTAATCTTCACACAATTTATTGTGTGAAGATTATTAGCTCATGGATGGCTTTGTAATAATCAAGATAGTTGAAAATGGTTCAAACAAGGAAGACGCCCCTCCAGGCGAGCAGTCACTACAGTCCGAATGCACTGGGTGCAAGCCACGGCCCTCCACCGATGATCAATAGGATGAAAAGAACAGCTGCACATCACAGGAATGTTCCAACCAGGTTTGAAGAAGCACTGAGGTCAGTGTGAAATGCACGCGTCACCTCCTAGGTTCAGACACTCTGTCTTTGTTGGCTGTTTATTGCTATTTTTGGAATAAAATCGTTGGAACGTTCCTGTGGTATGCAGCAGTTCTTTTCTTCCTAGTTGAAAATGGTACCATAAAAGTCTCCTATAGTATATTATATGTGGATTTATTTTATAATATTATATTCTAATCCAGAATAGCCTGACATTTGGACAAAACTACCATACAGTATATACTGTGCTTTCCTGTTAGCTTCCTTAGAAGCAATTGGGTCAAGCATCATGTACAAAGGAGGCTGATCTGGATGGAATCATTGTGACAGCACCTTAAAATTTGCTTCAATAATTGAGGTTTTTATAAATGTTATAGATGCCTTAGCTGCTAGCTAATGCCATTCCACCAATTCCATGTCCCTCGCCAGTCTTGTTCCCATTTTTCCGTATAAGGCAATTTCTAGAAGCTGAGGATACATTGTGGGATTGTGGCCTTAGACACCACATTTAAGAATGAATACATTTAAATATGGTAAATTTTTGTTTTTGGATTTAATACCACTTTAAGTGGATAAAAAAAAGAACAATAAACATGTTTTATCCTTACTAAAGAACAGATAGATTCAATCACTTTAGGAATAAAAATGACCCAAAATTATTTAGGTTTCCTATCAAGAGATGTTTAAGGCCGCCTTTAGATATGCACCTTAACTCATGTACAGAATATATATACATTACGTCTAGTGGGATAATGCATTTGTGGTAACATGCATAAAACACTACATAAAAAAATCTGAGCAAACATACAGTGCCTTGCAAAAGTATTCACCCCCTTTGGCTTTTTACCTATTTTGTTACATTACAGCCTTTAGTTCAATGTTTTTTTAATCTGAATTATATATGATGGATCAGAACACAATACTCTCAAGTTGGTGAAGTAAAATTAGAAAAATATATACATAAAACTATTTTTCAGAAATAAAAAAATGATAATTGGCATGTGCATATCTATACACCCCCTTTGTTATGAAGCCCAATAAAAGCTCTGGTGCAACCAATTACCTTCAGAAGTCACATAATTAGTGAAATGATGTCCACCTGTGTGCAATCTAAGTGTCACATGATCGGTCATTACATATACACATGTTTTTGAAAGGCCCCAGGAGCTGCAACACCTAAGCAAGAGGCACCACTAACCAAACACTGCCATGAAGACCAAGGAACTCTCCAAACAATTAAGGGACAATGTTGTTGAAGTACGAGTCAGGGTTAGGTTATAAAAAAAATATTCAAATCTTTGATGATCCCTAGGAGCACCATCAAATCTATCCTAAACAAATGGAAAGAAAATGGCACAACAGCAAACCTGCCAAGAGACGGCCACACACCAAAACTCAAGGACCGGGCAAGGAGGGCATTAATCAGAGAGGCAGCATAGAGACCTAAGGTAACCCTGGAGGAGCTGCAGAGTTCCACAGCAGAGACTAAAGTGCCATAGGACAACAATAAGCTGTACGCTCCATAGAGTTGGGCTTTATGGCAGAGTGGCCAGAAGAAAGCCATTACTTTCAGCAAAAAACAAAATGGCACGTTTTGAGTTTGCGAAAAGGCATGTGGGAGACTCCCAATATGTATGGAGGAAGGTGCTCTGGTCTGATGAGACTAAAATTGAATTTTTTGGCCATCAAAGAAAACGCTATGTCTGGCACAAACCCAACACATCACATCACCAAAAGATCACCATCCCTACAGTGAAACATGGCGGGGACAGCATCATACTGTGGGGATGTTTTTCAGCAGTCGGGACTGGGAAACTAGTCAGAGTTGAGGGAAAGATGGATGGTGCTAAATACAGGGATATTCTTGAGCAAAACCTGTACCACTCTGTGTGTGATTTGAGGCTAGGACAGAGGTTCACCTTCCAGCAGGACAATGACCCCAAACACATTGCTAGAGCAACACTTGAGTAGTTTAAGGGGAAACGTGTAAATATGTTGGAATGGCCTAGTCAAAGCCCAGATCTCAATCCAATAGAAAATCTGTGGTCAGTCTTAAAGATTCCTTTTCACAAGCGCAAACATTCCAACTTGAAGGAACTGGAGCAGTTTTGCAAGGAGGAATGGGCAAAATTCCCATTGGTAAGATGTGGCAAGAGACTTATCCAATGTGACTTGGAGCTGTGATAGCCGTAAAAGGTGGCTCTACAAAGTATTGACTTTAGGGGGGTGAATAGTTATGCACATTGACTTTTTCTGTTATTTTGTCCTATTTGTTGTTTGCTTCACGATAAAAAAAAAAATCTTCAAAGTTTTGGGCATGTTCTGTAAATTAAATGATGCAAATCCTCAAACAATCCATAATAATTACAGGTTGTGAGGCAACAAAACATGAAAAATGCCAAGGGGGGTGAATACTTTTGCAAGGCACTGTACATTACACACGTTAACCCCCATAATAACAATGCTCTGCCACGAAAAGAACAAATATTTACTCATATGTTTTGTTTTTTTTTTATGGTAAATTTGTGCTTATTAGAGTTCCTATATCCAGTGCCAAATTTTAACTTCAGTAGGTGTATTATAGTTTAGCTTGTATTTTTGAAAGCCATAATTTTATAATATAAACCCGTGGAATTGTCCAGCTGAGGCAAGCTTCCTGTTTATGAATGTTTTAGATCGGACGCAAGACTGCATAAAGATGATGTGGATATCTGTTTTAGTAAAACCCTGAACTCCTGCAAGGTCCCTCAGATCCGCTATGCCAGCGTGGAACGTCTCCTGGAGAGATTGACTGACTTGCGCTTCCTCAGCATCGATTTCCTCAACACTTTCCTGCATACCTACAGGATATTTACTACGGCGTTTGTGGTGCTGGAAAAGCTGGCTGATATATACAAGAGACCTTTCACATCAATTCCAGTCAGGTATGTACAATACAGCCCAGTGTCGTGTGTTTACTTTGCTTGTATAATTACTGTCAGGTTTATTTAAAGTGAGAGATATGTGGGTGCTGCCATTATATCTGAAAATGCAGGTTGTCTGGTTCCTGTGCCGATACAATAATTTCAATACTAACCTAGAAAATGTATGCAGGAAAGGTGTCCAAAAAATCACAGATGTCCACCCTGGATCTCTTCACAAGTCTTGAACTTCATTACCATCTTTAGCAATCCACGGTTTTCTCTAGGCATAACGCCTACCGAGGTTGTCGTTTTTGCATACTCTCTGGATGCTCAGATGCTACATATTTTGATCCCATTCCAACACATTCTTCGTACAGATTTCAACCTTAACTCCCAAATGAATAGAGAGATTACCATAGTACCAAGTTAGTCAATTATCAGATTTTGAAATCCATGAAATTCAAAGCTTTCTTTCCCTGCCCCCTTACACAGTTCTAGCAGTTGTGCTTGATTAAGGGAAGAGTTTTAATGATGAATAAGTGGGAGAGGGGCATTGGGAAGTATTCTCAGAGGAGGAGTGGTCTAAGGGGTTCGTGTTAATTCACACTTTCTCCAAATCTAGTTATTTCCAGGAGAAGAACTATAAAATTACTGTTGGTATGGAAGCCCTGTTACTCTAAAGTGACAGTCACCCGCCTCCCCTGATATTTGTTGATAAAGTTTACAGTAAAAAAGAACTCACCTCTATATATGGTGGAGTTGTAATCGGTTACAATCTTTTTGGACTAAATCTACAACCTTTACTGGTTCACCCAAAATCGCAATACTGTCAATGATCCCTGGATCCATGAAACTTTGCAAATATTTTATGCAGCTCTAACCACAATATCTAGATATTTGAGGCCCATGGAGAAACTAACTTTGCTAACCTGGACCTCCATAATGGGTGATATTATGCAGGCGGATAATCTGATAACAAGCAACCACAACTGGGGCACATACCATTCTACAGATGCATTCAAATTCCTGCTGAACACCTAAGACCAAAAAGGTACACCTAGAATTAGTGTTGAAGTTACACTTTATCATTCTGTTGTCATATATCCCACAGCTTCCTTCTGATGTAGGCCATTTTTCACACTGTTTTACCCTTTATGGGGTCTCTGTCTTCTCTTACCTCATATACAATTTCCTGCTATCATTAATTTTAGGTATAAAGCAATCTTCTCTCTGTCAATAACCTCCCTCTTTTCCCTTTACCCTTTGTACCTTATTTCCTTCCTTTCTTCATTGCCTCAATCTTACCCTCATCCCCATAAATTTCTTCTGTTTTTATTGGCACAATTTTCTTCTGTTTAATTACCTGAGCATATGTTAACTTGATGAATCACAGAACACAATTCTTCTGACTTTATGGCATATTGTGTACATTCTAAAAATTTGCCAAAACATTATGATTTTGTAAAGTTATACAATTTAAAACTTAATAAACAATTGTTTACACTAAAGTAAGGACAAAGCTATCAACAAAAAACATGCCTATAGTGGAAAACGGGGGTATAGAAGTATAAGCGCTGAGGTAGTTAAGGTTCCTGAGCAGCTATTATGTGGTCACTGTGCTTAGATATGTGATATTTTTCCAACAATGTCCAAGTCAGTTGTGGCCTCCGTCTCGACAAAATTGACATATATTTGGGAAAGACCAAAATTGTGCAGAATATTTATGTAGGGTGAACTCCTACTACAAACTAAAAGCATATTCATATAGGTAAATGGGCTTCTACCTAGATTGGCCCTTGTGTTTGTGACTCTATTAGGGAAATTAACCACTTCCCAACTGCCCTATAGTAGTTTTACTGCTACAGGGTGGCAGCTGTGTGGCGGTTCACGTATCTATACGCGATTCCAGCCTTCCACCTGCAGGGGGCACTCGTACTGCTGGCAGGCCTCTTCTGCTGTGATAATTCACAGCAGAAGTCGATCTGTGGGTGCCGGGCACTCAATGTCCTCCGGCACCTGCCGATCATCTGCAATACACAGAGAACTGACATATACCTACAGTGCTGTGAAAAAGTATTTGCCCCCTTCCTGATTTTTTTTTTTGCATATTTCTCACACTTAAATGATTCAGAACATCAACAAATTTTAATATTACACAAAGATAGCCCGAGTAAATCAAAATGTTGTTTTTAAATTATTATTTCATTTATTAAGGGAAAAAAGCTGTTTAAACCTGCCTGGCCCTATGTGAAAAAGTAATTTTCCCCTCCAATGCTGAATCATGAATGAATTGTGATTAGCCACAATTTTTTGGCAAGCTGAGTTAAATTTCACTTGCCACACCCAGGCATCACATAAACCATAAACCTGTCTGACAAAAAGTGAAGCACGCTAACAGATCACAAAAAGCCACACATCATGCCACAATCTAAAAAAAAAAAATCAAGAACAGATTAGAAACAAAGTAATGTACATGTATAGGTCTAGTAAGTGTTTCAAAGCTATTTCTAAGGCTTTGGAACTCCAGTAAACCATGGGGAGAGCCATTATCCACAAATGGAGACAACTTGGAACAGTGGTGAGCCTTCCCATGAGTGGCCGGCCTACAAAAATTACTCCAAGAGCATGACGACGACTCATCCAGGAGGTCATAAAAGAACCCAGAACAACATCTAAAGAACCTCACTTGCCTTAGGTAAGATCAGTGTTCATGATTCAACAATAAGAAAGAGACTGTGCAAAAATGGCATCCATGGGAGAGTTTCAAGGCCAAAGCCACTGCTGACCAAAAAGAACACAAAGGCTCAACTCACATTTATCAAAAAAAATCTTGATTATCCCCAAGACTTTTAGGCAAATATTCTGTGGACTGGTGAGACAAAACTTTAACTTTTTGGCAGGTGTGCGTCCTGTTTCATCTGGCATAAAACGAATACAGCATTTCATAACAAGAACATCATACCACCAGTCAGACATGGTGGTGGTGGCGTTATGGTCTGGGGCTGCTTTGCAGCTTCAGATCCTGGAGCACTTGCCATAATGGATGGAACCATGAATTCTGAGCTCTACCAGAAAATCCTAAAGGAGAATGTCTGGCCATCAGTTTGTGACCTCAAGCTCAAGTGCACTTGGATTATGCAGCAGGACAATGATCCAAAACACAACAGCAAGTCCACCTCCAAATGGTTCAAACAAAGTAAAATTCAGGTTTTGAAGTGGCCTAGTCAAAGCCCAGACTAAAATCCAATTGAGATGCTGTATCATGACCTTATACAGGCCATTCATGCTGGAAAACCCTCCAATGTGGCTGAATTAAAACAATTCTGCAAAGAAGAGTGGGTCAAAATTGCTCCACAGCAGTGTGAAAGACTCATTGCCAGTTATCGCAAACGAAAAGTAAAAAACCGCGCTAAAGAATCAAATATAAACCCAAGACTATAGCTGCACGAATAAAACACCAATATCTGTGTAAAGTAAGCAAATAAAACAAAAATACATAATCTGTATACAAATCTAATCATAATGTGAAAATACAAATAAAATTCATGGAACGTGCATTGATCAAAGTGCCATGAATAAAAAAAACCTTAAATGGGGTGTGCACTGGTGTGCATAAAAACACATATAAATAAACAACCTAAAAAACCAGCACTAAATACGTTATCACATTAACATATCCTTTGATTACAACAAAGCTTCTCAGCAGTGAAAAAAAAAACAAACGAACACCCATGCATATCATGGAGCGGACTGAGTGATGGCTGACAATGCGTAGCCACGCCCTACATGTTTCGTCACAACTGACGTCTTCAAAGGGGCCTTTGAAGACGTCAGTTGTGACGAAACATGTAGGGCGTGGCTACACATTGTCAGCCATCACTCAGTCCGCCCCATGATATGCACGGGTGTTTGTTTGTTTTTAATGCCGGCTATTTTTGACTAGTTTTTTACAATTGTTTTACGGAGTTTGTTCCCTCCGGCTCTGTTATATTTATTAACAATAAATTTACCAATATATACTACACCATTGGAGCCCTTTTCTACTTTTTACCCACCCCCCTCTGGGTCAAGTGGGCTTATCACCCCTCTTCAGGTGGACGAGTTGGATTACGCCAGGTCGGTGACGCGGGACACATCAGCTGTTTCGGATACCATCCGTCCACAATCCCCGCAGAGGGATTGCACGTAAGACCTTGCCAACAGGGAGGGCCACCGTTTAGGGTAAGGGTCCATCTTTTAATACCTTTGGATTAAGAGAGAGTCTCATCTATACACTCCTCCCTTCTCCATCTATCTATGAGGGTTATGACCTGATGGATCGTGGATGCCTTCCTCTACTTTCATGAATTGGACATACACTCATGGAACTTTTTCTTCTCTCGTTCAGCCTATGGATTACCTTCACTACTTTCACGGTTTTTTTTTCACTGCTGAGAAGCTTTGTTGTAATCAAAGGATATGTTAATGTGATAACGTATTTAGTGCTGGTTTTTTAAGTTGTTTATTTATATATGTGTTTTTATGCACACCAGTGCACACCCCATTTAAGATTTTTTTATTCATGGCACTTTGATCAATGCACGTTCTGTGAATTTTATTTGTATTTTCACATTATGATTAGATTTGTACACAGATTATGAGTGCACGTATTTTTGTTTTATTTAGTTATCGCAAACGCTTGATTGCAGTTGTTGCCACCAAGGGTGGCATAACCAGTTATTAGGTTTAGGGGGTAATTACTTTTTCACATAAAACCAGGCAAGTTTGGACAGCTTTTTTGCCTTAATAAATTAAACCATCATTTAAAAACTGCATTTTGTATTTACTCGGATTATCTTTGTGTAATAAATTTTTTGATGATCTGAGTCATTTAAGTGTGACAAATATGCAAAAAAAAAAATCAGAAAGGGGGCAAATACTTTTTCACAGTATTGTATGTAAACAAGGCATATCTAAGTTCTGACAGGGGGGAATGAATAGATTCTGTCTTCCTGCAAAGCAGGGACTAGAATCCATTACTTCCCCTAGTAAAAGCAGAACACAGTCATTAGTACAGTGACAGTGCATATATTTAGCATGATCAAATTAAATAGTGTCACTGGCTCCAGGCAAAGTGTCAGTTAGTATTCGATTGTCCGCAGAAGTTTTGCAGTCCTGCTAAGTCACTGAAACGCTGTCATTACTAGTATATATATATAAAAAACTCCATAAATATATCCCATAGTTTGTATGCACTATATCGTCGGCATAAACCAATCAATATATGCTTATTGTGATTTTGTTTACCAAAAACATGCAGCAGAATACATATTGGCCTAAATTTTTGAAGAAATGTGATTATTTGAATTTTTATTGGATATGTTTTATAGCAGAAATTGTCGGTCTTTTTTTTTGTTTGTTTATAGCGCAAAATATAACAACCTCAAGGGTGATCAAATACTACCAAAAGAAAGCTCTATGTTTTAAATTTTATTTGGATACAGTGTTCCACAACCGCGCAATTGTAATAGTTAAGGTAACGCAGTGCCATGTCGCAAAAAATGGCCTGTTCATGAAAGCGGTAAATCTTCCAGAGGTCAAGTGGTTAAATTAAAGGTTAAATAAACCTCTGTGGAGCCCATTGGAACTTATGTGGATGGCCTTTATGTACTCTGGCTGGTGCTTTGTACGATACTGCAATAAATACAAAATATATTGACAAATGTATTTCAGAATTTCTTCTCTCTACTACTTCTCTAGATCTCTAGAACTCTTTTTTGCTTCCAGTCAAAGCCTGAGTGATGGGAAGTCACCACACCTCTGTCGCAAGTTTTCTTCTCCGCCTCCCTTATCTCTCTCCAGAACATCATCACCCGTCAGAGCCAGGAAGTTGTCCCTGAACTCTCCACTAAACTCCAGGATCGGAGCCTTGGACTTGTCTACATCATCCAGTGCCAGCAGTCCAACTTCAATATTTAGCCCAGCCACATCACCGCCACCCTGCACTAATAAAGTTCCTCTAGACCTTAGCAAAGGACTCTCATCACCAGAGCAAAGTCCAGGTGCAGTTGATGAGAATTCTGAAAACCCTCGCATTGATCTATGTAACAAGCTACGAAGGAGTATCCGTCGAGGTAAAGCTACAACTTCACACTCATGTTCCCTTTTAGAACATTATCTTCTAGAAATATGGTTCCTGTTCCCCATCTTCTCCATTAATTTTAATTAGCTGAAATGTATAATATTTTTCATGTTTCTGTTCTTCTGGCTGCATCCACTTTTCCAAACTTTGTTGATTGCCATAGGTGCCCTGCACACTTGTCGAACCTACATGTACAGTACAAAATAGGTTAACGAAAGTGACTGTTATAGCAAGTCATGCAAGATACAGCATGGTTCAAATCACAACAGCAGCTTCATGTTGATAACTGTCTTTTTAGATTAAGCCCCACCCACATGAAAAATAAATTAAAGAAAATTGTAATTATGTAAGCATAAAAATACTGTGAAACCATGGAGCAATATCATATATTGAAAATGAGGAAAATATTAGTAAAATGCAATAGTACATTCAATGCATTTATATTGTGTTTGGACACAATATGTGTATTCCACTTGCTGAAATTACTAACACATAAATAACCAAATATTTTCAGGAGTGCGCAGATTTAAAAGTACAAAAGTGCCTAAATTTTCAAGTTTGTACAAGTAAAATTCTGGAAACAATGTAACTCAATATTTCATTCACTCCACAGTGCTGTATAGCTAAAAGGCTCTTCCTGTCCCTAGACCAGTCCCCATGGACATCATCGATGTAATTCAGTAATCACAGGCAGAAGTAAATGTCTCTACGAGGCTATATAAAAGAGGCCTAGATACTGTTAAAATATAATGACTCCTATTCATCTCTAAACACACCATAATACAAATCCCAGCGAGCACCTCTGCAATTCGATTCATCAATGAGTTTTTTATTTCTCTCTATCAATGCTTAATACTCCCAAATGACCCCTTGGAGGACCTAAGATTGGGACTCTTTAGGCATCAAGAAAGACCAACGTTATGGCGCATGGAGAAAGGGGTATTCTGCACTTTTGAAGTTTGCGTGTCCTACCCAGTTGGGCTGCTGCAACTTTGTCAAATATAGGTTACTATGTCTGTTATTCCATTTAAAACCAATTTTTTGTGAGTTAATATTATTGTGTACATACCACACCATAAGGGCTCTCTCGCCTCTCATCTTTCCAGTAGGCACCTGGGAGTTTCCTTGCTTCCTTTAAGTATGCAAATGTAAGCTAGGAGCTAAAAAAGCAGATGCCTTTTTTAAGGTGAACACAAATTGAGGTGCTCAACTTGCATCTGTGAAGTCTTGGTTCGAGCAGACATTCAGTACTTCCCACCCTACTCCGTCAGCTCCCAGTGTAATGCACTGAGAGCTGGGAATCTCACAAATAACTACAGAGATACACATTGCAAGAGGGGAAGGAACATGACAGACAAAGGAGATAAACGTCATCATTCGCATATTGAGTGTTCCGGGTTCAGTGGCTTTCAGGGATCTGAGGTAGATAATAGTATGTTCAGACATACTGCATGTCAATATCTGTTTCTAACTACTGATTTATTGCTTGTCATTTATATGTACTACAGTATGATTTTGAAAAAAGAGAACATGTAGTGGAAAGATAGCATGAGAGCCTTACAGTGATTCACCTTTACTGTTGAGATGTTTGGTATCAGAGAGAAAGCAGAAATGTGATGCATCTTTGATGATTTTCTGTCAGAGAACATCAATGTCTAGGTACCAGATTAACATCTGGAGTTTAGAGAGTGAGGATGACTTATGGAGGCCACAGAGTGGCTTAAGTAGCTTTAGAACCACTCATGTTGTCATACCGAGTAGGCAATGTGGGGTGAGTCTTAATGTTATTAGTCATGTAGGGTTTCAAGATGCTTGATGGAGTAAACCCTGTGGGGTAAGTCTCGATGTTTCAATTATGTAAGGTCCCAAGATTATAATAAAAATAGGTCACTGATGTTATATCCATCTTAGATATCAGTATAGCTTTGTATAATTAAGAACCTGTACATTTCAATGTGGTAAAATATATCTTTATCATCAGATTAAAGTTGGATTTCTATTTTAATAAAAGTGATATTTCTTTTTATATGCTGTCCTACTAATAATTTGTGTGTTTCTTGGTTGCAGCTGCAGTTTTAGAATCTGTGTCTTTAGACAGGAGCATTCCTGAAAGTAATACCTCCACAGATACTGCAGAAAACAGTCCCTGCCGATCCCCATCAACTCCTCGTCACCTCCGGTACCGGCAAGCAGGAGGTAATAGGAATGTGTCTTCCAGTGTATGAATCAATATTTTAATACTAAGTGAAGCAGCTACAGGTTAACATGGGTGCCGACCAAGATGAGATTTTGCAGAAATTGTTTCTGCTCTTTAAATTTTGTGCTGTCATTGTGAAGTAAAACAGTATAGAAGTAGGAGTTTGGCGTGTCTTTGGCGGAGACTTATAGGCTGAGGCCGTTTTCAACTTTGCATTAGGTTGGCTGGACGAGAGTGTGGCGCTTCTTTTTTATTTTATAGAAATTTGGCTTCTTCTATTTAGAATATCACAGGGAAATCCATTGTTGACATACTTTTGATAATGCAAGATGCCTGGTGCAATGCTACTCTCTTGTAAAGCTTAGTTTTAAAAAAAAATAACAAACAAGTCATACTTACCTGCTCTGTGCAAGGGTTTTACACAGAGCGGCCCTGATCCTCCTTTTTTGGGGTCCCCCAGCGGCACTCCTGGCTGCTGCTCTTCTCGAGTTCTGCCAAGGAGAGCCGCTTTCCATGGGGGCATTCATGCGGGCACGCTCCCGAGTCCTGCTGCTGCATCCATTGACACAGACAGCAGGACTCGGCCCCGTCCCCCAGCTCTCGTGTCACTGGATTTGATTGACAGCAGTGGGAGCCAATGGCTCCCGCTGCACTCTATCTATCCAATGAGGACTCGAGACAGCAGCTGCTGTGCTCGTCCCTGTTGCTGAAAAGATCAGGCTCAGGTAAGAAAAAGGGGGGCTTTGCATAGAATGCATTAAGGTGAAAAACTGTGAGGGTTTACAACTCCTTAAACTTCCCTGGCGGTATTCCAGAGTGTGGCTCGGGGTTAAATTTTAGTACCATTAGCGGTAACTCCGAGCCACACTTGGGATTGCATCTCAGGATCCCGGTCCAGGTTACTTACCTTGTCCCCAGGATCCTGCGATGTCCCCCCGCTGTGTCCGCGGGGTGTGTCTTCCACCTGATACTCTGTGTGACAGGCTCGCAACGCATGGAGGGGGAGCCCGGCAGCAAATTCAAAAACTACACAAAACATAACACATACAGTACACTGTAATCTTACAGATTACATTACTGTATCAAATCATTTCACATCCCTTTCATCCCTAATGCTTTGTCAAATGCCCTGCATGCAGTTTTATATTATATATACTGTTCTTTCTGCCTGGAAACTTGAGAATGTCCATAGCAACCAAAAAGAGTCCCTTTATGTCAAAAGTGGCTTTAGACCAGCTAGAAAACAGCGATAGTAAATTAGAACACTTGCAGAATTGAGCGATAGTGAATCGTGGGGAAATTAATTTTATTATTATTATATTATTTTGTTTTTTTATAGTTATTAAATTATTATAATATAATTTATGATTTCGTATTTCAAACTTTATCGTACCCGTGATGTCTACTAGACTCTGGCTTGGACAGATTGAAATGTGTTATTCCTAAGAATTACAGGCCTACAATATAAAATTCCAAATTTCTATGCAAAACAATGTACCACTTTGAGATTCAAAAATCTGACATAATCATACCGCCAGGGGGGGTTAAAGCATATTTCCACATTTGCAGTCAAATTTGAGAAAATCCCACTTAATGTTTGTTATGTGTTCTCATTCAGACAGCATGCGTAAAAATACATTTTCTTGTAAATAATTCTTACCTTTTAGATGTTTTCCAGGAGAAAGTGTCGTAGCTGACTGCATGTTTTTTTTTTAACAATGTTAAAGTGAACCTGTCGTAGGCTTTATTAACATACAATAAATGGCCACACCTTTAACCCTTTGTTAGAACAGGCAGTGTTTAAATCTAGTTACAAATGATATTGAAGATGTGATTTATTAATAATGGCAAACACAGCTGCCCAGCCCCCTCATAAACACAGAAAACTACCTAGGATTTCCCATTGGTAGAGAGTCCAAAATGGAGCATCTAAAAAAAGGTAAGCTGCAATTTTCAATATTTCTTTAGTTATTCTGTGTGAATGGGGACATGTAACAAATATAAAGTAGATGTTATGCCAATTTGGCTGCAAAGGTGGAAAGACTCTTTTTAAAGTGTATGTATTGTAAACCCAATCACTAAAATAATAAAAACTTGAACATGTTAATGTTTTTTCAAAAATTTCAAAATAATATCCGATGATCTTGCCATGAAGGTCCTTGTTCAGGTACTTCCTGTTAGACAGTGCCAAAAAGTAAGTGTTTGCATTAAAAAAAAGTGACCATTGTCACCAGGACCAGATAAACATAGTTTCAGCACCATGGAGAGCTAATGCCAGCAGATTTACCTACATCGTAAAACAATTCTTAAAGGGGTTGTAAACCCTCATGTTTTTTCACCATCCTATGCATTAAGGTGAAAAAACTTCTGTCACTTACCGGCCCCCCAGCCCCTCCCCCGTTTTACTCTTTAACTCACCTGAGTCCTGTATTCCCTTGCCGGAGACACGCACTTCCTCTCTGCCCGGGGTTCTTGATTGGATAGATTGATAGCAGCGCAGCCATTGGCTCCTGCTGCTGTCAATCAAATTCAATGACGTGTGTAGGGGCCGAGTCCTACATTCGGCGTCTATGGACTCTGGAGCGCGCCCACAAGATAACCCCTCCGGGAGAGAGCTTCTCCTAGGGGGTTATCTGATGTGGGGAGGAGCCGCGAGAGCCGCCGGGGGACCCCAGAAGTCGAGGCCACTCTTTGCAAAACTAACTGCACAGTGGAGGTAAGTATGACATGTTTGTTATTTAAAAAAAAATAAAAAGCAAAGCCTTACAATCACTTTAATAGTATGTAATGCAAATGTGAGATTCTGCATCTGTTCTCCAGCTGCTACATTTGCCTTCTGCACATACATCCTGTTGTAAATAGGATAACTATGACTGTGTAATGCTAGGCGAATGCTGTGGAATCTTGGGCAAATATCAGTTTAGGTTTTAGTGAATTTCCAAATGCATGCTTCATAAAAGGGTCCCTAATTTGCTGTTCCAAGCATTGTGCATCCATAATCAAACTTTCTTTGTTTGTACTTTAGTATGTTCCTTTGAGCAAATAGTTACTGGGATGTTTAATTTTTGGTGAGATACTTGTTAAAAATTGAATATACTGTATATAAAGGGATGTTAGTTGGACACAGTGTTTTCTCTAACAATGCTAAGGCCAATCAGATTGTTAGGCAGACCCTCATACTAACTGCTCACTTTTAGCAAGTGCACTAGCTTTACCTATCTCAGTATGTACAGTACAAAAGTAGGTAAGGATTTACACCCAAGATTGCTAAAATGCTTTGAATGTACAAAATATAGTTTTTGATAACAAAAGTGGTTTTACTTTAGAATGTGCTTCTATTCGCTTGTCAACGTCTGCTGCTGCCAATCCCCGAAAAACTACGCACGGGGACAAGCAGCTTCCTACAATAAAAAATTGTTAGTAACTATATTTTATAGCCAAAGTTCTTGACGGTTATAAATAAATATCTTTTCTTCTTGTTCCTCATTTCTATAATCTTATGTTGTAAAAAAAATGATTTATTTTAGAAGCTACATTCAGCAATGAATTGTAATTATACTCCTATGCTTGATCTCTGAGGCCAGAAAGACAATTTTGAGATTTTTTCCTATTTGCTGCCAGACAGGTCATACCCAGACATTGGAAATCCACCCAGATGCCCTCACTGGGGGAAAGGGCTGGTATTCTAAATGTGATAAGGCATATTGCACTTCTCATAACCATTAATAAGGATGATATTGATAAACTCCACAACATGTGGGCTGCTTGGAGTGTTTATAAAGAATCCCCCCAACTCAGAAACTTTGTTTACCACCCCTTTTACTTAGAAAACTTTTTTTTTAGCCACTGACTGTATAGTTGATAAAAATAAAAACGATATTCATTTACTCTATAGCCACATTCTATGAGTAGGGCAAGCCACAAGGGGACAACCCTTAACCCCTGATCCTCTTCTCTACTTCTATGGTTCTTCCATCCTCCTCTCTCTACCTTGTTCAGCTTCCCACACCCTTCCTTAAACCTCCCCCCATTGGCCTTCCCTCTCGCATCTCCCACCTCTTACCACTCTATTTATATGGAAACTGGAAATTGTTACGGGTATTCAGACCATATGGAACATACACTATATTGTCAAAAGTATTGGGACACCTGCCTTTACACACACATGAACTTTAATGGCATCCCAGTCTTAGTCCGTAGGGTTCAATATTGAGTTGACCCACCCTTTGCAGCTATAAGAGCTTCAACTCTTCTGGGAAGACTGTCCACAAGGTTTAGGAGTGTGTCTATGGGAATGTTTGATCATTCTTCCAGAATCGCATTTGTGAAGTCAGGCACTGATGTGGGCGAGAAGGCCTGGCTCGCTGTTTCCACTTTAATTTATCTCAAAGGTGTTCTATTGGGTTGAGGTCAGGATTGTGCAGGCCAGTCACGTTTCTCCACCGCAAACTCGCTCATTCATGTCTTTATAGACCTTAATTTATGCGCAGTGTCAGAGATTAAGCATAGGAGTATAATTAAAAGAACCCATTATAGGGAATTTACAGTGCTGTCAAGAGACACCCAATTTTATAGGACGACCGTATTCCAAAATGATGGCTGTTTCTAATGATTTAATGAATTTATCACTAAAGAAGACCTTGCTGTATGCATGGCTTCTGTCTGAATTAGGTTTTATGTCGCTTGATAAAACTAATATAGAATAAGAGTATTTATGAAAAAAAAAAGAGACATTTTATATCTAGGGAGATAGACAGCTATGGGAACTTAGTTTTTTTTATTCTGCCATGGTAACTAAAGCTCAAGGTGAAAAATATATATTTGTACTCAAAAGATTGATTTGTGAAGGATGTCGTCATGGTAACTTTCCATGGATGAGCTATTTAGTACATGGAGATATGCTTTGTGAATATTTGCATATAGCTATGTCCCAGCAAAATACTTGTTGCTATTGTTAACAATGCAATGCTATTTCTACATTAGTATGGTTATTGTCAGTTGGATATTTTTAGTTATGAAAATTATATTTCTAGCAACCTTAAAGAGGAGCTCCAGGCTCCCCCCAAACAAATTAAAAGCCAGCAGCTACAAATACTGTAGCTGCTGACTTTTAGTATAAGAACACTTAACTGCCCCTGGATCCAGCGATGTCCTCACCTGAGCCGATTTTTCAATCAGGTTCAGGTTTCGGTATCTCAAGTAATAGAGACAGGATGTGAAGCCTTGTGGCTTCACAGCCGGTTTCCGACTGCGCATGTGTGAGTTGTGCTGCGCCTTGTGAATGGTTCTGTAGTCTTCTGGGATCTGTGATGTACCACAGATGACTGCGGGGGAGGAGGGGGCACAGTTTCCGACTCAGTTCGCCGTCGCGATCTGAGCCGGAAGTGGAAGCGGGTCAAAACCAGGTTCTTGCTCCCCCCCCCAAAAAAGTGCTAAATGTGTCGGTGGGGGAGTGAGGGTGCAAACAAGTGAAGCTTCCCCTTTTGGTTGGAGCCCCGCTTTAAGGTGGTATTAAACTGAAGCGTGAACATTTCTTATATTGCAGCTTATAAATTCTTAGATGTAATGGCTACATTTTTTTGAAAAGAACAATCTCTCTTCCAGATTTTTCAGGTACAGAGATGAGGCAAACCATTTAACATTGATGGGGTGCTTACAATGATCACATTTTATTTATTCATGTAAAACCTTTATCCCAAAAGAAAGAAAAAATCTGTTTGCTGTCTCTAACATCCACCAGCTCTGTGATGTCATCATGGAGGAGTGGAAGAGGACTCCAGTGGCAACCTGTGAAGCTCTGGTGAACTCCATGCCCAAGTGGGTTAAGGCAGTACAGAAAAATAATGGTGGCCAAAATAATGACACTGCTGCCCAATTTGGACATTTTCACTTAGGGGTGTACTTACTTTTGTTGCCAGTGGTTTAGAAATTAATGGCTGTGTGTTGAGTTATTTTGAGGGGACAGAAAATTTACACTGTTATACAAGCTGTACACTCACTACTTCACAATGTAGCAAAGTGTCATTTCTTCAATGTTGTCATATGAAAAGATATATTAAAATATTTACAAAAATGTCAGGGGTCTACTAACTTTTGTGAGATACTGTAATAAAGCATCCATGACACTTTTCTGGCAGTATGGTACCTTTAAAATCTCCTGTGCTAAGTTCAGGAAAGCTTTACAACAGTTTTGTTACTCATTCCAACATGTGACAAATTCAGGTCGTTTTTATTTCCGTCAACTTAAAGTGGTTCCCAAACATTTTTTACCTTAATGCATTGCTTGCATTGGACCAATTAATGTTTAGGTAAATGCATCGCCCCTTCAACTCCCTTATACTTACCTAAGTGCTCACGTGATCCAGCGCTGTGCCCATCTGCAGCGGCACTCTCCTCTCACATCCCAATCTCACAGACTTTGCTGGAGCAGCAGGAGCCATTGGCTCCCGCTGTTAGCAGTCAAATCCAGTGACGAGGGGGCGGGGCCGAACCATGCTGTCTGTGTCTATAGATACAGGCAACACGGCTCGGGATAAAGCCCGGAGGTGTGCCACCATAGGAAGTGGCTTCCTATGGTTGCACACTGAGAAGAGGAGGTTTGGGGCCAAAAAAACAAAAAAACAATTCAGTACTTTACAATTACTTTAATAATCTGTCATTATGGAGGCTCAGTTCACATTTGTGCGATGCAGGAAACCCTGCGAATGCACTGTGCATCGCACCTGACTCACAGGCAGTTCACACTGCCCTATGCGAACTGCTGGGAGTGTCAATACAAAGTTAATGACACCCCCAGACCGGTTCCCATATCACAGTGCGAACTGTCAATTCAGGCAGAAATCGGATCCCATGGGTGTGAATACCCATGTGATCCGATTCTGGTGCAGACAAAAAAAAGGGTCCTGCACAAATTTGGTCCGAATGCGATGCAAATTCAGCCATACAATCTGTATGGCTAAGCTTGCATCGCACAGACATCGCACAGATGTCTGACATCACACCAATGTGAACCCAGCCTAATGCAACAAATTTTTAAAAATTTGAAGATTAGGAAACTGGCTGTAATTAAAGGAGAACCTCACTCTCCCAATCAACATGTATTTGGATTTTGCAAAAGCATTTGATACAGTTCCCCATAGATAATCAACAAAAGACTGCGCTAAAACTAAAGACCATATTTTACAACATATATGACTATGTGAATAATTCAAAAATTTGAAAATATGCTCAGTCTGGTGATCAAACCAGATAATTATATGTAAACAATAAAGATAAAAAATAAAGAGAAAAAAATATATATAACATAAAATGGTTACGACTTAAAATGACAAAAATTGAAAAGCAAAATGAGTCTTATGGCAGGTTAATGTCCAAAGAAAATAATAAAAATGTTCAAGGTAAATATATCCTTGGAGATTATGCAGAAAAAATACGTGATTCTACGGTAAGCACTCAGCACCCAGTGAGTAATCCACCACCATAGTAGATGTACGCTTACCAGAGGTAAGCTAGATAACAGCTTATCAATGGATATCCACTTGAGGGACACAACTCCCAGGATCTCCTCCCAAGGAAAGGATAAGCAGGGACTTTCTCACAGCGGACCACAAACAGCATACCAGGGGGACCCAAAAAAATATAAAATATCCTCCATAGTGTGAATACGCAAAGTAATTTATTTAAAAAATGGATAATTGCACTTACATAAAATCTGTAGTATAAAATACAAAAGAACAGCCGGCCGGCTTGCATACACCCGTTCACGAGATCAGGATGGAAACGATGACGTCAGCGCGTCGACCTTCCGACGTACGTTTCGTCCTATTGGACGTCGTCATGGGAACGGGCGACGCACTGACTCATCGCTATTTATACAGGCAAAACGAAACCAAGCCTCGCTGTGAAGCTCGGATGGCGTCATAACAACATCCTGTTAGGAGAGGATGTGTGTGTCTAGTAATTATGGGATAGGCCAACGCTTCACCCGTTAGCCAATAACAACCTTCCAACGACAAGGAGGGATGTAGATTGTTAAAAAACATTAAAAAGCAATGAATGAAAGCTTCCATGTGCCATCTAGTGGACAAAGTGGAATTAGCCATCAAAGCCATCCACTAAATTATGAGATAATGAAAAACAACACTAAATACAAAACAACACTAAATTCTACCAAAAAAATATTTAATATATGTATGTTAACTGGAAATTGGAAAAAAAATTTATTATTTTAAATTTTTTTTTTTTTTTTTTTTTTTTTTTTAATATTTATTTAAATATGACATACTAACGCCACCAGAGCATCAAAGTGAGTTCACAAAATTAAATAGACATCGAAAAGTATAGAATATGATGTGACCTTATGAGTTATCTAAGAAAGCATTCAGATCAACATCAACATTGAGCCCGAAGGGGGTATAACACTTCAATCTGTGTATCCAGGTCATCTCAAGCCTGGAGATCCCTCGTATAACAGACCCCCCCCTCCAATGTGGGGTGTATCTATCTATACCCAGAAAAATGGTCTTCCTAGGGTCTCGGTTGTGTGCTTCTAAATAATGTCTAGAGACTGGATGTTTGGGAAAACCCCTTAGGATATTGGTGATGTGCTCGTTAAGCCTTACAGATAGGGGGCGCTTGGTTCTCCCTACGTATTGTAGGCCGCAGGGGCATTGAAGAAGATAAACCACCCGCTTGGTGGAACATGTGATGAATGATCTAATCTCGAATTCCATCAGGGTACTGGTGGAAATGAACTTATGTGTTCTTCTATGTACACATCCACTGAGAGAACACACCCTACACCTCCTACACTGATAAAAACCAATCAGGTATTCAAAAAATCCCTTCTTGGTAAGAGGAGGGTCTAAAACATTAGGGGCCACCCTACTTCTAAGTGAAGGGACACCCTTATAAATCAGCTGTGGTTTAACCGGAAGGATAGGGCCAAGCACATGGTCATTTTTAAGGACATGCCAATGCTTTTTAATAAGTTTAGCTACGTTCCTATATTGTAAAGAATAAGTGGTAATGAAAGGAATTGTGGGTATCTTCCCACGATCAGACTTCTTCGTCTCAAGTAAAGTGCATCTATCAATATTGGCCACTTCCTCTAATGTATTTCTCAGAGAGGTCTCCCCATAGCCCTTCTCTAAAAAGCGTTTAATTAAAATGTCTGCTTGGGCTAAAAATTCACCATGGTTGGAACAGTTTTAAACGAATAAATTGGCTCTTAGGCACAGACCTCAGCCAGGCCACATGATGGCAGCTGTCAGTCGGTATGTAAGAATTCCGGTCTGTATTTTTAAAAAAGGTTGCTGTGGTAAACTCCCCATCCTTAATACTAATTTTTAGATCCAAAAAGTTGATCTCAGATTGACTAGCCTCGTATGAAAGTCGGATCCCCCTATCGTTATTATTTAACTCGGTCATGTAGGAATCAAGGTCCTCACGACCACCGTTCCATAGGAGGAGGATGTCGTCTATATATCTAGCCCACAACACCACCTGAGGTTTCTGTTGGGCATAGACGACATCCTCCTCCCATAGGGCCATAAAGAGGTTCGCCAAGCTGGGGGCATATTTAGCCCCCATGGCGACACCCCTATCCTGTCTGTAAAACTGGCCCCCAAACCAAAAATAATTTCTAGTGGCCACAAAGTGGAGTAATTGCATAATGAAACATATTTGTTCGTCAAACAATGAAGAGTCACGTCTAAGATAGTATTCAACCGCAAACAGCCCCAAGTTGTGTGGTATTACGGTGTATAATGAGGCGACATCCGCTGTCACCAACCACCAACTAGGGCCGGGAGTGTAGTTAGAAAGTAAGTTGATTACATGGCGGGTATCCTTTAAGTATGACGGCATCTTAGTGACTAATGGTTGCAAATAGAAATCTATATACCTGCCCACCCGGGACGTTATGGAATCAATTCCACTGACAATGGGACGTCCCGGGGGGCAGGTAGGATGCTTATGGATTTTTGGCAGGTAATAAAGGACAGGGGTACGAGGAGCTTTAGGTACTAAATAGGATCTCTCCTTGTCATTTAAGATACCCTGTTCAGACCCAAACTTGATCAGTATCTCCAATTCTTTTTTATATTGGACCTTAGGATCTGATCTGAGGGGGGTATAAGTGTCACGATCCCCCAAAATGTTGGACATTTCCTTAAGGTAATCATCCCTGTCTAAAACTATAATACCCCCCCCCTTATCAGCTGGTCTGATCACTAAGTTTTTATTCAAACACAAAGAATCCAAACCAGATTTGAGATCTTTATCGAAGTGTGCTCTTTTAAGGGGTAATTGTTCTAAATCCTTGAGGACTAAATCTTTGAACACCTTCAGTGAGGGGGCTATAGCCCCAGGGGGATTGAAAAGGGAGGCATTTGATAGCCCAGAGTGGCGGTATTCATTAGAACCAGTTATAGTGTTCGTAATGGGATTAGAGACTAGATATCTTTTAATGTTGACCTTACGGACGAATTTATGTACGTCAATATAGGTTTGGAACTTATTTAGACCTCTTGGTGGTGCGAATTTGAGACCCTTATTGAGTAAGGATTTTTCAGAATCACTTAAAGAGACTGAACTTAAGTTGAATATGCCATTACTAGTTACGCTTTTATCCTTTTTAGATCGTAATCGCCTCCCCCCTCTAGTTCCTCTCTTTGGTCTGCTGGCCTTTTGATGCCTTGGCTTGGCCTGTGAAAACCCCATTGCTGGTGATTTGAATTAGAGGGGCCCGGTTTACTTCCATCATCAATGGGTCCCACCAATCTAGGATAGGACTGAGGGACCAATTCCTGGACCCTCAGTCCTATCCTAGATTGGTGGGACCCATTGATGATGGAAGTAAACCGGGCCCCTCTAATTCAAATCACCAGCAATGGGGTTTTCACAGGCCAAGCCAAGGCATCAAAAGGCCAGCAGACCAAAGAGAGGAACTAGAGGGGGGAGGCGATTACGATCTAAAAAGGATAAAAGCGTAACTAGTAATGGCATATTCAACTTAAGTTCAGTCTCTTTAAGTGATTCTGAAAAATCCTTACTCAATAAGGGTCTCAAATTCGCACCACCAAGAGGTCTAAATAAGTTCCAAACCTATATTGACGTACATAAATTCGTCCGTAAGGTCAACATTAAAAGATATCTAGTCTCTAATCCCATTACGAACACTATAACTGGTTCTAATGAATACCGCCACTCTGGGCTATCAAATGCCTCCCTTTTCAATCCCCCTGGGGCTATAGCCCCCTCACTGAAGGTGTTCAAAGATTTAGTCCTCAAGGATTTAGAACAATTACCCCTTAAAAGAGCACACTTCGATAAAGATCTCAAATCTGGTTTGGATTCTTTGTGTTTGAATAAAAACTTAGTGATCAGACCAGCTGATAAGGGGGGGGGTATTATAGTTTTAGACAGGGATGATTACCTTAAGGAAATGTCCAACATTTTGGGGGATCGTGACACTTATACCCCCCCCCTCAGATCAGATCCTAAGGTCCAATATAAAAAAGAATTGGAGATACTGATCAAGTTTGGGTCTGAACAGGGTATCTTAAATGACAAGGAGAGATCCTATTTAGTACCTAAAGCTCCTCGTACCCCTGTCCTTTATTACCTGCCAAAAATCCATAAGCATCCTACCTGCCCCCCGGGACGTCCCATTGTCAGTGGAATTGATTCCATAACGTCCCGGGTGGGCAGGTATATAGATTTCTATTTGCAACCATTAGTCACTAAGATGCCGTCATACTTAAAGGATACCCGCCATGTAACCAACTTACTTTCTAACTACACTCCCGGCCCTAGTTGGTGGTTGGTGACAGCGGATGTCGCCTCATTATACACCGTAATACCACACAACTTGGGGCTGTTTGCGGTTGAATACTATCTTAGACGTGACTCTTCATTGTTTGACGAACAAATATGTTTCATTATGCAATTACTCCACTTTGTGGCCACTAGAAATTATTTTTGGTTTGGGGGCCAGTTTTACAGACAGGATAGGGGTGTCGCCATGGGGGCTAAATATGCCCCCAGCTTGGCGAACCTCTTTATGGCCCTATGGGAGGAGGATGTCGTCTATGCCCAACAGAAACCTCAGGTGGTGTTGTGGGCTAGATATATAGACGACATCCTCCTCCTATGGAACGGTGGTCGTGAGGACCTTGATTCCTACATGACCGAGTTAAATAATAACGATAGGGGGATCCGACTTTCATACGAGGCTAGTCAATCTGAGATCAACTTTTTGGATCTAAAAATTAGTATTAAGGATGGGGAGTTTACCACAGCAACCTTTTTTAAAAATACAGACCGGAATTCTTACATACTGACTGACAGCTGCCATCATGTGGCCTGGCTGAGGTCTGTGCCTAAGAGCCAATTTATTCGTTTAAAACGTAACTGTTCCAACCATGGTGAATTTTTAGCCCAAGCAGACATTTTAATTAAACGCTTTTTAGAGAAGGGCTATGGGGAGACCTCTCTGAGAAATACATTAGAGGAAGTGGCCAATATTGATAGATGCACTTTACTTGAGACGAAGAAGTCTGATCGTGGGAAGATACCCACAATTCCTTTCATTACCACTTATTCTTTACAATATAGGAACGTAGCTAAACTTATTAAAAAGCATTGGCATGTCCTTAAAAATGACCATGTGCTTGGCCCTATCCTTCCGGTTAAACCACAGCTGATTTATAAGGGTGTCCCTTCACTTAGAAGTAGGGTGGCCCCTAATGTTTTAGACCCTCCTCTTACCAAGAAGGGATTTTTTGAATACCTGATTGGTTTTTATCAGTGTAGGAGGTGTAGGGTGTGTTCTCTCAGTGGATGTGTACATAGAAGAACACATAAGTTCATTTCCACCAGTACCCTGATGGAATTCGAGATTAGATCATTCATCACATGTTCCACCAAGCGGTTGGTTTATCTTCTTCAATGCCCCTGCGGCCTACAATACGTAGGGAGAACCAAGCGCCCCCTATCTGTAAGGCTTAACGAGCACATCACCAATATCCTAACGGGTTTTCCCAAACATCCAGTCTCTAGACATTATTTAGAAGCACACAACCGAGACCCTAGGAAGACCATTTTTCTGGGTATAGATAGATACACCCCACATTGGAGGGGGGGGTCTGTTATACGAGGGATCTCCAGGCTTGAGATGACCTGGATACACAGATTGAAGTGTTATACCCCCTTCGGGCTCAATGTTGATGTTGATCTGAATGCTTTCTTAGATAACTCATAAGGTCACATCATATTCTATACTTTTCGATGTCTATTTAATTTTGTGAACTCACTTTGATGCTCTGGTGGCGTTAGTATGTCATATTTAAATAAATATTAAAAAAAAAAAAAAAAAAATTTAAAATAATAAATTTTTTTTCCAATTTCCAGTTAACATACATATATTAAATATTTTTTTGGTAGAATTTAGTGTTGTTTTGTATTTAGTGTTGTTTTTCATTATCTCATAATTTAGTGGATGGCTTTGATGGCTAATTCCACTTTGTCCACTAGATGGCACATGGAAGCTTTCATTCATTGCTTTTTAATGTTTTTTAACAATCTACATCCCTCCTTGTCGTTGGAAGGTTGTTATTGGCTAACGGGTGAAGCGTTGGCCTATCCCATAATTACTAGACACACACATCCTCTCCTAACAGGATGTTGTTATGACGCCATCCGAGCTTCACAGCGAGGCTTGGTTTCGTTTTGCCTGTATAAATAGCGATGAGTCAGTGCGTCGCCCGTTCCCATGACGACGTCCAATAGGACGAAACGTACGTCGGAAGGTCGACGCGCTGACGTCATCGTTTCCATCCTGATCTCGTGAACGGGTGTATGCAAGCCGGCCGGCTGTTCTTTTGTATTTTATACTACAGATTTTATGTAAGTGCAATTATCCATTTTTTAAATAAATTACTTTGCGGATTCACACTATGGAGGATATTTTATATTTTTTTGGGTCCCCCTGGTATGCTGTTTGTGGTCCGCTGTGAGAAAGTCCCTGCTTATCCTTTCCTTGGGAGGAGATCCTGGGAGTTGTGTCCCTCAAGTGGATATCCATTGATAAGCTGTTATCTAGCTTACCTCTGGTAAGCGTACATCTACTATGGTGGTGGATTACTCACTGGGTGCTGAGTGCTTACCGTAGAATCACGTATTTTTTCTGCATAATCTCCAAGGATATATTTACCTTGAACATTTTTATTATTTTCTTTGGACATTAACCTGCCATAAGACTCATTTTGCTTTTCAATTTTTGTCATTTTAAGTCGTAACCATTTTATGTTATATATATTTTTTTCTCTTTATTTTTTATCTTTATTGTTTACATATAATTATCTGGTTTGATCACCAGACTGAGCATATTTTCAAATTTTTGAATTATTCACATAGTCATATATGTTGTAAAATATGGTCTTTAGTTTTAGCGCAGTCTTTTGTTGATTTTCTTTTGTATACATGTGTGCATGCCTCACTTTAGGACTGCAGCTTGCAATATTTCACTTTTCACAGTAGCGCGGTAGTTTTTTGTGTTATATTTAGTTCCCCATAGATGCCTAATCTAGAAGCTGAGGTCTGTTTGCATGGACCATAAGGTTTGTTCTTGGATAGTAAGTGAAATGGTACTCCTGCGTTATCACACAAATGTATTAAAGGTGAATAAGACAAACACCGAAAAGCTAATCCGTGGCTTAAAAAAGTGCATAAATAAAGATGATGTTGCGCTGTCAACAATAAAATGAAACTTAAGCAATGTGTACACCATATTTTACATGAACAAATAAATACTTCTAAAAACCCATAGTAACGTGCCAATAAAGTGACTGATGCAATAAAAATCTGCTGCCCAATCCCGACGCGTATTGTCACGTGTCAAGTGACTTCATCAGGGAATACCAACATGAGTATGTACTGGTGGCCATTTTTTCATAAAAATGTCACAGGATGTAACCTTGTGGCTAACAGAGGCCGGAGTCAAGGAGAGACTAGATAAGCTTAACACAAGCAAATCATCGGGACCAGATGGCTTACTCCCGAGAGTCCTCAAAACTAAGTTGGGTTATAGCCAGACCATTATTCCTAATTTTTGTGGGACAGCATACTGATAGGATTCGTACCAGCTGATTGGAGAAAACCCAACGTGGTTCCAATATTCAAAAAAGGGCAGAGACATATTCCTGGAAACTACAAGCCAGTCAGCCTAAGATCAATAGTAGGCAAATTATTGGAGAGGATGATAAGGAACTATATCCAAGAATTTGCTGAAGATAACAGTATCATTAGTAGTAGTCAGCATGGGTCTACGAAGGATGGTTCTTGCCAGACCAATCTGTTAACATTCTACGAGGAAGTGAGCTGCCATCTAGATAGGGGGAGGCCCGTGGATGTGGTGTATCTGGATTTTGCAAAAGCATTAGATACAGTTCTCCATAGACGCTTAATCTAGAAGCTGAGGTTTGTTCACATGGACCATAAGGTTTGTTCTTAGGTAGAAAACTGGTTACAGGGGCGCATCCAAAGGGTAGTGATAAATAATGTGTACTCAGACTGGTCTGGAGTGGTAAGTGGGGTACCCCAAGGCTCCATCTTGGGACCAATTCTCTTTAATTTATTCATAAATGATTTAGAGGATGGGATAAATAGCTCAATCTCCGTTTTTGCGGACGACACAAAAATAAGCAGGGCGATAACTTCACAGCAAGATATAGAAATTTTACAAAAAGATCTGAACAAAATAATGGAGTGGGCAAGTAGATGGCAAATGAGGTTTAATTTGGACAAATGTAAGGTAATGCACTTGGGGGCTAAAAACACAAACGCAAACGACTCACTAGGGGGAGAACCTCTGGGGGAATCAAGGATGGAGAAAGATCTGGGGGTCCTAATAGATGACAGAGTGAGCAATAGCATGCAATGTGAAGCTGCAGCTACCAAACCGGCAGACTATTAGCAGGCATAAAAAAGTGGATATACTGCAGAGATAAAACTATAATCCTGCCACTTTATAAAACTCTGGTTAGGATTGGAGGACCTCAATTATGAGAAACCAGTTCAAGCACTAAATTTATTCTTGCTGGAGAAGAGACGCTTGAGAGGGGATATGATAGCGATTTACAAATACCTCAATGATGATCCCAGCATAGTTAAAAAGCTATTCAGTCTCAGGGATTGTAAGAGGACATGGGGCCACACAATGAGATTTTAGGAGAAGAGGTTTAAAGGGTAACTTGGCTTTCGTGGGGAAAAATATAGCAAATAAAGGAAAAATAATATAGCGCATATAATTGAGACACTAATCATATTGTATAATATTACCTTTCCTTTTCAATCGGTAGCCACTGTAATTTTCTGAGAATGCATTGCAATATGGCTATCTGGAGTTCTGTACACAGAGTGTGTACTGACCACTCCCCAGAAACATAAATTCCTGCTTGTGTGATTGGCTCACCAATTTTCCCAGAAGTCTGCCTAAGACAAGTCAGATTTCAGGCATCCCCTGCAACAAAAATTTCATTTTTGGTGAGATACTTTCAATAAGAGCATGTCTAAAGGGATGCAGGCCCAGCAGATTTCCTCATTAGAGCCCTGCAGCTGCACACCTGACAGTTAATTATGAAACCACTCCCATTAGACCCACTCAGTACAGAGGCACAGACAAACACAGAGGGATTTCTTCAGATATAACAAAAGGTAGGAATCTGCAATAAAGTGTGTTATAATCCTTGCAATGTACATAGATCCACCCAGAGGGGAATGTTTTTTTCTCAACAAAAGTGGAGTTACACTTTAACCTAAAGCTGCGCAGGGGTTTTTTCACTGTCAGGGCAATAAGGATGTGGAATTCTCTTCCACAATTGGTGGTGTCAGTGGGGAGAATTGATATTTTTAAAAGAGTCCTGGACATGCATCTTAGTGAACACAATATACAGGGATATGGGACATGATTATCGACACCTACACAGGTTGAACTGGATGGACTATTGTCTTTATTCAACCTTACCTATGTAAATAAACACTACAAACAGATTAGTGGATGCATAGGATATAACAGGCTGAGGTGCTAAAAATTAAAAACTTTAAGGGTCCTTGCACACAGCCTGGCCATTCAGTGTAATTGCCGTCATATTTCCTTTGCCAAGGCAGCCCAGGTGCAGCGTACAGCCTGTCATTAAGACCCCTTTCACACTGAGCCGCCCCGGGTATCAGCGGTAAAGCGGCGCTATTTTTAGCAGCGCTATTCAGCCACTAGCGGGGTGATTTTAACCCCTGCTAGCAGCCAAAAAGGGGTGAAATCCGCCCGCAAAACATCACTGCAGTGGCGCGTTGCCGGCGGTATAGCAGCACTGCCCCATTGTTTTCAATGGGCAGGGGTGCTTTAGGAGCAATGAGTTCACAGCTTCTAATGCGGTCCAAAGAAGCTGCTGGCAGGACTTTTTCTGACACCCTGACAGCGCACCGCTCCAGTGTGAAAGCCCTCGGGCTTTCACACTGGAGTGAATGGAGCCGCTGTTTCAGGGTGCTTTGCAGGCGCTATTTTTAATGCTATAGCGCCTGCAAAGTGCCTCAGTGTGAAAGGGGTGTATCATGAATGGCTGTGCTGCGCTGTACTCCTGTATACAGTAGTGCTATTGTAAACGTGAGAACAGCGTATGAGCGTATGCAAAAGCACTTCGATTTTTTTCATTTGTAGCTAGGAAGCACCTCACCCTATTATATCCGATGCATTCTGTAGTCTGTTTGTTATGCTCAACTCTACATGAATCATTTTGCCTGTAGCATTTTCTGTGTGTATCCAGCAGATCCAGGTGTATAAACAAATCTGATTATCCACAATATCCCTATGTATGTTGCCGGGGGTTACAACCCTTTAACTGCTGTCACAGTCCTTGTTAGAGATATACATTTGGATTTCAATATCCACTCATTAACCAGCTGCCACCTGCTGCCACCTGCCGACCGCCCTATAGTACTTTTACTGCTACAGGGTGGCCACACTGTGCAGGATCACGTATATATATGTGATCCTGAATTTCCTGGTATTGAGCTTGAGTGCGCCCTGCCGGAAGTTCGCTCCCAATGTGATTCTACCGATGTCCGCCGGCACCTGCTGATCGTTCAGTACACTGGCAGAACGGTGATCTGCCTATGTAAACAAGGCAGATCGCCATTTTGTCAGTAAGAAAGGCTTGGATCTTGTGTTTCTGCAAAGCAGGGACATGGATCTATGCCTTCTCCTAGTACAAGCACCTCCCTCGCTACAGTAATACACCAGCTAGGCACACAGTTAACCCTTTGAATGCCTCAGATGTTAACCCCTTCCCAGCCAGTGTCATTAGTACAGATCACTGTATTAATGTCACTGGTCCCCAAAAAAGTGTCAGTTGCAGTGCCTTGAAAATGTATTCATACTCCTTTAAATTACCACTTTGGATCCGACTTTGCCCAGCGACTTGAAGTCCAACATTTCTCCGACTTCAATGAACAGGGAACTGACTTTGATCCCTGATAATACCAGGCACTGTGCCTGGTATGAATATTTAGGGGAAACTCCACGCCAAATTAGAAAAAAAAAAAAACGGCATGGGTTCCCCCTCCAAGAGCATACCAGGCCCTTCGGTCTGGTATGTATTTTCAGGGAACCCCCACGCCAAAAAAACAGCGTTGAGGTCCCCCCTAGATCCATACCAGACCCTTATCCGAGCACACAGGGGGGTGGGGACGAGCGAGCGCCCCCCTCTCCTGAACCATACCAGGCCGCCTGCCCTCAACATGGGGGGTGGGTGCTTTGGGGCAGGGGGGCCCTGCACCCCCCCACCCCAAAGCACCTTGTCCCCACGTTGATGAGGACAAGGGCCTCTTCCCGACAACCCTGGGCATTGGTTGTCGGGGTCTGCGGGCGGGGGGCTTTAAGAAGGAGGCCCCCAGATCCCGGCCCCCCACCCTATGTGAATGAGTATGGGGTACATTGTACCCCTACCCATTCACCTAAAAAAAAAAATTCAAAAATAAAACACATTACACATATTTTTAAAGTAATGTATTAAGGCAGCTCGGTCATCTCTTCCGATTTCTGCACAACCACGCAATTGTCAATTAAAGTAATGCAGCACAAAATGGCTTGATCAGGAAGAGGGGTACATTTTCCAGAGCTGAAGTGGTTATAGGGGTTGTAAAGGTAAAAGTTTTTGCACCTTAATGCATTCTATGCATTAAGGTGAAAAAACTTCCAAAAATACCGCCGCCCCCAGTCCCCCCCCCGTTTTACTTACCTGACCCCTCGAAAGTCCCCCGCTCGCTCCCAACATCGATTTCCCCGCTCAGCCTGGCTGCTGATTGGCTACAGTGAATGGATTGAAAGCAGCGCAGCCATTGGCTCGCGCTGCTGTCAATCACATCCAATGACGCGGCACGCCGGGGGACGGGGCCAAGTGATACAGTGAGCGGCTAAAGCCGCCGGCTGTATCACGGGAGCGCGCCCGCAAGAACTAACCACCATGCGAGGGAGGTCACATTAAGGTGGTGAGTCCTTGCGGGGAGGAGCCGAAACAGCCGCCGAGGGACCCCAGAAGAGCAGATTCGGGGCCACTCTGTGCAGAACGAGCTGCACAGTGAAGGTAAGTATAACATGTTTGTTATTTAAAAAAGAAAAAAAATTACCTTTACAACCCCTTTAAGCTACAAACTTGCCATTAAAACAAGTCTCTTTCTCTGTAGTAAAAAGGATGGTATCCACTTCAATAAACAGAGCAACACCTCACACATTGGGGTTGATTTACTAAAGGCATCACACTAAAAAAATGTGTGATTATTTATTCAGTTATTCAATCATGAGAAAAGCATCTGCACATGATTCAGTATTTAAACTGAACAGACATTTGCTATTTACATGATTGGATAACTGAAGTGAATATTCATACAATTTTTAAAATGAAGATTCTTAACTACTTTGGTATTTAAGACTCCCCGACTGCCCACTGAAAGACTAACAAGACATTCAGAGAGGGTTGTACACATGCTGTAACCCTGACACTTTGCTTTGCAGCCATGGAAAATTTGACTCAGCTATCAAATTCACTCAGCAATGCCAGTGGGAGCCTGCAGCAACCACGAGTCAAGTGTGTTTTAGTTCCAAGCAGAGTTGCTATGCAACAAAAAAAAGAAAAAAAACAGCCATTCAAAAGTCCTGTAGTGAGTGCCTGGAAGCAGCTGTTATACTGCCCTTGGTGAAGACTGCTACTGTGTGATCCTGGCTCTAATGAGAGGAATTAAAAATGAGTGGTGCAAGCACAATGCTTGCACCACTCTTCTAGACTAGAAAAAGCAGCAGATTAACAAACGCACACGCCCCTTTGTTAATTAGGACTGATCTGCTCTGGTTTCAATGCTCTGTTTACAGTCCATATTCCCATCGCTCTTGCTCTTGGCATCCCTGCAAAATGGTTCTCTGCCTTCTATGATGTCAGAGGCGGTGATGGTGGTGCCTAAGCCTGGCAAAGACCCGGATGTGTCTTCATCATACCATCCGTTTTACTGCTGAATGTGAACGTTTGAACATCCACCGTTTGAGCACGGTCATTGCGGCTTTGGTGCTTTCAGACCAGTTGGGGTTTATGCTAGGCAGAGGGACCGACATTAATATCAGGCGATTGTTCACACATATTGCAACAGCAACTGAGGATTCTCCAGGGGTTGTGGCCTGTCTTGAAGCTGAAAAAGCATTTGATTCAGTTGACCTAATTTTTTTGCTTGGCTTAAACTTTTGTACACAAACTCGGTCACTAGGGTGTGGGTCAGTGGTGTGTTCTCTGCCCCCCTCCCTTGCATAGAGGCACGAGACAGGGATGCCCATTTTTCTGGGCCTTTTTGCCTTAGCCATCGAACCCTTGGCGATTTTCCTATGCCAGGATCCTAGGGCAAAGGGAATTTTGACTGGACCTCTCCAGGAGAAGATTTATCTTTATGCAGATGACTCCTTATTGTACCTCCAGGACCTGGGATCATCATTACGTTCTACGTTGGAAATTATACAATTGTTTTGTTATTATTCTGGAATCTGTATTAATTGGATAAAGTCAGTCTTTTTTTCCCTTCATCCCTCAGGTTTGGCGGGTGGTGACACATATGCCGTTGCAGTGGGTGGAGGAGTTCACCTATCTGGGTGTGTATGGGTAGGGGGCAGATTGGTGGCCTATTTAGAGGATAATATTTACCTTTTACTTTCTCAGTTTGCTTGCAAATGCCAGGCCTGGCAGGATTTACCATTCACTCCTGTTAGGTTGAACCTAAAAACAATGCTATATTTACCCAAATTTCTTCAGAAACACTCCAATATCCATACCAAAGAATTTTTTGCTAAGCTGGACAGTCTCATTGTCATGTTTGTTTGAGCGGGGAGGCCTCCCAGACTGGCAAAGGAAACACAACAACTGTGCCTGTCTCAGGGGGCTTTAGCCCTACCAAATTTTCTAATTTATTACTGCGTGGCCATTCTTGTCATGGTGCGCTGGTGATTTAGTCAACCTAAAAACAGCCCGACAGTGACTCTGGAGGCTGCTTTTCTAGGGTCATATGCTGCAATTTGGTTTACAGAGGACCTAAGGCCCACCCCACTGTCAATGTTCCTATGACAATGACAAATACAGTCTGTGTGCAGGCTAGGGAGGTCTATAGAGAGGGCTCTACCTATTCCCCTTTGAGGTAATCCTCGGTTGCAACATCTTTTTCACCTAAAGGATCCCAAGGTGTGGCCTTAAAACATGTTACTATGGATGGAAGGGTTTCATCATTTACGGTAATGCAGGAGAAGTTTGCTGTGCCTGCATCCCTGTATTTAGATATTTGCAGCTGTTACGGCCCAATTTCTTGACCGAATTGTCTTACAGTCGGATACAGTGGAGCACCTGCTGACGTCGAACGTGATGGGTAAGCCATTGTCTTCCCTTTTACTCTGTTTATCAGTGGCACGTTCTCCTACTCTGACTAGGACCCTAGATAAATGGAAGAGTGGGACGCAGGACAAGGACTTGGAAGATAGCGTGAGTTCCTATGTCACCAATATGATATCCTCTAAGGACAAATTTATACAATTAAAAGTTTCTACACAGGATATATTATATGCCGCAGAGATTGGCTTCCATTTACCCTTCTGTTAGCCCTCTTTGTACACATTGTCATTCCTCTACTGGCACATTCCTCCATATGGTGTGGCAATGCCCACTTATTTGCACCTATTGTGAGTCAGTGGTCGATGCTCTGAATGTTCTCTGTGACTTGGCTGTTAGGCCAGATCCACAAATTGTGTTACTAGTGATGGAAGATATTAAGACTACCAGATATCTGAAATTATTCTTGTTCTACACACTTTATTATGCTCGAAGGGAAATTCTTATGCGATGGAAACAGCCCACTTTGAGTTTTTTTTTTTTACTTTTTAGAACTCTGCAGGCTTCTTTTTGAAAGATATATTGTATGTTTGCCCCCTTATTTAGCTTTATTCTTATTCTGACACTTCAGCTTGAGAGTTAAAGGTCACTTGAATTCTCCACTGGCTGTCCTGCCAAATGCCTTACACCATAACAGTACCTATCACTTGGAGACTTCAGACGACCTATCAGAGACATTAACATTATACATTGTAATATATTAGCACTAATGCGGTGCGCTATAATGTGCTTGTGCTAATGCACCACACTGCAAGTGTGAATGGATCCTGACATTAGAGCTGTGGTATGTGGCTTGGGTAAACGGGTAAATTAAAATCTTTTATAGGTAAGATAGGTATTCATATTAATTTAAGGGTCATATCACCCAAACTGTTTTGCAGCAGTTATGGAATTGTCCTCTTTACTATACCAGGGATTCTGTAGCTAGCTAGAAATCACCCTAAAAGGAATCAAAGAACTGTGAAGCTGCAAAATTCTCTGCTTTAAAGTTGCTGATGTGACTTAGCTTTAGAACGAACATTCAGCTTCTTCAGAAAGGCATGACTAGTTTTCTTGAATTTTTTAGGGGACAAAGACTGATGGGTATTTAAATTTAAATCAACACTAGCAATGCTCGGCCTAATCTTTTAATTAGCCCCAGGGATTAGTGCTGCGTGCATGTTTACATACATTTGCACATCACGTGTGGGATTATAGGGGAAGTGTGCAGTGTTTGTCTTTCCTTCTACAAGATGTGCTTTGTGTATTTGCCAGTTTGTACCACAAGAGCAGCTGAGTACATTTCTAAACCCTCTGGTTTTATGTATTTTCTTACATTTTGCATTTCGGTACTCCTCTGCTTAATTTTGCAGAGTATGGCAAAGGTTAATGTGTTTATGACAAGGCCTGAGCTGGCAAATTTAGATGGACACTCCATTCAATAATTAAAACCTTAAATCTAAACACGGAGCACACTCTACTTGTCCTGTTCTTCAGTTGTCAGCCAGGCATTGTTGTAATATACCAGTCCACTCTACTATCTTTTTTCAGTAACCTGGTGATCTGAGAACACATGCTCGTGATGCAGGACAGTTGTTTCCAAACACTCCCACAGCAGGATCCTTGGTGCCTCGTATTTGTTATAGGTTTATAACAGGTTAATAGGTTGACAATACTGTTAATTTACGCAGTGCTTTATTCATGCTCATCAGTCCCTGCCCTTAGGGAGCCTACAGTCTAAGGTCCCTATCTCACACGCATGCATACATACACACACACTAGAGCCAATTTAGACAGGAGACAATTAACGTACTACCATGTCTTTGTTGAGTGCACCAAATGCCTTTACTAAGTTGCCTACTTAAAGAGACATGGGGGGCAATTTACTGAAACTGGAGAGTGTAAAATCTGGGGCAGCTCAGCATAGAAACCAAGGTTTTGGCCACGTTCACATTGGGTCAATTTGGCATGCAATTTGACTACTTTTGGCGACTTCGGGGGGCGATTTCAATAGACATCTGTGCATGAACCCGCACAGATATCTGTCAAATCACCGCAAAGTCGGACTGCATTGCCGGTTTGAAATCATCCAAGTTCAGCTGAACTCCCACAATCTCTAACCCGCAGCAGTGTGAACCTGGGCTTTTTGTCAAAGCCTAATTGAAAAAGCTGAAGTTAGAAGGTGATTGGCTACCATGCACAGCTGCACCAGATTTTGCACTCTCCAGTTTTAGTAAATTTCACCCATTGTCACCTTGGCCATTCAGGGCAAATTGACAGTGTCTTTGCAAAGGTGCCCCCGACACACTGTAACTCATCTTACTAGTGCTCCCCTGCTTCTCCTCCCTCCATTAGGACTGAGCACTGCTATATTACAAATGAAGTGATGTCCCCTAGCATCTGACACCGGCTGACACTGGGGGTTTTGTTACCAGCTGCAGCGGAGGAAGGCATTGGTATGGTGAGTATCAGAGGGATCCTTTGAAAAGACAGTGTCTCTATGTCTTGAATGGGCAAGGTGATGGTGTTTCTTTAAGCACAGTTGCCATTTTGCACTAGAAAGTTTATTGATTGGTTTTTACTTTTTTGATTTAATTTTTTTTTCTCGATTAAGAGCAGAAAAAAGGGAAAAAATTTTAATGAAAATTATTATGATGTGGGACCATGTGTACTGGGTGTCTGCTCCTAATTATGGAACAGCCCTTAGCTTTAAGGCAAATATTGCATTTCTTTGTTTTAAAAAGTAAAATGAGTCATGTTTAGCAATAGTGTTCCTTATTTCTGATCAAGCAATGACCCCATCGTTCTTTTTACGGTTACAGTGCAGACCTCTGACACATCACGTTGCTGTTCTGTCTCTCCTGCCTCGGCTTTTGCCATCGCTACTGCAGCAGCTGGACATGGAAGTCCACCAGGTGAGAGCAACAAAATGATTGAGACACTATATAGGCACTGTAGGGGGCATGTATTAAACTTTTCCAGCAATTTCTAAAATTTACAAAAGTTCCTCCTTTTTACATCACAGTTTCCTCAAAACTTAGTGAACGGTATATACCCTTCATCACGGGGAAAGGAGAGGCAGAGGCTGCTCTTAACCCTTTTTCTGCACCCTCCTAACAGCCCTTTAGGTCTTAATGCCAGGGGGCGGGGCTGTCTTCCCGGTGACGTGATTAGTTTGGCTGTCACAGTGCTCACATGGTTGAGAGCCCATCCCGCAGGTTCCCAATCACAAACAAAGACAGGGAGGTGCCTGTGCCAGCTTGGTCACTAAGCTTGGAGTGTGCAGTGAGCACCCTGTCAGTACAGAAACCTCTGCCACCATGAATATGCTGCATGTGGGTGTTAAGACCCAGCCTGTCTGCCATCGCACATATGCATTACATGGTTGGCAACATGTTAAAGGGCATGTGAAGCCACCGTTTTGCTGTTTTATTAACCCTTGTATGTTGGTACCTTTTTGTTGTGGGGATATTTGAATAGAATACAGAAGGATTTGAACATCTGCCTTTTCTTTTTGACTGTTTGAGTCTCATCAGGGAGCTTGTTTTTCTCTTCTTTTTACAGGGCCAGAGCCATTGAGCTTCCACAACTAGATGCAGTTAAAAGATATCAGGCTGTAATACCCAATCATAGCCAAACTGCCTGACAGTATTTCTAACCCTTCAACACTCAATCAAAAAAAAAAGAACTTTGAGGGCTCATCTCTCACCAACACTCTATATATTATTATTATTATTATTATTATTATTATTATTATTATTATTATTATTATTATATATTATACATTCCATTTCTGTATGCATGTATATTTTTTTCAGGTTACCTTATTTGTATCATTGCTCTTTTCTGACTGTTGGGTGTTTTGTTGTGCATACTCCTGGCAGCAGTGGCAGCAAAAGCAATCAGGGAAACACTGGGCAGCCTCTCAAACTCTCAGAGGACTCTCAAGCTGTCACACTATGCTGGAATCTAAAAAAAAAATGTGATCCACACAGCTGACCACCTTTACCAGTCCTTTACATATTGAGGTAGAAATGCTCACTTAGGAAAATGAAAGTACAGCCTAACATGGAGACGTTTGTGTTCACTTTGAATACACAATCATATACAAGAAAAATAAAGCAGCTATAAACACACATTTACCTTGTAGAGTTACAATGTTCTACCTTTTGGTAAATAAAACTCATTTAATATGTTCTGTATTTTAAAGCTGAACTCTAGCCTTCCCTTCAGTCTTGCACAGTTGTACAGGCTTCTCTTTCCTACTGAAATTGCTTACTACTCTCATAAACTGCAGCAATTTCAATAGAGTCTGCCTCATCCATCATCTTCTTGCCATTTCCTCTCCATCCTGATTGTCCCTGGCACACCTCTTTCATGCATTGTATTTCAGTCCTTATAGAGGCTCAGCGTTATTTGTGAGGGTTACCCACTTCAGCTCTGGAAGGTTTACTCCCCTTGCTGACCAGGCCATTTTTTACGACACGGCACTGTGTTTCTTTATCTGACAATTGCGCAGTTCTGCGACACTGTACCCAAAGACCATTTTGAAAAGAAAACAATATTTTGTACTTTCTGCTATGAAACATACCCAAAGAAAAAATTTAAAATATCCAATTTCTTCATCAGTTTAGGCCATTATGTATTCTGGTACATATTGTTGCTAAAAAAAATCCCAATAAGGGTATATTGATTGGTTTGTGTAAAAGTTATAGTGTCTACAAACGATGGGATATTTTCATTTATTTATTTTACCAGTAATGGCAGCAATCAGCGACTTATAGTGGGACTGTGATATTTTGGCAGACAAATCGGACACCTAACCAACACTTTTTGGGGTATCAGTGACACTAATACAGTGATCAGTGCTAAAAAATATGCACTGTCATTGTACTAATGACACTGCTGGGAAGGGGTTAAACATCAGGGACGATCAAAGGGTAAATGTATGCCTTAGATGTGCTTACTAACTGTGGGGGAGGTGCTTTGACTGGGGGGGGGGGCAAAGATCCATGTTCCTACTTAGCAGAAACACAGTATCAGTACCTTCCTCTCTGACAGAGCGGCAATCTGGCTTGTTTACATAGGCAGATTGTCATTCTGCCACTGTACTGTCTAATCGGTGGGCGCCGGTAGACATCGGGTCCGCGGTGCTCACCGCTGGGTCCCTGCTGTGTATAATCATGGCAGGAGCAGGTCATTGGCATTACATGATCTGGCACAAAGCGGTCACCTAGGGCAGTATTCATGCAAATGCAGCCTACCTAGGAAAAGAAATGACCCAGACTGATATTCACCCATAATGACATTTTGAATTTTGCATAACTTCTCCTATGAGTCAGTGTATTGTTTGCATCAGGGAAGAGGACTCTTGATAGGAGTACTGAGGCTGGGTGCTGTGGAAGGTATGTACAGCACTCTGCTGGCTCACCAGCACCAGCCATGATCTGTCTACATTGCATAGAGAAGAATATGTTATATCACTGGGTCCAAAATAAGGTATGTAATGAAAACATGGGTGGACAGGATAAAATATGAGAAGATTCAATTTCAGCTTTAGTGTTACATATATAGTTACATAGTAGGCGAGGTTGAAAAAAAGTCCATCAAGTCCAACCTATGTGTGATTATGTGTCAGTATTACATTGTATATCCCTGTATGTTGCGGTCATTCAGGTGCTTATCTAATAGTTTCTTGAAGCTATCGATGCTCCCCGCTGAGACCACCGCCTGTGGAAGGGAATTCCACATCCTTGCCGCTCTTACAGTAAAGAACCCTCTACGTAGTTTAAGGTTAAACCTCTTTTCTTCTAATTTTAATGAGTGGCCACGAGTCTTGTTAAACTCTCTTCTGCGAAAAAGTTTTATTTCTATTGTAGGGTCACCAGTACGGTATTTGTATATTGAAATCATATCCCCTCTCAAGCATCTCTTCTCTAGAGAGAATAAGTTCAGTGCTCGCAACCTTTCCTCATAACTAAGATCCTCCAGACCCTTTATTAGCTTTGTTGCCCTTCTTTGTACTCGCTCCATTTCCAGTACATCCTTCCTGAGGACTGGTGCCCAGAACTGGATAGCATACTCTAGGTGCGGCCGGACCAGAGTCTTGTAGTGTAGGAGAATAATTTTTTTATCTCTGGAGTTGATCCCTTTTTTAATGCATGCCAATATTCTGTTTGCTTTGTTAGCAGCAGCTTGGCATTGCATGCCATTGCTGAGCCTGTCATCTAGTAGGACCCCAAGTCCTTTTCCATCCTAGATTCCCCCAGAGGTTCTCCCCCCAGTGTATAGATTGCATTCATATTTTTGCCACCCAAATGCATTATTTTACATTTTTCTACATTGAACCTCATCTGCCATGTAGTTGCCCACCCCATTCATTTGTTCAGATCTTTTTGCAAGGTTTCCACATCCTGCGGAAAAGTTATTGCCCTGCTTAGCTTAGTGTCGTCTGCAAATACAGAGATTGAACTGTTTATCCCATCCTCCAGGTCGTTTATGAACAAATTAAATAGGATTGGTCCCAGCACAGAACCCTGGGGAACCCCACTACCTACCCCTGACCATTCTGAGTACTCCCCATTTATCACCACCCTCTGAACTCGCCCTTGTAGCCAGTTTTCAATCCATGTACTCACCCTATGGTCCATGCCAACGGACCTTATTTTGTACAGTAAACGTTTATGGGGAACTGTGTCAAATGCTTTTGCAAAATCCAGATACACCATGTCTACGGGCCTTACTTTATCTAGATGGCAACTCACCTCCTCATAGAAGGTTAGTAGATTGGTTTGGCAAGAACGATTCTTCATGAATCCATGCTGATTACTGCTAATGATACCGTTCTCATTACGGAAATCTTGTATATAGTCCCTTATCATCCCCTCCAAGAGTTTACATACTATTGATGTTAGGCTAACTGGTCTGTAATTCCCAGGGAGGTATTTTGGGCCCTTTTTAAATATTGGTGCTACATTGGCTTTTTTCCAATCAGCTGGTACCATTCCAGTCAGTAGACTGTTGCTAGTGCTATTCATCTTTTTAGAACACCCAACATACTTCTTTACAGGCTGTCAGAAAAACATTTGCCTAGCAGAGAAAAAATAAAGAACAGCTATATTTTACCAGAACCTTCTGACATAGCTCTGATAACATGATAATGACCCCAAACCACACCAGAAGCTGAGGGTAAAAGGGGTGGGCTGGCCAAGCATGTCTCCAGATCTAAGCCCTATTGAGCATCTGTGGGGCATTCTCAAACGGAAGGTATTGGAGTACAAGGTCTCTAACATCCACCAGCTCTGTGATGTCGTCATGGAGGAGTGGAAGAGGACTCCAGTGGCAACCTGTGAAGCTCTGGTGACATTTTCACTTAGGGGTGTACTCACTTTTGTTGCCAGCGGTTTAGACATTAATTGCTGTGTGTTGAGTTATTTTGAGGGGACAGCAAATTTACACTGTTATACAAGCTGTACACTCACTACTTTACATTGGATTAAAGTGTCTTTTCTTCAGTGTTGTCACATGAAAAGATATAATAAAATATTTACAAAAATGTGAAGGGTGTACTAACTTTTGTGAGATACAGTATATATACTGTATATGTGTGTATATATATATATAGTTCTACTTTAGCATCAAGCATTTGGTGACTCTTTAAACCCTTGCACACCCTCTATAAAAATAGCTGCAGTAGAGGTTATATATAGGGGATGATTTACAATAAATGAAGCAAATACATACTGTAGCAATTGTATAAAGGGCTTGTGCTTAGCTTTAAACCTCACTGTGTGTTTGCTTCATGTGTTTCTATGCTGTCTTTAATCTTATGTAACATCTGTCCTCACAGATGTGTGCTGTTACACAAGAGAAACCTCATCATTGTTCTCATGACAGCTAATTTGTAATAGAATTTTAATATGTATTATAATGTATGCAGAGCAATAAGAGGCAACCAACACGCCGCAGTTTCATGTGAATAAGGTTCATAAATCACAACACTGTCTGCACGTGGGGTGAACAAGTGCTAACACTGCTGCCAGTGACTGATAAGATGTACACTAATGGGGTTGTTTTGTCATAGTCCGTGTCAGAGAAATCATACATAAAGATCTATGTCAAAGCATGGAGTCCTTCCATAGATGGATCTAAATGTATAATTCTAGATGCGTTTCGAAAGTAAGCATTTTAGAGATGTAGGCATCGGTAATGAAAAATAGTCTCAGTTGAGAGTCCTTCCTGTGAACGCTGGGGTATTATATGTAACTGGTGCAAAGACATTTGCAGAAAGCGTACCTTATTTAACCAGGGGTCCATTTAAAAATTGCAATATAACCACAAAGATCCTCAATGGAAGTGCTGAGGGATTCTAAAAGTCTGTACAGCCACAGACTTATAGAATCCCTCAACACTTCCATTGAGGATCTTTGTGGTTATATTGTTAAGTTTGGGCATCAGAATTGGTGATCACGTTTTAACTCCCAGCTGCGAGGGATTTTAGTTTTGTTCCACCCAGTGGCGGAATTATAGGGGTCGCTGAGATCGCCATGGCGACCGCCCCCCTTGCTGCAGGGGGCCCTTAAGGGCCCCCCGTACTCTTCGATAGGAGGAACGGCAGGGGCGGTTGAGACGAGCTCATCAGCCGAACTGTAATCGGCACTGACTGTGCAGGGAGCTCATCAAAGTGAAAGCACAGTGTGTGCTGTGCTCTTTGTCTCCCCCTGCAGTGCAGTACCTGGCAGGAAAAGCTAAGGTAAAGGTCTGACTTTTTTTTATAAGACTATCAATCTATCTATCTACTGTATGTGTGTTTATATGTGTGTATGTATGCATGTGTGTGTGCATATGTATGTGTGTGTGCATATGTATGTGTGTGTATGTATGCATGTGTGTGTGCATATGTATGTGTATGTGCATGTATGTATCCATATGTATGTATGTGAGTGTGCATGTGAGTGTGTATGTATGTATGTACGTGAGTGTGCATGTATGTATGTATGTGAGTGTGCATGTATGTATGTATGTATGTGAGTGTGCATGTATGTATGTATGTGAGTGTGCATGTATGTGCATGTGTTTATCAGTGGCGGTGCATCCATAAGGGCGCACAGGTGCCACCCCCTCTCTCCAGCCACCCCCTCCCTCTATGACCAATGGATAGATTCATGCATAGCATGAATCTATACATGGCCACCACTGCCACCCCCATATTTAGGTGTCCGGCCCCTTTTCGGGCGCCGGGCGCCTGAATTACAGCGGCAGGGGGATGTTTTTAAGCACCTGATTAGATCCATAGGCTCTAATAGGCTTCAAAATAGGTGAACTGCGAGTGCCATGCTTGGCACTCATAGTCCACCCAGGTGTGTTAATATTCACTTTCCTAACACTGAACTGCCTTTCCAGCAATCAGGTGTGCGGGTCTGTTACCCGTCACCAGGGGTTGAGTTCGACTCGAACTCGAAGCTCATCCCTGCCAGTCACCTGATTGGCTGAAACGATATGCGCGGCTATTGGATGCCTATCAGGAGGAGAGGACGGGAGATGAGGACGGCAGGAGACGCATGGAGGACCCCGCTCGTGGTCGTCACCTGCTGTCCCCCCGAGACAGACGGCGAGCGGGCGGGGGGGGATTCACAGTGGCAGCATTCGATGGCACAGTTGCAACATTTGATGGCACACTGGCAGTATTTAATGGGCACACTGGCGGCATTTAATGGGCACAGTGGCAGCATTCAATGGCACAGTTGCAGCATTTGATGGCACACTGGCAGCATTTGATGGGCACAGTGGCAGCATTTGATGGGCACAGTGGTGGCATTTGATGGCACAGTGGCAGACTTCGATGGGCACAGTGGCAGTGTTTGATGGGCACACTGGCGGCATTTGATGGCACAGCGGCAGAGTTTGATAGGCACAGTGGCAACATTTGATGGGCACAGTGGCGGCATTTGATGGCACAGTGGCTGCGTTTGATGGCACAGTGGCTGCAATTGATGTTTCTTTTTCTAAATTTCTCAGTTTGCTTGCGCCTCCCTAAAAATTTTGAGCACCAGCCGCCACTGGTTTATATGTGCATTTATATATATATATATGTGTGTGTTTCTATATATGTGTGTGTGTGTGTTTATATGTATGTATGAACATTTAGGTATACGCTTTTAATCCTGATCCCCTATATGTGTACAATCAGAACCGATTTCTTTATTTTTTTTGCTTGTTCATAGTACCAGCAAAAAATGCTGTTCCTGCGAAATTGATCCATGCTCTGTTCGCTTTTCAGAGGCATTTGACAGCCGGTAAAGAGGCAATATGTTGCCTACTGACCGCCTGTTTTAACACCTTAAATGCATCATCACTATCCCGCAACTGCATGCAATGCACACAGTTGCAGGGTGGTTGCAGTGCAGCCTCATTCACCTAGGGGTGTACTTCAAGGGTGCCCTGACTGGAAAAAGATTGAAAAACACCGACATAAAGGAACCCATCTCTCCATTTTTCTCCTGCAGCCGCTGAATTCCTGTGAGAGGCAGAGGAGGAGAAGCAGGGGGAAATGGAGAAATCGGTTCCTTTATATGCAACCACTCACTTGTGACCGGGCCCCGGTGCTCTGCCATCGGGCTCGGAGAAAAGAGCCCTGTCCGGGGGTCAGGGGGGCCCTTCATGGTTTCTTGCATCGGGGCCCTGAAGGTTCTAGTTACGCCACTGGTTCCACCATTTTATGAACTGAGTATTATTGCATAGTGCCTGAATTGTTTGTTTTGTAATTAAAAAGTGCAATATGGCTTTATCATGGCTATACTGGTGATTGGAGAAAAAAAAAAAAAAAAAACACTGCACATTTATAAATACAAAACAAAGGGTTCCCCTGAGTGGACTTTTCCGGCACTTGCAAAGGTAAACAGGTAGGGTATATAGGAAAATATAGAGGGCGTTTTTATGTGTAGTAAAAAAGGGTTTAATTTTATTAATAATGAAAAGTACATAGGATAAAAACAAGCAATAAATGTATACAGTCACAATAAAACTACATAGTAGCCATGATGAACAAAACACAATTAATGATGAGAAAGCTCTTCTCAAGCCCGACGCGTTTCGGGGTACTGAGTATCTGTACGGTCCTTCTTCAGGGGCAAAATTGAGAGAGAGAGTTTCATCTAGGCTAATTGGGAAGGGAGAGAGACAAGGTCAGGTGGTTGGTAGAACCTGGGGCAACATTAGATAATAAATTGGGATGATCAGTTGATCACCTACCTGAAAGTATGCAGGCAATTGCTTAGCCACATTAGCCACACTCTACCATTCTCAAGTCCATTCTTACCCTGGACTCTGCTGGCCATTTCTGGTATACTTACTCTGTGTCCTTACCTACATCCCATATATCATGGTTTTGGTCATGGTCATATATCATGGTCTTGTTTGCAGCTGTACCACCGTATATATTTATCTATATAGTACTCATTATGGAAATTTTCCACTATATATACATACTATATTGGTTTTGGGACATGTAATTGCACTCTACTCTTATTTTATACTACATTGAACCCAAATTCTCATTTATATACATATATATATTTTTCCATTATAATATAGGTTGTACTGTACCCCTTTTTTGGTTAAATCTTATTTGATATAATTATACACACCATTTATCACCTCATTCTCACTGAGGTACATATTTACATATTCAGCTACTTTTCCATGGACCCTTCCCTAAGGTCCTTTCTATATATTTTCTTATTTTCTGGGGACGCCTTCCTGTGACCTCAGCACGCCGCTCCGGTTTGCACACGCCCGGGTCGGGCGGGACGGGAGTTTTTGTCACATACAACAACCCCCCATGGTGACTGCAGCCTACCATCCTGCATTGTTCGCCATCCAGATAGCTGGACCTACACCAGCTACAATACCAATACTCACTACTATATCCTGCCCCCCCTTTCATATCCCTCCTTGTTTTTACAAATTTTCACAAGCAATTGCCCGCATACTTTCAGGTAGGTGATCAACTGATCATCCCAATTTATTATCTAATGTTGCCCCAGGTTCTACCAACCACCTGACCTTGTCTCTCTCCCTTCCCAATTAGCCTAGATGAAACTCTCTCTCTCAATTTTGCCCCTGAAGAAGGACCGTACAGATACTCAGTACCCCGAAACGCATCGGGCTTGAGAAGAGCTTTCTCATCATTAATTGTGTTTTGTTCATCATGGCTACTATGTAGTTTTATTGTGACTGTATACATTTATTGCTTGTTTTTATCCTATGTACTTTTCATTATTAATAAAATTAAACCCTTTTTTACTACACATAAAAACGCCTTCTATATTTTCCTATATACCCTACCTGTTTACCTTTGCAAGTGCCGGAAAAGTCCACTCAGGGGAACCCTTTGTTTTGTATCCATAGATTATTGGACGTGGCACGGCTCCCTTTCCTAAACTAGTTGGTCACCCCCTCTTTCTGTTCAATGTTTCTTTGGTAGCAAATACCATTCCCCACTTGACCAACATCTTTAGGTTATTATTATACAAATTTATACATTAACACCCTTAAGGGGATTGATTCCCCTCCTTTTATCTTACTTCCCCTTCGGGGTAGCATTGCTCCCCCCCTCTGATATTCCTAAATTCCAATATTCCCACATTCAGAAATAAAAAAAATCTTTCTTTTCCCCTTTACAAAATGACTTCCGAGATGGAGACTTCCCATTTCGAAAATATATTTTTAGGTCAGGATTGGGAAACCTTGATGCAACAGTATTTGGACAAATTCGGTGACACCGACCGAACTGAAGCAGAGATTTCCTCCCTGTTTTTCAAACTTTCCAAAAATCTAGAAAAAAAGTCCTCATTTTTTTGGCATGTGAGGTCATTCCAAGAATATATGAGAAGCAATATCAACCCGTTGGGTCTTCGCATCCAGATCTTCCCCACCCTGGAGGATCTGGATGCGACTTTTAGATCCACATGTGAAAACGCTCTACAGACATGCTCACGCAACCTTATGCAGTTACTTATAGATGAATACACAAAAAGATCTTCAGTACTGGATATTGAAATTACTAGGATCTGTGAACTTCTAAAAAAATTCCAGGCACATCCCTCAGTTTCCACTAAAGAGAACAAACTCAAAATTCACCTTGAGTCTTTCAATAAAAACATTCTGATTAAGAAAAATTCTAAATTTCATAGGGACAAAAATGCATTTGAGGCCGGAAAGGCCTACAAATGGAACCAGAACAATAGGACAATTAGGCATTACTATACACCTCAAAACCCCCCTCCCAATAAATCGGCATCACATATTCCTCCACTTATTATCTCCAAAGCCAAACCCTCCCTTGGCACCAAACGCCAACTTTCTGGTGACTCCACTCCAGACCAGAAGTCCAAAAAATCTAGTGCAGAAAAGAAGTCAAACCCCCCTTCCACTACACACTCTGATAATACCACGAGAGGACCCCCGTCCAACCACTCTACACAGGCACCCCCACCCCCCCTTTCTCAAAACACTAGCAATGCACACGAGCCCAGCCGCAATGATTCTTCTTTTTTAGATCTAGTGTTGGCTGGCCTAAAACCACCTCCACCAAACCTCAACACCTATACACAATTGACACTATAAATTCATCACCCAACAATGACGTTTATTCGGACAACGATCTGAGCATTATTAACCTATCCTCTCACTCCCTCACCACCAACGAAATTGCCATCCTGAAAAAAGGATTGAATTTTTGTCCAGACCATAGACTGGACAAATTCGAATTCTATAAAGATCTCCAACTCTTTATCCGGAAAGTAATTCTTAGGAAACTTTATCAGAAACAGGATACTAAAACTACCGTTACCCCCCAGGAAAATCGTGCTCTGGACCAACTTGTTGCACTATTGGAGGAGAGTGATACATCTGATCTGATCGATCAGATTGACCTCTCACGTATCCTTCAACAAATAGACGACTCAGACGCTTACCCTCACCCGGGCACTTCCAAACTAAAGAAAAAATCGGACTTGTGCCCACCACCGAGCACGTGTCCGAATGCAGCAACCTTTCTCAAACTGGTCAACAATGATCTGGATAAATTGAGAATCAAACAACAGGAACCCCCTAACCTAAACCCAAAAGAACTAGAGGCACTCAAATCCCTAAAGGCTAATGACACTATTACCATAAAACCCTCAGACAAGGGTGGTAATGTTGTGGTATTGGACAACAACCACTACATTAAAATGTGCAGCAAAATTCTCAACAATGCAGACTGGTATCGGCGTATGCCGGCCTCCATTGTTGAGAAGTATAACAAAGAATTCTATGCATTGGTTGATGCTGCATTCCTTAACCATACTATCAGTAAGGCCACTTGGACCTTTATAAGAAATAATTTTCCCAAGACCCCCACGTTCTATGCACTCCCCAAAGTGCACAAAAACCTCAGAGACCCACCGGGTAGGCCGATTATTTCCGGTGTGGGCTCAATAAGCGAAAATGCCAGCAAACTCATTGATGAATATCTCAGACCCTGCGTGGTATCCCTGGCCTCCTATGTAAAGGACACTGGTCATTTGCTACAAATTTTGGATCACCTCTCTATCTCGGATCGAGCTCTACTAGTCACTATTGACGTGGAGACACTCTATAGCTCCATTCCACATGTATTGGGTTTGGCAGCAATTAGACACATACTTCAGAGAAGATCACACTCCGTCTCTAGTTACAACGAATTCATCATTGAACTGCTCGAGTACATCCTTACCCACAATGTCTTTACCTTCCTCGGCTCCCACTACCTCCAGGTGCAGGGAGTGGCGATGGGGACATGTTGTGTCCCGTCGTATGCTAACCTGTACCTGGGGGAGTGGGAGAGAGCTTTGTTTTCAGATGAGAACCTTACTCAATACACCAACCACATTCACACGTGGTATCGATACATAGACAATATTCTGGTCGTGTGGGAGGGTCCCGCGGATGTACTCGAGCAGTTCATACTTCGGATGAATAAGAATGATTTTAATCTTACATTCACCATGTCCTTTGATAACACTCATGTAACTTTTTTGGATGTCGAGATTTTTAAGGATGGACAGGGCAAACTTTCCACCAAATTGTTTAGGAAGAGTACTGCTGGTAATACCATATTACACGCTGCTAGCTCTCATCCCAAACCCCTAATTGACTCTATTCCCTACTCCCAGTACATTAGAATCAAGCGCAACTGTACAGACAATAGTAGCTTCCTCTTAGAGGCTGGTGCCCTTCGAGATAGGTTGTTACTGCGGGGCTATTCTCATAAATCCCTTAAAAGAGCGTTTCGTAAAGCCAATAACAAATCTAGACAAACACTCCTCCATCCCACTAAACAACAAAAAGACTCTTATCCACTCAGCATTATTACAACATATCATCAACAACATCATCAAACCAAAAGAATAATCGAAAAATATTGGCACCTATTGGCCCTAGACCCTAGCCTGGGCCACTTAGTTCCAGAAAAGCCTCACTTCACCTTCAGAAGAGCTACCTCCATTGGTGACCAGATCACCAAAAATGAGTTCAGACCACCTACAATCCACTGCAAATATAGGGGCACTTTTGCCTGCGGCTCATGCCATTACTGTGGCTATATGCTCACACAAAAAAATCCTATGCTTCCAAACGGAAAACCCTTCTTTCCTAGGCATTTTGCAAACTGCAGAACCACTGGGGTGGTTTATCTACTCCAGTGCAGCTGCAGCTGCTTCTACGTAGGAAAGACTAAACTCGAGTTCTGGCGACGAGCCTACAGGCATATTGTGGCTATGAAAACAGCGGACCCTGATCTACCCCTTGGCCGACATGTAACCTTGGTACATGGAGGCAAATTTCCCTCCATCAAATTTTTAATTTTGGACCGTATACACCCCAGCCCCAGAGGGGGTAATTGGAATAAAATCTTACTTCAGAGAGAACTCAAATGGATCCACCTACTCAAGGCCACCATACCCCCAGGCCTCAATGAAGCGGTTTGTTTTAAACCCTTCCTACAAGGCTTTAATTCTGGAGGTATGGAAAAATAGGGTCACGGCCACGTTAAAAGAAAATGTGAATATATTTCTGGTTTCTCCACATTCTATTGGTTTGTTACAGTTGTTAAAATTCTTGGTTTTGATTAGCTTTGTACACCAAGCTGTAGGTCCGTCATATACATGCTCCCCCTTTTCCCTCCCTCCCCTCCCTGCCCCCTCCCTTTCAACCTTATTTTCCCCATCCCTCCCCCCCCCTCCTCCTTTCCCTTCCCCCCCTTTCCCCCTCCCCTTCCCCCATAAATTCCCCCCCCCCCCCTTTTTTTTTTTTTTCCCTCACCCTTCTCTAGCATTACATTCATTATTGGCCCTTGGTCCTCATGCATTCCCCTATTAAGTTTTCAGTTGGTACCCCAGGGGACCATGTATTTTGACGCACAATCAGCTTGGTAGCTTCCCCCCTGTATAAACATGTAACCAAAAATACCCCCCTGCCTTCTCTTCCTGATGCTATGTTCCCTGCCCCCCCCCCCCCCCTTACACTGGATATGTATACAATGTATCCATGTTTGCCTTCTTCCCCCCTTCTCTACTCAAATATATACTTATGCCTGTTGTATATGTATTTTTCATTGGTATCTGTATTTGTATATCCTCTATGTGTATAGAGGCAGACTGTTTATCTATTGATATTTGTCACACTGTGTATTATCTCACTATGCCTATTGTCCCATGCCCTAATCTACAACTTTAAATTCTCTAGTATTATCTAGATTTCCCTCTCTACTTGGCCAGCAACTAACTTGCTTTGTTGCAGGCGGTCCCTGTACACTGGGAATATATAGACATGCATACTCCATTATGAGTTACTCCTTGGTACATGATTTCTCATATGACCCTTCCGGGTTGTTTATTGTGGCACGGTCTCCCTTCCCCCGTCCCCCCCGGGGCGCTGGTGACCGGAGCGGCTGCCCGGCACGGAAAGCCGCTACAAGAATATCTTGGGCGGCGCCTAGGGAGGTATCTGGGCGTTCCTCCATCCTACGCCCACTGCCTCCATGTTGCCACTCCGGCGGGCATGCGCAGTCCGCCGGAGTGGCACTTCCGTGCCGGTGGGGCGGATGTGCGCGACGCTGCTCCAAACGCCGTGATGTTCGCGCATGCGCGGTTGGGGCGGCGCCGCGCACGCACACCTTGGGGGGTCAGTTTCAGTACGTCCCTGTCTACGCTGGTCACATCACAGCTGTGCCTCATTCTGACGCCAGCTGATCTAATTTCTCTACACCTTATTAACCAGCCCCACTCACTACCTATCAAGGCGCCACAATTGCTGGACGCTGGGCTGTGAGGTTGTGGTTACGCATCTCTGTCTCCACCTAAGGTAGGATTTCCTAGTTACTTGTTGTTCTTACTTTTACCTTCCTAACTATTCCAGTTCCAGGTACACCTATTACGCCTAATTACTCCAGTTCTAGGTACACCTATTACTCCTCTGCTTAGCCACATTAGCCACACTCTACCATTCTCAAGTCCATTCTTACCCTGGACTCTGCTGGCCATTTCTGGTATACTTACTCTGTGTCCTTACCTACATCCCATATATCATGGTTTTGGTCATGGTCATATATCATGGTCTTGTTTGCAGCTGTACCACCGTATATATTTATCTATATAGTACTCATTATGGAAATTTTCCACTATATATATACATACTATATTGGTTTTGGGACATGTAATTGCACTCTACTCTTATTTTATACTACATTGAACCCAAATTCTCATTTATATACATATATATATTTTTCCATTATAATATAGGTTGTACTGTACCCCTTTTTTGGTTAAATCTTATTTGATATAATTATACACACCATTTATCACCTCATTCTCACTGAGGTGCATATTTACATATTCAGCTACTTTTCCATGGACCCTTCCCTAAGGTCCTTTCTATATATTTTCTTATTTTCTAGGGACGCCTTCCTGTGACCTCAGCACGCCGCTCCGGTTTGCACGCGCCCGGGTCGGGCGGGACGGGAGTTTTTGTCACATACAACAACCCCCCATGGTGACTGCAGCCTACCATCCTGCATTGTTCGCCATCCAGATAGCTGGACCTACACCAGCTACAATACCAATATTCACTACTATATCCTGCCCCCCCTTTCATATCCCTCCTTGTTTTTACAAATTTTCACAAGCAATTGCCTGCATACTTTCAGGTAGGTGATCAACTGATCATCCCAATTTATTATCTAATGTTGCCCCAGGTTCTACCAACCACCTGACCTTGTCTCTCTCCCTTCCCAATTAGCCTAGATGAAACTCTCTCTCTCAATTTTGCCCCTGAAGAAGGACCGTACAGATACTCAGTACCCCGAAACGCGTCGGGCTTGAGAAGAGCTTTCTCATCATTAATTGTGTTTTGTTCATCATGGCTACTATGTAGTTTTATTGTGACTGTATACATTTATTGCTTGTTTTTATCCTATGTACTTTTCATTATTAATAAAATTAAACCCTTTTTTACTACACATAAAAACGCCCTCTATATTTTCCTATATACCCTACCTGTTTACCTTTGCAAGTGCCGGAAAAGTCCACTCAGGGGAACCCTTTGTTTTGTATCCATAGATTATTGGACGTGGCACGGCTCCCTTTCCTAAACTAGTTGGTCACCCCCTCTTTCTGTTCTCTGCACATTTATAAAGCACATCAGTCCGCAACCAACAGGTTAGAATAAAAATGAATGGAAGAGTAGAGAACGCCTCCCCCTCTTCTCTTCATCAAAACATAGAGGAGGTTTTCTGTAGCCCACAGAGATAGCACAATGCACAAAGAACAATGCTGGCTGATACCAGTCATCACACACAGTGAACACAGTAGGTTATCAACTCACAATATTTATGGCAGAATCAAAATGATTTCATTGTATATTATATTATATATTATATATTTTACCTGGAAGGAAATCTGAGATTAAATTTTGCAATTTAAAGCCATTTTTTAAGTTTAGTTTAAAGCAGAAGTAAACCTATCGATTTAACAGTTTAAAAAAACGGGAATGTAACTGTCACATTGGTTGTGCTTTAAAACTGTCAAACCATCCAATGGCTGCTGTCATAACTGATCGCACACCACAACAGTTACATTCCCGGCACGTACCGGGAAGGTAAACTGTCACATTGGTTATGCTCTCAACCACACTGTCAAACCATCCAATGCCTGGTGTCATAACTGATCACATGTGCAGCATCATGGCAGTTGCAGATTAAACAGAAGCCAAGATGGCAGCTTCCTTGCCTGAAAACGATAGGAGTGTTTACTTCCACTTTAACTGTTTAGCCATGAAAACTCTCCTTTTCAAACTTTCATAATTGGGAAAAGATTTAGTTGTGCCACACATTGTGTAACAAAGTATAGCGGTATACAATGTTATTTTAATTAACAACAAAATACTCCTGCGTAGTTATAGGCAATATCTACTCAAATGTCTACAGCAAATCTTTCATATTACTTGAAGCATTAGACAAATGTCTGATATTGGTCAGTGTTCAGTAATGCTAATAATGCAGATTGTACAATTGGCACAATATCTGAGCATACAATGGCTGCAGTGTTATCCTACTAGAAAGTTTTCCTCTGCTGTTGGTGTTTCTGCCCTGAATTCCAGACATTCAACCCATATTGAAGTCGCAAAGAAAAAAATGCATTCACATACACTTTATACTAACAGCCTTTACTTTCATAGTCTTACATACCTCCCAACCATCCCTGATTCACCGGGACCGTCCCAGAAATTGATGTATGTCCTAGAGTCCCGGCGAATCAGGGCTGAGTCCCAGAATGGAGCCCAGTGCCGGAACAAGTTCGGCACTGGGCTCCAAGGACTCGCCGAGCAGGGGCGCACTAGCGCGGGGACCAGTCACAACCCACCTTTGGCTTGTGCGGTGTGTCCGGGCTCGGCGCGTCGCAAGGAAAGATTTCTACAACAACCGGCATCTCTCTCCACTGCCTGCATCTGACACAGAGCTGAGCGGAGCGCACTGAACCTGCCCCCTCCTCCTGTGGTATTTTCCGGAGGAGGCACACCGCTCTGAGCAGCGCTGATCTGGTGTTTGCAGGGATGTACATAAGGGTGGAGGGTTAGGGTGGTCCAAACACCCCCTCCCTCCAGAGCATCCTGCCCAAGGTTGCCAAATAAGGAGCTTTGCTCCTGTCTATTATTGCCTGGACCAGTACAAGCAGTGCAAATGTCCGCCTACCGATTAGATCACACTGCGCATGTGTAGCTTCCAAGCCAGCCAATTTTAGATCGGCTGAACTCGGGCACCTGTGATGTCAGAGCCAGCATGGAGTTTGCACAGTGTGGGTCACGGTGGATTATTCAAAGCCTTCTCTTGCCAGCTGTGACACTGCTACTCTCACTATGTAGCCAGGCACAGCACTGTTTTTGTTGGATGGGGGCCTGTACATTAAAGGAGAAGTACAGCCATAGCTTGTATGTTCCTGGCTTGCTGAGAATGCTAGCTGCCACATTTGCTTGTGCTTTCAACCAAACTGTCAAACCATCAAATGGCTGGAGTCATAACTGATCACATGTGTTGCGTCATAGTTACATAGTCGGTAAGGTTGAAAAAAGACACCAGTCCATCCAGCACAACCTTTGTGTGAGTGTGCATATGTTTTTGCCAATAGTAAATTGCATACTCCTGTATGTTGTGATAATTAAGGTGCCCATCTAATAGTTTTTTTAAACTATAGACACTCCCTGCTGATTACACTGCTTGTGGAAGAGAATTCCATATCTAGTAAAGAACCCTCTACGCAGTTTAAGGTTAAACCGCTTCTCTTCCAATTTCAGTGAATGGCCACTGGTCTTTTTAAACTCCCTCTCACTGAAAAGTTTTTTACCTGTGCTAGGGTCATCAGTAAGGTATTTGTATATCGCTAGCATATCCCATATCAAGCGTCTCCTTTTCAAAGAGCAGAAGTTCAATGCTTGGAGTCTTTCCCCATAGCTGAGATCCTCTAGTCCCTATAATAGCTTTGTAGCCCTTCTCTGAACTCTTTCCAGTTCCAGCACAGGCATACTGGACAGCATACTCAAGATGCAGCCGGACCAGAGTCTTGTAGAGTGGGAGAATTATCGTTTTATCTCTGGAGTAAATCACCTTTTTAATGCATGCCAATATTCTGTTAGCTTTGCTTGCAGCAGCTTGGCATTGCATGTCACTGCTGAGCCTGTCATCTAAGACCCCCAGTTCCTTTTCCATCCTGGATTCCCCCAAAGATTCTCCCCTAGCGAGCAACTTGAATGCGTATTTTTAGAACTCAAATGCATTACCTTACATTTTTCAACATTAAACCATTATTTGCCATGTAGTTGCCAACCCCATTATTTTATTTAGGTCTTCTTGTAAGGTTTAAAACATTTTTTGTAAGGTTTCCACATCCTGCACATAAGTTATTGCCCTGCTTAGCTTTGTATCATCCACAAATACAGAGATTGAGCTATTTATCTCATCCTCTATATCATTTATAAATAAAATAAACAGAATTGGTCCCAGGACAGATCCCTGGGGGACCCCACTTACCAAACTGGATCTGAGTACTTGCTATCTATCACCACCCTTTGGACCCTCAGACCCGCCCCCTGTAGCCAGATTTTAATCCAGGTATATACCCTATGGTCCATGCCTCAGTTTGTAAAGTAAACATTTGTGGGGAACTGTATCAGATGTCTTTGCAAAATCCAGATACACTAGAGTTGCCACCTCATCCCTTTAAAACCGAACACATATGAATTACACAGTTTCTGTGGCTGATTAAGGTGATAATTAAACTCACTTGGTGCCTTATCTGCATGAAATTAGCCTCAGAACCTGTGTAATTAATATGTGTTCGGGTTTAAAGGGATGAGGTGGCAACCCTAAGATACACCACATCCACAGGCATTCCTTTACCTAGATGGCAGCTCACTTCCTCGTAGAATGTTAATAGATTGGTCTGGCAAGAACAATTCTTCACGAATCCATGCTGATTACTACTAATGATACTGTTTTCATTACTAAAATCTTAGATATAGTCCCTTATCCCCTTCCAATAGCTTGAATACTATTGATGTTATACTGACTGGCCTGTAATTTCCAGGGATATATCTCAGGCCTTTTTTAAATATTGGTACCATGTTGGCTTTCCTCCAACGTGGCTGGTAGCATTCCAGTCAGTAAACTGTCCATCGTGGCATTTGCAAATCAAACATAGATTAAGATGGCAGCTTCCTTGACTGAAAGGGATGGCTTTAGTCCAGCTTTAAGGTTTACATTAATTTTAACTATGGAATTAAACACCCATGGTGACCAAGACTTCCTGGACACTGGTGTGAATTCAGAGTATAAGCCACCTTGCCTAATTGTGAATTCATACCTTTAGTAAAGTATTTTAATGTTTATCCCATATGATCCCCACAGCTCTCAAAATGTCAGGCCATTTGAAAGAAGAGACCTGTCAGAAATGTGTTCTTTTCTGGTATTTGTTGCAGTCGGCTGTGAGAACAGGTGGAGCTGTTTACAGAAGGTGAAAATCCCATTAAAATATTTTTCTTCATTCTGTACTTTCATCAAGTTATAGAAATTTCATTCTAATTGCAAGCTAGGGCCAAAAGAGTATAATTTCTGTCTGCTTCATACTACATTATAATTAGGAAAATTGCAGGGAAAGGCAAGACATACATTGTCTGGGATCTGTTTATATACATATCAGTTTAGAAGTAACCTTGGAGCAGCAATGAATAATCTCTTCAGGTGTGATGACATATAATCACTGTCAGCTTCTGGCATAGGTGATAACAGACTGGGGCATTTAATTGCAGCCTTTGTTGCAGCTGCACACAGAATATTGGTATCTAGGCGCTCAGCTTCCTCCTAACTTGCCTCTTTATTTACACTGTCTCCCAGTTTTTACATGTCAGTGTGGATGAAAATAAACACACTTCAGGGCTTGCTGTCTTCTTGCTGCTTTCATTATTGCAGTTCATTTCATAACGTTATCGATTGTAAGGCTTTTTAAAGTTTACATTTTTTTACCTGTTGATTTATTGAAATCTTGAGGGCCCCTTCATATACACTATATGTTTTGTGGTAATATGTGATAAGGTGTTTGTTATACCACAAAACATGTTAATGCACACTTTTAGATACTCTTATTGTTGTGGTGCGCTGTGGTGTTTAACCCCATAATGACACAGTAACGCGTATCATTTTTTATTTATTTATTTCAGGTACTTATATAATGTCGTCAATTTACGAAGCACTTTACATATACATTATATTCACATCAGTCCCTACCCTCAAGGAGCTTACAATCTAAGTTCCCTAACTTATCCATACTAGGGCCAATTTAGACAGGATGCAATTAATTACCAGCATGTCTTTGGAGTGTGGGAGGAAACCAGAGTACCCAGAGGAAACCCACGCAGGCACAGGGAGATCATGCAAACTCTAGGCAGGTAGTGTCGTGGTTGGGATTCAAACCAGCAACCTTTTTGCTGCAAGGTGAAAGTGCTAACCACTACACCACTGTGCTGTATATGCGGTGTCCAGAAGGTGAGCTTTAAACCTGGGCGCTGTATGTATGTGTTAGGCCGGCCATACATGGTTCGAATCCGAGAAACCCGAACCGACCGAGGTTCAAACCGTTAATGGGTAGGCTGAATGTACCAAGTTGATCGATCGATCAGCTTGGGTACAACCAGCCTGCCGGATTCACTCCTGGTGGTGGGGACAGCTTCCCCCGCTCACCCCTGTAAGTTTTGAGGTTGGTTTTCCTTTGATAATAAAAGAAATCCGGAGATATATCTCTTACTATTTACCACCAGATTAAAGCCCAATTTGTCCAGGAAAAAAACAAGGTATAATCCCCTGGATACACAAAGTAGTTGCAATCATATTTGCAGTTTTACTAACACATGTCAAAATTGCAAAATTGGATCTGGGCGTTAGGGTTTGTTTTACCCTTGGTCATGAAGGGCTTAAAATAGCACAGGTACATTTCTTTCTCTTCATTAAAGGAAGCAAGATGCAATTGTTCTGAATTGGGTAATACTGCTATCTTCAGGAGGGGTTGGATACTGGACAATATTAAAGTTATTGGCCAGCCAGCTACTACCCAGTGCTGGGACAATGTCAACCGGTGCCAAGAGCAAAGATGATCCACAGTTGCGTAGAGAAGGGATCAGTGGAGCTAATAGTGGCGAGCGCCAATGCTTGTTACATGGAATGAAATCGTATCAATGAAAAGTTGAAATTAATTGGACAAATATGTGGCAGAGGAAAAAATGTCCCTGGGTTGGCAGCGCCACTGAAATTAAAAAATGTTCTGAGTCAGTTGTGCTACTGAAAAACAAAAATGCCCAAGTTGTGAAGATAACTATAAAGTGTTGTTACATTGGTACATGGTACCTACAAAATTAGCATCATGTGTCCTAGGCTGCTCCCCTAAGTATTTTAGGGGATGCGGACAGGAGGGCCCAGATTACCATATCTGGTGGTCATGGCCCAGGTTTAAGAGAAATTGGATTCAAGTCTATAATTTTATATACTCTTTGACCCAGGCTAAGCTCTAAAAGTTCCCATGGCAAACCCTACTGGGCCACCCATTAGAGGAGGTACCGATATATACCAGCAAACTGATTTCCTTCATATTCTTTATTCTTAGCAGCCAAGATAGCAATTGCCAGATCATGGAGGTCTCTGTCCATCCCATTCCCCTGATACACTCGAAGCTAACATGGATAATGATACATGAAAAATTGTATTGTAATGTCTACATTACAGAATACAATTTGAACAAATATGGGACCCTTAGACACATTACATTTCAGGAGAACATTGAATATAATAACTGGATATAATGACTGGACTCGTGGGACAGAGGGAGAGATGGGTCTCTTTGTCTACCCTCTTTTGTCCTTTTTTTTTTTCCTTCTTTGTTCTTGTCTTTCCCCTAGTTTCTTCCTTTTTATGTTTATGATATTTGTCCATGTGTGCTGCAGTTAACCCCAGCATTGTCATTGTTGTCAAAAGCATTTTTGATACAAGGGTTGCCTTTATTTATTTATTTTTTTGTTTTATTTAATTGCGCCTTTCCATTTTATCTCAGGTACATGAGATGTGGTTTGCTAATAGGGTGATGATCCTGAGTATGTGCTAGGCAAACATGTACTGTAGGAAACCTTGTGTCTCATTTGTCTGAAAATGTACTGTGCAGAAGCACATATTACACGCCTTGTATTTTGTATGGCTGATTTAAAACTATTGCAAAACTCCTCCCCCACAACCCCAGTTGCCATGCCCCCCCCCCCCCCCTTACTTCAAAGTTCACCCTCAATCAGTGGCATACCTAGCACCTGGAGTCCGTAATTTGTATACACTCCTACAACCCCCCCCCAGAAAAAGTGGTAGGAAGAAATTGTGGGAATGGTGCCACAGTCAAACCCTGGGTGCATTCAGAGCCATGCACCCGCATTGATGTCACATTGGAAGCAGCGACTCTGTCCTTGCAGCCACTGCATCCCAATTGACTTAAATGGGACTGCCCACACGGTGATGCATGGAACACCGTGCATCCCCATGCAGGTAAACCAGGCCAGTCCAGACTCTTTCTCCCTGAATAAAGCAGGGCCTCCAGGTATGTCTTCTTGTAGTCTGGGGCTTCCAGGCACCCCTTTACCTAGTCCAAGGCCTCCAGGCACCCCCTTTCCTACTCCAAGGCCTCCATGCTCCGTCTCTCTTAGTCCAGGGCCTCCAGACACCTGCTGTCCTAGTCCGGAGCCTCCTGGCACCCCCTCTTCTAGTCCAGGAACTCTGCTAAACACCCCCCTCTTAGTTAATGGCCTCCTCCGCACACCCCCCTCTTCTAGTCCAGGGCCTTCTTCAGCACACCCCCCTCTCCTAGTCTATGGAATTCTTCAAACCTCTATTCCTAGTCCATGGCCTCCTCTGCAACTCCCCCCTTTCCTAGTCCAGGGCCTTTACAAACAACCCCCCCCCCCTCCTATTCCAGGTGTATTTGCCACACAAACCCCCCCTCCTAATATAGGGCTTAGAGTTTCAATCAGAAAAGGTGCGTGGCAGAGTGATGCTGTGTGGGGGCGACTTATGCAAGAGAAGGATGACCTCACAGCACACCAGTGCTCAATCGCTCTGTTCCTCCCATCCAACCCATAGAAAAGCATTTTTAAGCGACACTGCAGCTACTGTTGCTAAGCTGCTAAGCAAAAGTAGCTGCAGCATAGCTTTATAGTGTCCTAGGAGAATACTTTTTGTACTAGTCGTTTCCTCTTCCTTTAAGATTATTTTTTCTTTGAGCAACACTTTATCTACATGCTTCTGGGCTCTGTATGCATCTATTCAGTTTGGAGTGTCTTCAGCAATAGCTTTGGAGGTTGTAGCTGGAACCTGCTGGACAGAAAATTGTGAGGCCTGTCTGGAATGTGACCTTCGGCCACTGGGTTGTGCCTGTGACTATCTCCAGATCGTTGTGTGCTCCAGATCATTGTGTGCTCCAGATCATTGTGTGCTCTTTCCAGGTCTGGGGTCAACCTCTGGCGTGACCAAGACTCTGTGACTAAGTCATGTGGACCAAGTATCGGGCGCTACTACGTTTATTGGTATCATTGAGGGTATCTGAGCTCGCAGCTTTGTCCTTTAAAGAACTCTTTCTAGGGCCTCCTTCCTTTTTAACCTCTCACCGCAACCAGGGCATTGTTCTTCCTTCTCTATGTCCATCTACAGTATCGCTACTAGAAGTTTCTTTTTACTGTTTGGATTTTCATTTGGAGTTCATGTTGTGTCGGTTTACCTCTCAACTAACACCTCCATTAGAAAGACTGAGTATTATCACTGAGTCAGCATCTCAGTACAAGAAGTAAATGTTGAACCTAGATGATTTCTGAACAAAAATGTGCTTCTGGAGAGACAAGCAGGTTAAGGCTTTGTCAGGTGGAGTATGTCATCTCTGAGTAGTAATAAATACCTTTAAATTTTAAAATTACACATTTAGCATGCATGCAATTATCATTAATAAATATATCTGATACCAGGTCCACTTTAAGTAGTCGTATCGCCTTTAACTTACATTCTGTGAAATAGTCACTTTTTTTTTTATTCCAAGTAGCAAAGACTGTGTATAACATTAATCTTTTCATACAAATTAAGTTACTTTAGATGTAATTGTTATCGGCTATCCCATTACCAATGTCTTGTTGTGATACACTTTCAATAATAGAGTGAGGCCATTGGGGAAATTTATTGGAAAGCCACAAACACATATGATAGAGCACATCATAGTTCAGTTGTCTCTTGTGCTCACTTCTTACTGTCAGTACAAAGGCAACTTGTTCTGTAATGAAATTGGACATTTTATACCAGGGTTGTCTGCTACCTGGCAACATGAACAATTAAATAAAAAGACAGGGAGAAAGAATGTATGTCCAGTCATTGATGGAAATGACCAAATAGAGTTTTTCTTAGTGATTGTTTCTTGTCCATTGGGGGACACTTAAACCTTCAGGTTATATTGCTACCCACAGAAAGACTGGTCACTGACCAACTAAAAACCTTTTATTCGTTTTTTGCTAGTGTCCTAGAAGGACGGACATCTTTTTATGAGCTGTACGGTTAAAACGTATTTGTTGCTAGCATTTTTTTCATATTTTTTTCTTCCACTGAAGAAGCCTATTTCAAGTTTGAATTTTAGGTGCAGCAACTGGACCCCCTGGACTGGTTGTTGCGGAGCAGGCCTAGAAGTGACCCTTGGGTGCAGGATTCCGCGTAAGGCACTATTCAGACACCGTTCTGTGAACAAGTTATTTGTGGAGTGCTCTTGACATTTCCTTAGTGCTTGCCCTATCTCTGACAACCAGGAGCTACTTCATTTGTTTAAATCACTGGATCACTTTAAAGGATAAGAACACCTTTTAACAACAAATAATAAATGCACTTTTTTTGCAGGTGAAAAAATGTGCGTTTACTATTTCTTTGTTTTAGGAGCATGGAAAGCATTGCACCAGCGAATATCAGATTGCTGCTACCATGTAGGTCTCCTGCACACTGTCAGTGTAAGCTGTCTGCCTGTACATCGTACACTTTTTCGCCACTTTTTCTTTAGATTGTGGCAGCGAGCGAGGGGAGAAAATCCCCCGCTCACTGCCAAAACGTGGTTTTGGGGGGATGTGGAGGCCGTTACATTTGTAACATGTTAAACCCTGAATATTAACGTGTAACATGTCACAAAAGGTGAACTTATCCTCTAAAAGTTCCCACTTTCTGCTGATTCCTAATGAAGATGGAGTCAACGCTGAGGAATATATATTGCAATGCTAGAGTGGGAGCAATAATTCTAGGGCCTTTATTAATGGTTAACTCTATTTTGGTTCCTGAAGTTTGTCACAGTTTCATGTGACATCCGTTTAAGGGTTTGACATTTTGAGCATTTAATTTACTTGGTGTAACCTCATCTGTTCTATTTCATCAAAAAAATTGATAATGTATTACGTTGGCTTACCTGTGACTCCGTGGGATTTCCATTTGATTCTCTCAACAATTTAGAAACTGCTTTTTGAACCCATCAAAGATTTTTCACTTTCACCCAAAAGGTGGTATTTCTTGTAGCCATCACCTATGTCAGACCAGTGTCTGACCTTGCTACCTAAAGTGGTTTCGACCTTGTTCTTACAGCCCTCTGTCCTGCTCCAGTTCATCAAAAGGAGATTTCCCTCCATTGATAGGATGTAGTTTGGGCTGTGAGAGTCTCTCTCACCCAACGCTTCCTTAAATTTAAGGCTTTCTGTGTTACTCAGTGGAGGAGAATGAAAATATGATTTTTGTAGTCAGTGTAAACTCCATTTCTTTGAGTCCATGGAGGAACATGGGTGTCATCCATCTATGTTTAGGGACCAGGTCTTGGTAACGCTTTGCTACAAAATTGAGGTATGCTGGCAGTAGGAAATCGTTTTTTTTTTTGTTTTGATAGTGTCTATCTCCCTGTACAGAGCAGTATAAACTGAAGGTTTAAGACTTCCTATGTGCCTTAGTGGATTCCAAGACAATAATTTTTACGATAAGTCCAAAAATCCTGTTTTATTAATAAAGCTTGTGTTAACTTGAGTTGAAACAATTGTTTACTTGTCACGCCTTCTTCATTTTCTGTGACGTTTTACCTTTTTTCCATTTTTTTTATATTTTTGAAGGTTTCAACAACATGGAGAGAATGTGTGACAAAGAGTTTATAATACGCCGAGCAGCTACAAACCGTGTGCTGAATGTACTACGCCACTGGGTATCCAAGCATTCACAGGTATTTATCAGGTTTCAGGGATGTGTTACTGTTTTCTGCTGTTATTTAAATTGTATGTCTGGGCAAGATTAAAAAGACATTTTCAGTACATCTCTCTAATACATGCATGTTTCCTCAGTTTGTATCCCTTAAAAAATGCTGCAAATACAGAAAAAAAAGATGATCTGCCAGAAATCCAGTTTGCTCTTTGTTTTCAGCCAACTGCACAGTTCTTGTCTGTGAATTACAACACCCCCCCCCCCCCATCTGCTTAAACGAGTGGTGTTCTGTAGTCCAGCAAAGAATAGCTCAGGACGGCTGAGAATACTGCTTGCATTTATAGTGCATCACAGGCATCATGGTGGTCTCACTACAGGCAGTTAGGAGCTCACTGGCTTTCTGGCAGATCAACAAGTATTTATCTGTACTTGCAGCATTTTTATAGAAACTCGAAGAAATGTGCATGTATCACAGAGATGTACATTTTGTTTGTTTTGCCCAGGCATACACTCTAAAGTGGATGTCCAGGAAAGCAACTTAATACATTAATATCTGTTTAATGTTAATTTCCCTCCCACATGGTTAATTTACCATGTGGGTTGAGTTTTTGTAATTTTATTATACCAGGCTTCTGATTTACACATCTCTGCCCCATTGCTTACTCTACTGCTTCCTGGCTCAGCTTCACTGCTTGCTGGTTCACCTCGTGGCTATTTGGACAAGGCGATGATTCAGATTTATTGTCCAGTAAGTAGGCTAGATGTAGACATGTATATTTAGTTCTTTGCCTAGTGTCCTACCTTAATAAAAAATATAGAGATATTTAAATAAAAGAGAGCTTATACTAACCATGTACTTCTAAAGGAGAAAATAACTGCAGTTGAATACAAAATGATGATATAGGAGTTATAAAATAGACAAATTATTGGACAGGTTCAAGACTAAATCCCATAATAGCAAGATTGAGTTTGCTGCAAGAGGAGATTTCAGGTAATGGTGTTCACAGTAGTCATTCTGATGGGATTGGAAATGTGCTACAAACTATAGGACACCTTGACATACAGTTGTGCTCATAAGTGTACATACCCTGGCAGAATTTATGATTTCTTGGCCATTTTTCAGAGAATATGAATGATAACACAAAACTTTTTTTTTCACTCATGGTTAGTGTTTGGCTGAAGCCATTTATTATCAATCAACTTTACTTTTTTTTAAATCATAAATCACAACAGAAATTACCCAAATGACCCTGATCAAAAGTTTACATACTCTGGTGATTTTGGCCTGATAATATACACACAAGTTGATACAAAGGGGTTTGAATGACTATTAACGGTAACCATCCTCACCTGTGATCTGTTTGCTTGTAATTAGTGTGTGTGTAGAAAAGTTCAATGAGTTTCTGGACTCCTGACAGACCCTTGCATCTTTCATCCAGTGCTGCACTGATGTTCCTGGATTCTGAGTCATGGGGAGAGCAAAAGAATTGTCAAAGGATCTGCGCGAAAATGTAGTTGAACTGTATAAAACAGGAAAGGGATATAAAAAGATATCCAAGGAATTGAGAATGCCAATCAGCAGTGTTCAAACTCTAATCAAGAAGTGGAAAATGAGGGGTTCTGTTGAAACTAAACCACAGTCAGGTAGACCAACTAAAATTTCAGCCACAACTGCCATAAAATGTTTTCGGTATGCAAAGAAAAACCCACAAATAACTTCAGGTGAAATACAGGACTCTCTGAAAACATGTGGTGTGGCTGTTTAAAATGCATAAAAAGGAGGCACTTGAAAAAAAGATGGGCTGCATGGTCGAGTCGCCAGAAGAAAGCCATTACTACGCAAATGCCACAAAGTATCCCGCTTACAATATGCCAAACAGCACAGAGACAAGCCTCAAACTTTCTGGCACAAAGCCTTTTGAAGTGATGACACCAATTGAGCTTTTTGGCCGCAACCATAAAGTTTCATTTGGAGAGGAGTTGACAAGGTCTATGATGAAAGGTATACCATTCCTACTATGAAACACGGAGGTGGATCGCCGATGTTTTGTGGATGTGTGAGCTACAAAGGCACAGGAAATTTGGTCAAAATTGATGGCAAGATGAATGCAGCATGTTATCAAAAAACACTGTTGGAACATTTGCATTCATCAACCAGGAAGCTGCGCATGGACCTACTAGGACATTCCAACATGACAATTAACCAAAACACAAGGCCAAGTTAACCTGTCATTGGCTACAACAGAATAAAGTGAAGGTTCTGGAGTGGCCATCTCAGTCTCCTGACCTCAATATCATTGAGCCATACTGGGGAGATCTCAAACGTGCAGTTCATGCAAGACAGCCCAAGAATTTACAGAACTGGAGGCCTTTTGCCAAGAGGAATGGGCAGCTTTACCATCTGAGAAGCTAAAGAGCCTCATCCACAAATACCACAAAAGACTTCAAGCTGTCATTGATGTTAAAGGGGGCAATACACGGTATTAAGAACTCAGGTATGTAAACTTTAGATCAGGGTCATTTGGGTAGTTTCTCACTAACCCTGAATGAAGGAAAAGTTTTTGTGTTATCATTCATATTCTCTGAAAAATGGCCAAGAAATCATAAATTCTGCCAGGGTATGTAAACTTATGAGCGCAACTGTACAGTGGGCAAAGCAACTATCTGAGTAAAAAAAATTTTTTTTCACGTGTAATATTTTTATTATAAAAGTAAAAGAGGGCAACACAAAACCAGTGTGATATCTGACAATGTTTTTTGATAAACTAACGCATCAGTATCTGGTTGAATAGATGTAGTAGAAATTCTCAATGAATTCTCAAAGTGCTCATCAGATAGCTTGGTTCTAACATCCATCACTCCATAGACTAGCATGGAGCGCCCGTTCAGGTCTGCCGACAAAACTGACAGGCGGACCTGAACGGTCCGTTCGTACAAAAACTTCCAAAAAAAATCAAGTTTTTTAAAATATCTTTACGATTTTGTGTTGGGCCACATTCATAGCCATCTTGGGCCATAGGTTGGACACCCCTGCTTTAAGGGAACCCCCTCATTAGATGTTAGTGCTAACATTTCTTTCTGAAAAATAATGACCATCTGCCTTCAAAACTTGGAGTATCTGTCTTGAAACAAGTTAACACTTTTGACTTTTCTCTGACTTTTCCATTCTGAATATTCGTTTGAGGACAGAATTTTATGTACAGAAGCCAATGTCAGAATCTGAGTCAGGCAGCTAGCATTTTCAAAAAAAAAACCAACATTGGTATTCCTTGTATTTCTGATAAAAAAATGTTTTTTTTAATGATCAGGTTTTCCTTGTGAAACAATATGTGTTTACTGGGTCATTTCACCTAAAACTGAGCTGTAAGATATTGGAAATGTTGGAGATTAAAGTGTATGCAAACTCTAAAAAGGAACTTCTCTTTTAATGATCTGTTAAATATACAATTAAAAGCATTTTGTTTTATTCGTTTGATAAGTGCCAAAAAATCCTGCCAGTAATCTTGTGAGCTGTTAAAGTATAACTAAAGGCAAAACTTTTTTTAGTTTTGGATAAAGTATAGATGGATTAGAACACCTATTAGGTTTTTATTGCTGTCTCTGCCTGCATTTGTCTTGCTTACCATTATCATTGAAAGTAAAAGAAAATCCCAAATTTTGTGTTGTCCCCAGAAAAGTAATAGAGGAAAAAATCTTCCAATGGGGACACTAGTTCTAGTGACCTGGGGTCCCCAAGGAATTCCCTTAATTTACAGGGATTTCCTTTCACTTCCTGTTTTACCAAGGGACAGGAAGTGAAGGGAAATCTCTGCAATGGGACACAGATGGTAGAAAAAAAATCTGACTGGAGTCATAACCCTCGCTTGCTCTATCCAAAATAAAAATAAAAAGTTTTCCCTATAGTTCTACTTTAACTTTGTGTGCTCTCTGCCTGTGCTGTGTTTTTATCAGTTTGTTGTTTTATGGTTACCTTTGAGGACTGCATAACCCCTCTTCTCTATGTTATTGTTATTGTTAAAGAGGAGAGGGAGAGGTTTCTATAGTCTTGCCCTGGTTCCGTTATCCTGATACATTAGGGTTAGTTAGCACTGTCACCTTAGGATAGGAAGCTACAAAGTATATGTAGCAATAACTCTCGGCGGAGCTGCTGGTTTAAGCAGGCTTGTTACCTTCACTCTTGACACCCCTGCTTCACCGGCACCGGGTCTAGGGTTCCATTGAGTTTACCTCTGGACGATAAATGCACCAACACTTGAGTACGTTTTCAATGCTTTATTGAACCAAGTAACGACGGAAGTAGCAGGAAAGAGGCAGGAGGGAAGCTACAGGGAAGCTCAAATACCTTTCTTTAGGATTCTTGAGAACGTCCTTTAAAGTTGAATATTGTAATCAGATGCAATCCCCTTGTGGGACACAATCTTTGCTCGTCTGGATAGGCCTCTCTCACTTGCCTAGCAGCCAGTACGTAGCACGAATAAAAGTCTCTGCCACAGACTTGCTTGAAATAAATCCATACAATCCTCTGCCACAGGATGTATTAAACTTTGCGGTGAATGTCAGACACAGTACTTGGACCTCTAAGCCAACCCGGCAGTACTATGCTGTAGAACTACTTTAGGATACGTCGTCCAACCAAGTCACCAGGCCCCTCTCCAGACCAGCACTCTGCGTGATCCTTCCATGATGGGTCCTCCCCTGGGATCTTCTCGGTTGTCCAGCTTCTTCACTCTGGATAGACAGCTCAGGACCATTCCTCGGCTGCTGTGGTAGGCCTCAGACATGCTTCTGGGTCCACCCACGCGCCGCAGCGGTGCGGGCCTCCGGAACGGAGGACCACGAGGTAGCACTCTAACGCATACCTGTCAGCCAGGAGGGCCAGCAGGTGGCTGTAAAACGAACCCCAAAACATGGCATCTGTCCCATAAATACCCTCTCCCAGAATGCAACTCGGAGGACCACCTCCACCGAGTTGTCTCCGGGACAGAGGAGCACCCATACACTTCGACACGCTGCCTTTCCAACACTAGCCAATGGTAACAGCGACACCCACTGGTTCAGTGTGGAACCACACGCAACGTCAGCCAAGCTGGAACAGAGGCAAATCTAACTCCCCTAATGAGCAATTTACTAAATTTACCTATCCGTTGGTAGATCATAAATCTACCAGCGCTACATATACATTTTTATTTTTGAGTTTGAATATGCTTTAAATCAGTGAACATTTACAGCACTTTCATTTTCAAACCTCTAAACCTGCGAAGTTTATTAAAAGTGACTCATTCTCTGTTTTATCCTATATTATGAATAAAGCAGAAGGAGACAGCACAATAAAAGTGGGTGAAAACATTCCAAAGCCCAGAGTTAGGAGCCAAGGTCTATGGTGGGGAGTTTTTGCTGCAGGAAGATAGTGGTTAAAACACCTTACCAAGGCTACAGATGTAGCCTAAAATTTAACTTTTGGGTGAAATGAACCTTTGAATAAAAATTTTAATTCAGGAAGTGCTAATATATTGCACTGTCTATCCTCAGATGCTTCTGTCTTTATCTGATCTCTGCTTTACAGCTGTAGTGGACTATAAGATATATGATAGCATGTGACTTCATATGCTTCTAGTGTTTTTAGAAGATGATATAATGGCACATTAATAGTAAAATGATTAGAATGGTATCATAGATAAAACACTGAACGTTAGTTTCACCCAAAACTGGCTGTTTAGCAAAGACTCTTTAATAAATCACCTTAATATTTTGCTTTAAAAGTTGTATTTTCTAGCCATGGATTACAAACCACTGTTTCTGAGTTTCCGTATATGATTTAAGGGCCCAGGCAAAGATCCCATTACCTTTGTCTATCTGGACTTTTGTGAATAATTCTTCCATTAAAGACTTTTTTTTTTTTTATCAGACAGACCTTATCTGGGAAGCCTGCAGTCAGGTGAAATGATCACCAAGACACAACACAGCGCAGTACTACTAAAAATGAGAGCTTGCATACTGTATGTAATGACTACATATGGCTGCTGCCATGTGTATAGATAGAATTACAAATGAATCAAAGAAGCAAATTTCCTTGAACATTAAAGCATATCTAAAGCAAAAAATATATATATTAAAAATCCTCTCAAGTTTATTTAGCTATGATTTTGTGTCATCTGTGTCTCAAAGTGAAATCTCCCCAAAAGTAAGGGAAAAAAAAGATGTCCCCACTGGAACATGTCTCCTATATTCCTGATGTAGTGTCAAAATTGTGAATCTTCCCTCACTTTTCATCCTATTGACAATGGTCACCAGGATAAATAAAGAGCGTAATTTTCTTTTTAAAAGGAAAGAAAACATTTTGGCTTTAGATATACTTTATCAAATATCGATAACAGTTTTAGCATTAAAGAAGAAGTCCAGCCTGTGCGTTTTAGGCTGGACTTCTCCTACGGGTCACAGGAGTGCAATCCGTTTTGCACTCAGCGGAGAGCGGTCTGAAGTCCGCTGTCCGCTGACGTCACTGCCATTAGTCGAGGCAGCGCGTCATCCCGACTTCAGAAGTCTGGATCCGCCAGCTGCCTTGACTGATGGCAGTCTCAGCTTCTCAGCGAGCCACTGAGACGGCCGCTCTCCGCCCCTCCACAGCTCAGCGCTACAGTGAGCATGGAGGAACAGAGCAGGAGAGATGCTGACTGACAGTCAGCAGCTCTCCGCTCAGGGAGGAGTGAGAACCTGAGCCATTGGCGTTGTTCAGTGGCTCAGTTCTCAGTACAGAGATGCCGGGGGACAGCTGCAGCATCAGTCTGATGCTGCATCCACATAGGTAAGTATGAATCTAAAAAAAAAAAAAAAACCCCATACGTCTCTTTTAAGTTGGTCTTCTTCTCATTTATACCTAAGAAAAAATGTAATACTGCAGTTCCTCTTTATGTGTTGAGTGGATGTCCTCAAGTCAATTCTCCATCTGTTTATTGCATCTCTTGAATTTTCACCCACCTGCCATGAACTATACAAGGTTAGCTCAGGCTGGGTTCACACTTTTACAAATTGGATGTGGGATTCCCCTCATCCAATTCCCATGTCAGGAGATTGTGACTGGCTCTCAATGTTCACACATCTCCGGAGTGGCTCAGAAGCTAATTGCACAGGTGTCCTGTGCGTCTTCTGGTCCGTTTTCTAGGTCCGAATTCAGCCCAAAATTTGGACCGAAATCAGACCTGAAATGGTGAACAGAGACACACCGGACCCCTGCTGTGAGCCCCACCGTACTGCGGTGTGAACCCAGCCTTAGGCTTGAAAATGTGTGCAACTAGTGTAAATACTTCATTTGAATTGGTATAAAACAATTATTATACCAATCCCATTTACAACAACACCCATAATCAGAGACAGAAGGGCAGGACTGGGAGCCTATAAGATGTGCTGCATGCAATATCCTCACGAGGGACATGCTCATAGATGGAGAGAGTAGAGCAGGGATCCTCAAACTACGGCCCTCCAGCTGTTGCAGAACTATGTGTCCCATGAGGCATTGCAAAACTCTGACATTCACAGACATGACTAGGCATGATGGGAATTGTAGTTCCTGAACAACTGGAGGGCCATAGTTTGAAGACCCCTGGAGTAGAGTGATTATTGCATCAGTCTCCTGATGGTCCTAGCTGTAGGCTGGGATGGGGAGAGGACACCATTCTATCCCTTTTGCAGCCTAAAGTTGTAACAGAGAAAGTTGGTGTCATCTGCCTGGTTGTGCTGGCTGGCAGGGTTATACAAATACTTTGACAAGTAAAACTGTTCAGTTATATGTGTTTAATTAGTGTATTTAGTTGTTTGCATTGAGTTCAGTTTTAATATAACAAAGAAATCTCTTTTTGACTGATTCTAATCAACATAACCCATTTTCCCATATTTTACTTATTAGTGTTTTTGTCTATAGTGGGAAATAAGAGGCGCACAAGACTGTAAATCTGTGGGAATGTTATGTATGCTGCAGAGTAGGCAGTGGTAGTCATGGCCCTCTGGGAGAAGCCAGCCACAGTCAACACCAGTCAAGCATACAGTCAGTCTGATTAATTAAATGTGCTCTACACTTCCTTGTTCAGGGCACTGACACTTTCCCTTTCTATTATTTGCTTTATGATGCATTTAAACATCGTAAGTGCTGGAAGTTACAAGCCACCATGTCACGTCTCTTCCCACGTCAAGGCTTTATTAATGTGACAATGCCTGTTGGCTTTATTTTCCTTTCAAGGATATTACATTGTGACTAGACACTGCGTATTCTGTACTTGTGCTAAGAACATAGGCTGTGCTTCCTCCCACCAAACCCATATTACATTTTTTAATGCTGGATTAGTGTTACTTGGCTACGCAAAGAACAGGTTAGATTGACCAACGTTAAATTATATAAAAGGTTTATGAATTTCAATTTAAATGATATATATATAGGCATTTCATCTAAAATAGACAGGTTAATAAACAGTGGAGCAGATTTCTACACATTGGACCAGCAGATATTACATTGAGGGGCCTTAACATGATAAACAGTAAACCACTGATTACTGGACCTGTACATATTAGTTTTGCTGGACAGTGGAGTATACAAATATTCAATTCTTAAATGTGGTGGACTGATAGTAATATAATATTGGATCCCAGAAGGAAGTAAAGATGATAAACTACCTATAGATACCCTATGTTAAGTAAACAATCTGACACTTGAATTTGTCTAGGTAACAATAGTCTTTTTGCTAAAAAGTTCCAACCCTGTCTGTCCCCATTTGCTCAAAGAGAGCTCTGGAACAGGGAAAACTAGTCGTTAGCCAAATAAACATCTAAAAAATTGAATTTACTTCAGTATCCATGTACTATTTTTTTTATTTGTCCTAACTTCATCTAAAGTCAAGATTCCAGGAACCTATTCCAGTCTATTATAAGGTTGAAATGACGCTGACAGCTGGGTTCCTTGGCATGTCTTTTTACACCCATAGTGAAGAAATGTCACTTGCCTGACAAAGGGGCGCTGCGTGGCTCCGAAACGTTGCCATATGCTGATGAGATTTCTTCACTCTGATTGTCTATGAATTCCAGCCGGTGGTCATTGCAGCACCCAGAATTACTACAGCCATTTTCAGGGATGTGTGCACGGGGAATATTGCGTTTGTACTTTTTACACCCTTAAATGTCTGGGCACATGAAGACGGTTGAATAAACAGCCAAGTAATATATCTTCTAGAATGGGAGGAACTGACCAAATCAGAGTAATGTTTATGTGATTGTGCATCCCGTTAATTAAGTCCACAGTGCAGAAAAGTCACTTGGGGTGTCACTCTCCTGCTGTTGTTTAGGATAGATTGCAGACTGCCTGGTGTATTATGTCTGGAGGATTGTGGATGGCAAGAAGTAGCTTGTGTCCCATAAGTTGATGGATTTCTGGCTACACTTTGTACATCTGTGAAAATGAAGTTTATCTAGCCCAGCCTTTCTCAACCAGGGTTCATTGGAAACCTAGAGTTTCTCCAGAACTTGCCATGGGGTTCCTTGAGCAATGGGCATTTTCGGGCCTCCCAGATAAGTAACCACTGACACCAGTGATTTTTTTAGCTATCTTTCAGGGGGAGTTAGTCCAAATGACCACAAATGTGAGGAGCATTTTCTCCAATGACTGTCACCTTAGTGTACTGGGAGCTGTAGATATATTAAATATTAGTAGGGGTTCCCTGAGCCTGAAAAGTTATTTCCAGGGTTCCTCCATGGTAAAAAAGGTTGAGAAAGACTGATCCAGACAGTCAAGTCTCACAGCTACAGAAGTAAGTTGTGAATCGTTAGTGATGTCACGCAAACTCAGTGGTGTACATACACTACCGTTCAAAAGTTTGGGGTCACATTGAAATGTCCTTATTTTTGAAGGAAAAGCACTGTACTTTTAAATGAAGCTAACTTTAAACTAGTCCTAACTTTAAACAAATATACTCTATACATTGCTAATGTGGTAAATGACTATTCTAACTGCAAATGTCTAGTTTTTGGTGCAATATCTACATAGGTGTATAGAGGCCCATTTCCAGCAACTATCACTCCAGTGTTCTAATGGTACAATGTGTTTGCTCATTGGCTCAGAAGGCTAATTGATGATTAGAAAACCCTTGTGCAATCATGTTCACACATCTAAAAACAGTCTAGCTCCTTCCAGAAGCTACAAAACTGACCTTCCTGTGAGCAGATTGAGTTTCTGGAGCATCACATTTGTGGGGTCAATTAAACGCTCAAAATGGCCAGAAAAAGAGAACTTTTATCTGAAACTCGACAGTCTATTCTTGTTCTTAGAAATGAAGGCTATTCCATGCGAGAAATTGCAAAGAAATTGAAGATTTCCTACAACGGTGTGTACTACTCCCTTCAGAGGACAGCACAAACAGGCTCTAACCAGAGTAGAAAAAGAAGTGGGAGGCCGTGTTGCACAACTAAGCAAGAAGATAAGCACATTAGAGTCTCTAGTTTGAGAAACAGACGCCTCACAGGTCCCCAACTGGCATCTTCATTAAATAGTACCCGCAAAACACCAGTGTCAACATCTACAGTGAAGAGGCGGCTGCGGGATTTTGGGCTTCAGGGCAGAGTGGCAAAGAAAAAGCCATATCTGAGACTGGCCAATAAAAGAAAAAGATTAAGGTGGGCAAAAGAACACAGACATTGGACAGAGGAAGACTGGAAAAAAGTGTTGTGGACGGATGAATCCAAGTTTGAGGTGTTTGGATCACAAAGAAGAACGTTTGTGAGACGCAGAACAAATGAAAAGATGCTGGAAGAATGCCTGACGCCATCTGTTAAGCATGGTGGAGGTAATGTGATGGTCTGGGGTTGCTTTGGTGCTGGTAAGGTGGGAGCTTTGTACAGGGTAAAAGGGATTCTGAATAAGGAAGGCTATCACTCCATTTTGCAACGCCATGCCATACCCAGTGGACAGCGCTTGATTGGAGCCAATTTCATCCTACAACAGGACAATGACCCTAAACACACCTCCAAATTGTGCAAGAACTATTTACAGCAGAAGCAGGCAGCTGGTATTCTATCGGTAATGGAGTGGCCAGCACAGTCACCAGATCTGAACCCCATTGAGCTGTTGTGGGAGCAGCTTGACCGTATGGTACGCCAGAAGTGCCCATCCAACCAATCCAACTTGTGGGAGCTGCTTCTAGAAGCGTGGGGTGCAATTTCTCCAGCTTACCTCAATAAATTAACAGCTAGAATGCCAAAGGTGTGCAATGCTGTAATTGCTGCAAAAGGAGGATTCTTTGATGAAAGCAAAGTTTGATGTAAAAACAATGTTATTTCAAATACAAATCATTATTTCTAACCTTGTCAATGTCTTGACTCTATTTTCTATTCATTTCACAACGTATGGTGGTGAATAAGTGTGACTTTTCATGGAAAACACAAAATTGTTTGGGTGACCCCAAACTTTTGAACGGTAGTGTACATTAAGTGAAGTAAATAAATGCAAATAGATTATGTATCACATGTAGTATAAAGGATAATATGGTGATCAAAATATTGTAAAATCATAAACATATACAATGGTTTATAAAGTGTAGTCCATTAATCGGTGTGAATTTAACTTATATAGTATACAATATAGAACAGTTCATTCCTCCAGCTGCGATATATGAAATGCAGTGTTCTCCCATTAAAGTGCCGATTTAGTGCATATATAAAACCAAACGGTGTGCTTTCACCTTCTTGGGCCACCTCTATGCTTCCAGAACTCTAACCTTAACGTGGCAATAAAAAGCCTAATGTGTGTAGTATCCACGATGATGTTACATCTGATATGGCTCTCTATAAGGTGTTCCAGGAAATCTGGGTAGTGGTCCCTTGAAGATATAATCTCCCACGGTCACTCTATATGTTTAGGGTAAAAGAAAGTATTCATCCATAATGTAGTAACTAAAAGTAGTAGAAGTTTATAAAAATAGTAACTCTTATGCCGCGTACACACGACCGGACTTTACGGCATACTTTGCCTGGCGGACTTTTCGACGGACTTTACGACTGACTTTCCGAATGAACGGACTTGCCTACACACGATCAACCAAAGTCCGACGGATTCGTACATGATGACGTACGACCAGACTAAAACAAGGAAGTTCATAGCCAGTAGCCAATAGCTGCCCTAGCGTCGTTTTTTGTCCGTCGGACTAGTATACAGACGAGCTGACTTTTCGACCGGACTCGAGTCCGTCGGATAGATTTGAAACATGTTTCAAATCTAAGTCCGTCAAACTTTTGAGAAAACAAAGTCTGCTGGAGCCCACATACGATCGAATTGTCCGACGAAATCCGGTACGCTGGACCAAGTATACCGTAAAGTCCGATCGTGTGTACGCGGCATTAAAGTTAAAAACATTGACAAAGTCACGTGCCGTGACGTAACGCATAGGGCAGTCTGGACCGGAAGTGATGCAAGAGAATGGCAAGTCATTGTATTGATACCTAACAAAGCATTTTTAACTGTAAGATTTGTTATTTTAATAAACTACTACTACTTTTAATTACTATACTATGGAGGAATACTTTCTTTTACCCTAAACATATGAAGTGACCGTGGGAGATTGTACCTTAAAGGGACCACTACTTAGAACTACCTGGAGATTCCTGGAACACCTCATAGAGAGTCATATCAGATGTAACATCATTGTTGATACTACACACATAAGGCTTATTGCCTTGTTAAGGTGAGAGTTCTGGGAGCATAAAGGTGGCACAAGAAGGTGAAAGCACACCGTTTGGTTTTATATATGCAATAATCAGCACTTTAATGGGAGAACACTACATATTATATATATCGCCACTGGAGTAATGAAATGTTCTATATTGTATACTATATAAGTTGAATTCACACCAATTAATGGACTACACTTTCTAAACCATCGTATATGTTTATGATTTTATAATATTTTGATCATCACATTATCCTTTACACTACATGTGATATATAATCCATTTGCATTTATTTACTCTATTTACTTAATTTACTATATATGTACACCACTGAGTTTGCGTGAGATCACTAGCACTTCACATATTGCTTTATTTGTGGGAACGCAAAGGATGTAAGCAGCAGCTCACTAACTATTATTTAGTAATACCAGTTTACTTTCTTTAATATTTGATTTATTCACACTTGGGGTAGCGTAGAGGTATATTTCCACTAAAATATCAGAAGTAAGTTGACACATACTGTTTAAATTGCTGTGAATCCCTTGAATAAACCAGCCTTTGTCTATGCAGGGCGAAGCAACAAGGTAAATTTAATTCCAAATCCACTAGCTTCACGTACTTATCTTCCCTTGACTTCTCTCGATGCTCCATTAACTGCATCTTCGAATGGTGGTCCATTTTGTCCTTTCTCCTCTTTAACAGTGCTTGTCAATTTTATTTGCCCTTTCACAAGAAAAGATAATATTTGAAACATTACAGTAGAACTACTAAAGGCAATCATTCTGGAGGGTTCTAACCCCCCCCGTCAGTTTTCTTTTTTACATGTGTGTCCCGTTGGGGACCCATAGCCAAAACAGGAAGTGAGAAGAAATCCTTCCAAGGTGAGGGGATCCTTGGTTGTCACTAGGGTCTTTGTAACCAGTGTCCTCATTGGAAGATTTCACCTCTATTCTTGTTCTGCTGACGACCCAAAATTTGGGATTTCTTTCACTTTTATTCTCAGTGATATCAGTAAACAGGACAAACAGTGAGAGGAAATGGAAGCACAGACATCAAGAAAAACCTGACAGGTGTTTTGATCGCTTTCCACTTTATCCAACATTAAAAATGTTTTGCATTTAGTTATACTTTAACTGGATCTAGTCCATGATAAAGATTACTGTTAGAGGTCCATGTGCTGTAGAGTTATCGTGGAAAGACAGATCACAGCAGCTGCAGGTTGATTCCTGTGGCTCCATCTTTGAAGTCTTCAGCTTTATTAGGTCAATGTAAAGACAGCTTACTTGGATGTGTACAGTCTTCATTATCTGTGTGGATGTAATGAGTGGCCCAAAGGAGGTTTATCTGTACAAATGAGGACATAAAAAGAACATGTTTCTTAATATTGTGTGTAGTGAACGGTATCAGTTCTGTGAACTTCTACCATATATACTGGGGAAACAGGCCTAAGCCCTGGTTCACATTGCAGCGATTTGACATGTCAAATAAGCAAGTAACCAGTGCTTCTGTGCAATAGCTTCCGTCTTGTACTTGCTTCGGAATAAACTCTGAAGGTTGTTACGACGGAGTTCCAACGGAATTCCGCTCAAGCTGTCTTGCATACACACAGTCACACCAAATTCTGACCGTCCAGAACGCGGTGACGTACAACACGTACGACGGGACTAGAAAACGTAAGTTCAATAGCCAGTAGCCAATAGCTTCCGTCTCGTACTTGCTTCTGAGCATGCGTCGTTTTTGGTGTGTCGGAACACCATACAGACAAGCGTTTTTTACAATAGTATTTTGTTCCGTCAGAAAAATATAAAACATGTTCTCCTTCTAGGTCCATCAGAATTTTTGACGGAAAAAGTCCGATGGGGCATACACACGGAATATACGATGAAAAGCTCCCATCGGACTCCTTCTGTAGGCAATTCCACTCATGTGTATGCGGCATAATGCTGTCCAAGAGACTGTCAGAGGGGTTGATTTACTAAGCCCACATTCACACTGAGGAGGGGTTTGAAATCGCGCGAGTTCAGCTAAACTTGTGCGATTTCAAGGCCGCATTTCAGTCTGACTTCAGTCTGACAGACATCTGTGTGGGTTTATGCACGGATGTCTATTGAAATCACCCCTGAAGTCGCCAAAAGTAGTACAGAAACTGCTTTTGGGAATTGGTGTCGCACTGATTTGGACTTCCAGTTTTGGTTTTTGGCAAAGCCTAATTGAAGAAGCTGATTGATTACTATGCACAGCTGCACCAGATTTTACGCTCCCCACTCAAACTGTGTGGGACTGCACCATTTTGACATTTGATTCCAAGCACAACAGTCTACATTTCTGAGAACTAGGGAGGATAGTGCTTGGAGCATTGTAATAGCAAACAGTATTAAAGCCAAAAGCAAACATTTATTATATTGCAGCTTACCAATTCTTAGATGAAATGGCTGTATTATTTTCCTTTATTATGCTCTTGTTCCTCTACTTTCATCTGGGGATCCAGCCAGCAAGTCTGTTGTTTTTTTTAAAAAAGCACAAGCTCTCCAGCAGAATGTATCAGTTTGCATGGATGAGACAAACCACTTAACACTGGCAGGAGTGATTAAAATGATCATTTCATTTATACCCTTTTCCCAAAAGGAAAAAACAGCTTGCTGTAATAGTTTATAAAATGTGAGCTGGAATTTGGCTTCAATTTGTTAGTGTTTCTAAATCTGCTAATATATTTAACACTACCCCCCCCTTCCCGCAGACTGACAATGCTGCTGTCTACTATGCCTCCTGTTCTCATTCCTCCAGAGTGGTGTCTCACTATTACAGGATGTGTGTTACTGGCCAGATCACCAGGTGAAAACAGAGGGAGGTAAAGCCAAAGAAAAGAAAACTACTGCAGCCACCATCTAACGATTGGTAAGCTGCAATATATTACATTTTTGAGTTTGGGTTTGATACTGCTTTCAGAGCCCGTTCAGAAACAATCCATGCAAACAAATATAAGTTGTAAGTTGGACAGCTGACTTCACAAAATGAATGCTGGGTTGAAAATGAAAACCAGTCATCTGCTAGACAGATCCGATGACCCCCACTGCTATTTATCAATTCATTATTACTTATGATGGCCTGCTTCCCATTTAATATTTTGTCATTGTTTAACCATAATTCCAATGATTACATTCTTTTTTTTTGGGAGGAGGAAAAAGAGCTGACATTCGTGATGGCCCCATGCCCACTTTTCCAGGAGTTATTTAATCAACGGCAGGCAGAGGTTTCTGTTGCTTTTAATTAAATGGAACCAATCTGTTTTCCAGCATAAGAGCAAAATAATAAAACATCCAAATACATAGTGCTCACAGTGTGCGGTGTTACACATCTGTAAACAAAGAAACGTACGCCACTTATTGTACTCTCTCCAAACAAGTGCCCAGATTTACAGCAATTCTGGTGCTTCGGAATCATTAGCAGCCATTGTCCTAATATTTGTAAAATCAGGATGAATTGTGCAGCTGTGTGTTATTATACTAAGGGGATCATGTGAGGACAAGTCTATTGTCCAACAGAAAGCTGCTAGTGACACAAATGTTCTTCATTACAGGACTCACTGAAGAGTTTGTTCCAAGCTAGTGGCAAAAAAAAAGAAGAAAAATCGATACTCGCTCATCACTTTTGCAATGTACTGTTTCATAAATACTTGGTTTCAGTACTGGAGTCATGCTGTGGACTAACTCAGAAGTAATGTGTCTGGACTAGTCTTATGTTTGACACTTGTCAACACATCTGCCCGATGACTCAGTATAAAGCATGATTCTTATAGTATTTTTTAGAATTTCCAGTTTTCCTGCAACTGAGACATTTAAAGCAGAACTTCACCCAAAAGGCAAAGTTCTGCTTGTTTGCCTCTTCCCCCCCCCCCCCCTCCTCTTTGGCAATTGACACTTAGTTTTTTTTTGGGGGGGGGGGTACCTGGTTTTGACAGGTAACCACTCCTACTTGTGCCCGGATTGCCCAGGTGATCCAAGCAGATCACCCACAGCCTTCTGGGACATATCACAGGTCCCAGAAGACTGCAGGACCATTCACAAAGCACAGAGCGGCTCGCCAAACACGGTTTCACAGACCCTTATTTAAGTTGCCGGTGTTAGGGACTCGGTCAGAAAAGTTTATTAACTGTGCTACAACGTGGGTCCTTTATATTTTAGAGTGCCCATGCAAAAAACTATGTAGGGAAAACCAAACGTCAACTTCGTGTCAGATTCGGTGAACACCTGAAAAACATTAAGCAAAAACAAAAAACCCCCGTAGTACAATATTTCTTGGAATGTCATGGTGGCAATCCACTGGTCTAAAGGTTAAAAGCTTCTTTGCAGAAGCGAACGCATACATGAGTAGCGCCCGCATATGGAAACGGTGTTCAAACCACACATGTGAGGTATCGCCGCGATCGTTACAGCAAGAGCAATAATTCTAGGAAAAGACCTCCTCTGTAACTCAAAACTAGTAACCTATAGAAATTTTTAAACATCGCCTATGGAGATTTTTAAAGGTAAAAGTTTGTCGCCATTCCACGAGCGGGCGCAATTTTGAAGCATGACATGTTGGGTATCAATTTACTCAGTGTAACATTATCTTCCACAATATATAAAAAAAAAAATGGGCTAACTTTACTGTCGTCTTATTTTTTAATTCAAAATTTTTGAAAAAAATGCGCTTGTAAGACCGCTGCGCAAATACGGTATGACAGAAAGTATTGCAATGACCACCATTTTATTCTCTAGGGTGTTAGAAAAAATATATAATGTTTGGGGGGTTCTAAGTAATTCTAGCAAAAAAAAAAATGATTTTAACTTGTAAACAACAAGTGTAAAAAAGAGGCTCGGTCCTTAAGTGGTTAAAGTGGTTGTAAACACTTCCATATAGCCAGTGAGGTGGTAGGTGATACACAGGGATGAAACAAATCCTCCTACATAAGCTGTACCTGTTTATCTGCAGTCTTCTCTACATTCATTAGAATCGCAGAAATGAAACAGTTTGTCTGAGCTTCCAGAAAGCAGGGGCGGGGAGCTGAAGTTACACTCTGCAGAGGTAAATGAGGAGAGCTCTGAGAGCTGATTGGAGGGAAGGGACACCCCCCTTCACACAGCACACAGGAACAGAGCTAAGGCTGTCAATCCGCTGGAGCTCCCTCCCCTGTCACCTTTTTTCTCTTGGTGTCAGGAAAACTAGTCAGAAGTGTCTCATGCTGATAGCAGATGAATGAAGCAGCGGTCAGAAATGACACTTAGTGCTCTTAATTGAGACAAGTACACACTATAGAGGGATATGCTTTGTTCATATATTTTATGTCAGGTTTACAACCACTTTAAGAAATCTTCAAAAAACCCTTGTCATATAGTGTTACTTACACTCACATCCATTTTGCCTTGTCCATGTGACCTGAAAATGGTTTCATTGTATTACTGTAAGTTGTCAAGATACTTTTAGATTAGATCATTTTAATTCCTGTTAACTTAACATCCTTAACTGCAGACTTCAATTTTTCAAAGAGCTTAAAGCCCTGTACACACCGTCCGAATATTTGTCGAAATCAGCTGGTAGAGTAGAAACTGGCCGACTCTCAGCCTGTTTGTACTGCTGCCTGACTAACAGAAGCCAATATAATGACTGGCTTCTGTCGAACGGGCATGCTTAAAAACCAACAGGCATCTGATCAGCTCTTGCAGCCAATGACTGTGAGCTCTGACTGGTGTGTTCTGGCGGGGGGGGGGGGGGGGTCGGTCCCACTCCCCTATTCAATATGTTAGCTATTCAAGTGTAAACCACCCAAGGGTGCATCCATAGGTCACACCAATTTAATGTGCCTATGGCATTCCAAGGTGTTAGACATGCATGATCTTATTGACTGTCATGACTTGGTACTCAGGCATTATAGTTTTGCTTAACCAAGCATCATTTTGTTGCTATAGAAAGGAAAAGAGTCAGGAAAAAATTGTCGATAGTTATCACAGGGAAGAACAGCAGCAACCATGGCTAGTTTGACTTGGCCATTCAAGTGGGAGGAAGGGCTTGCTTTCAATTACCTCCATTCAATCAGTTACCCCATACTAGTGCATTGATATATGTAAAATGTGAAAAAGATGTTTAATAGAGGAATTACAGGCACTCCTACGGCATATGCCTTCACATTCATTCTCAAGAATGAGGACAGCATCACAGATGGTGCTGGTCTGGGCGGGATTAGGGCGGAGTTGGATGGGACAGGAGAGGGGGCAGGCAGGGTGGAGGCAGGACAAGGATGTAACCTGATTGGACGGGGTGGGGGCAGGGCTGCTCGGAGCTGTCCTGTGATTAATACACAGACATCGACAACGGTTCCAGAAAGTGCCTGTGAGCAGCCACATACGGCTGCACAGGCACACCATTGACAGTAAAGATCAGAAGGATTGCTGATAGTCTAGATGAGACTTGTTTCTAATCAGAAAATTAGCAATTAGAATAATGCATAATGTAAAAGTTTGAATTATTGTACACACCAACCAAGGGCAGATTTTAATTTTTATTTGGAATTCCCTTTCCAGCTGTTCCTATGGAGTGTAGTTGTGCATGGAATCCATGACATGAGTTCATCATGACTGAAATTCGCCAGTTCAGGTGACTCTTAGCTTTCGTCTATGGGTAGGATAATTCTACCATATCTACACAGTTTAGCCACAATATTACGACCACCTACCATAACCTGTCGAGGCATGGACTCCACTAGACCTCTGAAGGTATGCTGACAGTATTAGCAGATCCTTTAAGTCCTGTAAGTTGCAAGGTGGGACCTCTATGGATTGGACTTGTTTTTCTAGCACATTACACAGATGCTCGATTGGATTGAGTCAACAGCTAAAACTTGTTATGTTCCTCAAACCATACTTGAATTCCTAAGACTAGGCCACCTTCTTCTATTGCTCTGTGGTCCAGTTCTGATGCACACTTGTCCATTGTAGGCATTCTGTGGACACTGGTCAGCATGGACACCCTAACCAGCCTGTGGCTACACAGCCCCATGTGCAACAAACTTTGCTGCACTGTTTCTGACACCTTTCTATTGAACCCAGCATTAACTTTTGCAGCAGTTTGAGTTACAATAACTCTTCTATTGAATCGGACTACACGGGCCAGCCTTCACCCGACATGTGTTATAGTGAGCCTTGGCCACCCATGACCCGGCCACAGGTTTGCTGGTTTTCCTTCCTTTGACCACTGCAGACTAGGAACATCCCACAAGAGCTGCAATTTTGGAGTTGCTCTGACCCCGTTGTCTAGCCATTACAATCTGGCCCTTGTCAAAGTCGATCCAGTCCTTATTCTTACCCATTCTTTCTGCCTGCAGCACATCAACTTCAGAGACAACATGTGGACTTGCTGCCTATCATATTCTACCCACTTTCAGATGCCATTGTAATAAGATAATCAATGTTATTCACATAACCTTGCAATGGTCATAATATTGTGGCTGATTTGTGTATATCTTTTATCAGTTTTATTTTCTCAAGATCCAAGTGGCATCTCAAGAGTCTCTTCTTCCCGTGTGCACATTTGGCCTTGTGGGTATTCTTCTTTAGGCACACTCTCAGATTAATGCATTCTACTGACCAAGAATTCAAGTCTTTAAACAATTTGTGGTGTTAAAGAACTGCAACAAATAACTGAGAAACCCAGCCTCTTGTCTTCAAAGACCTAACATGTTGATGTATTCCTCTTACAGCTAAGACATGTTTCCTGTGTTGGTGACCACTGTCACTGAAACTGGAACTGATAAAATATTCCCCAAATAGGAAACAGTAAGCAATATAACCTCACAGGGATTCTAAGCTCTGTTGTCCTCCAAGTCCTAAAATGCTGGTGTCTTCTTCATACAGTTAGGACTTGTTTCATGTGTGGTACATGATACTCACTTGAGAAACAATGATATAGATTGTGCCGAGCACCCTTAGTTGGACCTGGTCAGTAAGAGCTTGAATACTTAGGATCACCAATCTGCTCACTTTATCATCAAAAGTATAACCTACTGCTCATATTGGAGCCCTGATTACCTAACACATGTGTATCTTGTATACATCAAGCTCTGAAACATTCCCTAAGTAGTGGTATGTATTAATGACACACAAACACACACATATATATATATATATATATATATATATATATATATATATATATATATATATATATATATATATATATATTGGGTAAAATGAGTATTGAACACGTCACCATTTTTCTAGGTAAAAATATTTCTAAATGGTACTATTGACATGCAATCCATACATACAACCAAAACAAACAAGTTCAGAAATGAAGTTATGTGTAATAAAATGGAATGACGCAGGGGAAAAGTTTTGAACACGCTAACTAAAAATTATTTAATACTTTAGTTCTTTCCATAGATTTTCTGTTGGATTCAAGTCAGGTGATTGGCTGGGCCATTTTAGCAGCTTGGCCTTGTGTTTGGGATCATTTTGCCTTGCTGAAATGTCCACCCTTGTTTCATCTTCATCATCCTGGTAGATGGTAGCAGGGTTTTATCAAGAATGTCTTGGTACATTTGTCCATTCATCCTTCCTTCAATGATATTATTATTATAATACACGATTTATATAGCACCAACAGTTTACGCAGCACTTTACAGTGTAGAGGGGGGCAGCACAATTACAGTACAGTTCAATACAGAAGGGAGAGGAAAGCCCTGCTCGTAGAGCTTACATTCTAAAGAGAGGGGGTGGTGGTACAAAAGGTAAAAATAGATGCGGGGAATGATTTGATGGGGGTGGCTTGGGGACAGATGTTAGGTGGGTGTGGGATAGACTTTGCTGAATAAGTGAGTTTTCAGGGATCTCCTAAAGGTGGACAGGTTAGGGGCTGATTGGATATACAGGGGAGGGGAGAGGCTCTGGAGAAGTCCTGAAGGCGAACATGAGAGGAGGTAACAAGGGAGCGAGAGAGCAGGAGGTCCTGGGAGGAGCGGAGGGGACGATTGGGGCGATATCTGCAGATGAGGTTGGTGATGTAGCTGGGTCGATGTTGTGGATGGCCTTGTATGTTGTGATTAGCATTTTGAATTTTATACGGTGGGGTAGGGGAAGCCAGTGAAGGGATTGGCAGAGAGGGGCAGCAGTCATGGATCAGTTAGTGAGGTGTATTAGTCTAGCAGCAGCATTCATAATAGACTGAAGGGGGGATAGCCTGCATAAGGGTAGGCCATTAAGGAGAGAGTTGCAGTAGTCAAGGCGGGAAATAATCAAAGAGTAAATAAGTTGCTTCGTGGTGTCATTAGTCAGGAAGGATCGAATACTGGAGATGTTGCGGAGGTTAAGGCGGCAGGATTTAGCCAGTGATTGGATGTGGGGGCTGAAGGAGAGGTCAGAGTCAAGGATTACACCCAGCACCCTGGCATGTGTGGAGGGACCAATGATTGTGCTGTTGATCCTTATGGTAAAGTCATGGGGGGGAACCTGGAATGAGGAAACATAACAAGCTCAGTTTTAGAAAGATTGAGTTTCATAAAGTGGTGTGACATCCATACTGATATGTCGTTCAGTAAGTTTGAGATCCGTGAGGAAATCGAGGAGTGGAGAGCTAGATCTGGGTGTTATCGGCATAGAGGTGGTATTGGAAGCCATGGGAGGCTATCAACTGGCCCAGGGAAGAGGTATAGAGCGAGAACAGGAGGGGCCCAAGGACAGAGCCTTGGGGTACCCCAACAGAGAGAGGAAGAGGAGATGGAGTTGTAAGTGACACTGAAAGTGCGCTGAGATAGCTAGGAGGAGAACCAGGATAAAGTAGAATCACAGAGGCCAAGGGAGTCTCGTTTTGCTGAGGAGGAGAAGGTGGTCAACTATGTCAAAGGCAGCAGAGAGGTCTAAGAGTATGATATGATGATATGATAAGTATGATATGATATGAAGTTTGCTATTACGTATGCTGAAAAACAGCCCAACACCATGATGTTCCCACCTCCAATACTTCTGTAACCAATGCCATCAGTATGTTTTGCAAAGGTCTTGAGAGAGCTCTTTGCTTTTACCCATCATGAGATCTTTCTTGTGTGACACCTTGGTAATGAGACACCTTTTTATAGGCCATCAGTTGAGACTGAACCAGCTGATATTAATTTGCACTGACAAGGGGCAGGATTGCTTTCTAATTACTGATTTCAGCTGGTGTCAGCAGATTTCAGCTCGTGTCTTGGCTTTCCATGCCTTTTTGCACCTCCCTTTCTTCGTGGGTTTAATACTGTTTCCCTGTGTCATTCCATTTTATTACACATAACTGGACTGCATGACTGACACAGGGGAGATCACATGAATGGACTGGAGCAGCCTGAAAATAGTTAATTATATACATCTTTCTTACACAGGTTAGTCAGTATAGGTGTTAAAAGGGGGGATGAAGAATTTTTAAGATTAGTTAGGTGTAGCTTGGAGTTCCACTTTAAGAAGAAATTTAAAAATTGCAGCTTACCTTTTTTAAAGCGGGGTTCCACCCAAATTTTGAACAATATCTGTATGTATTCTCTTCCTTGCCTAGATGCTGACATGCCGTTTAAAAAAATTTAAATCGCCGTAATTACCTTTTATTTTTCTATTCTTCTTTGCACTTCCTGGTTCTCCTCCCGTGGGAGTAGGCGTGTTTCTAGCCTCTCCCAGACTCCTGGGAGCTAGTCTCAGGCTTCCCAGGATGCCACTGAGCATGTGCGGGAACGAGCGGTGAATGCTGGGAGCACAGCATTCACCACATCCAGGAAATAAATGCTTGTGGGCTTCAAATGCCCACAATGAAGATGGAAACCGCCTGCAGTGAATAATATAAGTTATTCTTTCCGACGAAATCTGACACAGGCGGACATATTACACACAATATGTGAGTATGTAATGCTGAGAAGAAAAGTTTGTGAATGAACTCAAAAAAAAAAAAAACGATAGATAGGTGGACCCCCGCTTTAAATACTATATTCTGGAAGCCCCAGCAAGGAAAATTCTACTACTTTGTCTTTGTTTGTGAGGGGGCTGGGCGGCTGTGTTTGCCATAGTTAACCCTGTCTGTACTGTGCAGGCAGATCTTCATTATCAATTATAACTAGGTTTGAATACTGTCTGTCCTAACAAAAAGTTAAAGGTTTAGAGTCTAGGCCTCTTGCACTGTAAGTAATTGTAAAAGTTTTTTTTTTTTTTTATAACAAACATGATATACTTACCTGCTCTGTGCAAGGGTTTTGCACAGAGCAGCCCCAATCTTCTTCTGGGGTGCCCCGGGGGTGCTCCTGGCCCCTCCTCTTCATCGGGTGCCCCCACGGAGAGCCGCTTTCCATTGGGGCACCCGTGCGGGCACGCTCCCGAGTCCTGCTGCTGCGTCTATTGACACAGACAGCAGGACTCGGCCCCGCCCTGGCCCCCGCTCCGTGTGTCATTGGATTGGTCTGACAGCAGCTGGAGCCAATGGCTCTGGCTGCTATCAATCTATCCAATGAGGACAGAGACAACGACTGGAGTCCCTGGGCTCATGTTTGTAGCTTGACACAAACGGGTTCAGGTAAAAAAAAGGGGGGCTCCGGGGAGCAGCTGCAGCACAGAAGGTTTTTCAAATTAATGCATAGAATGCATTAGATATATGCACACTGAAATATTTTGTTTCGGAATTTCGTTTTCATACGAAAAATAAATTTATTTAGTTACTCCCCAAATTGGTTTTTATTTATTTCGTTTTTCGTTAAAAATTGCATTAGTCCGAAAAGCCAAATTAATTAAGGTTGAATCTGTCATTGAAGGCTTATGGTGTCTGTCGAATGTTCAAAGATGATTCGATGGAGCAGCTAAACTGTACGACGTCGCAATCGTACATTTCCGGTCGAATTTTACGCCTACAAGCTAGCTGTAGTAGAATTCTAATGTTGTATGACAAGTAATATTTATATTTATTAATTATTTTACTAGTCAACCAACATTAGAATTTTTCTATAGCCTATGGGCAGATGCATTTGACCGGAAATGTACGATTGCAGTGTCGTACAGTTTAGCTGCTCCTTTGAATCTTCTTAGAACTTTCGACAGACACCATAAGCCAAAGTTTCAACGTTTGTATGTTTTTCGTTGCTTTGTCGAATCTTCGTCGTTTAGGTTGAATGGTCTACTCTACCCCAACAGTCAGCCAACTTTCACATTCATTTCTCAGTCTCCAAGTGCAATGGCAGGCGCGGCATCCGACGTTGTGTCAGATATTGATAACTGGTTATTATAATATAGAATCTATAATAATAAATCCCCCCCCCCACACACAACACGGGCAGCCTCTGAGGCTATCAAAACACTAGCAACACTAGTATCACTATCAAGTTCACAACACAAACACAATAGCAGCAGATTATTATGAAAAAGTTAAGTTGAACTGTAGCTTGCTTCACTATTGTTCTGCTGCTGTGCTTATGCTTAATTACTAAATAATTCAGGTTCTCTGACAAATGGACCAGCTAAGATTGACTGTCTTCTGAAATGATTCAGTGTGTGTGTCTCTCTCTGCTAGCAAATCGTAAGTGAAAGTAAGTTGGCTGTACGTGTGTACTTAGTTCTAGCTATTTTACTGCCCCTCCTCTTTGGTTACAATCGGCCAATAACATTCATCATCATAATTATTTTTATTTTACTTCCCCCACCCAATTCCAGCAGCGATCTTTTCTCTCTATGTTGAATCATTTCTCAATATGTTGAATCTTTTCTCTCTATGTCAAATCTTTTCTCTCTTTGTCGAATCTTTTCTCTCTATGTAGAATAATCTTGGACTAATAGAGTTAAGGTTAGGCACATTCGACCACAGGTTCGATAGACACAGATTGTTATTGTCAGCGTCATGTCGAATCTCCTATCTCCTATATATATCGAACTGTTGTCGCAACCAAAATAAAGCATTTGTTTATGTCGGATCTCTTTCGATTTTCCTGTTCTGCGCTTTTGTTATCGTTTGTTAAAACGATAACGACAATACCTGAAATTCAGGCAAAAATGCATTCGAACGAAAGCGAATGCACATGTCTAGAATGCATTAGGTGAAAAACCTTGAGACTTTACAACCCCTTAAATGAGAACAGATTTAGGACAGGCTCACTCTGATATTGTTCAAAAAACTTTGCGGTCAGCCAGTCAGAAACATCTAAAATAACCTGGACACCTAAACTCTTCCCCAGCAAATCCTCCATCCCAAAAAAGCAGCCCCTTTACCTAAAACAAACCCCTCAAGAAAAATCCCACTTCTCCGAAAGATACAGTGACTTGAAAAAGTAGAGAATTGAGAAAGGAGGCTAGAGGTGGACTTTAATGGTACCGTAAGACAGAAAGGCAGTAGTCTCAAATAGAGATTTTAGATTTTTATTACAAATATATATATATATATCTATATATCTATATATTTATATAAAAAGAAATATTCTAAAAACCACATATGACAATCAAGAAATGTTGTGCTCTATAGCCACATACTGTGGCATCTTGTTACAGTACTACCATCTGCGTATTGCTTGTTCTACATATTTCACGGATGAAGTCTACCGCTTCTTCAGGAGCTTTATAGTACAATATACATGTGCGATGCTTTATAAAGCGATTATCATATGACTATGAATAAAAGGAAAAACATACATTCATCAAATAATAGATATTAAATTTCATATAAGTTAAGGTAAAGATACATCATATGTCTGCTGTAGGGACCCTATGGGTGAAGATCTTACCACAAAGTGCCACAGAGCAGGCGACCCACAGGAGGATGGCCCGTCCCGGAAGGCCTGGGAGCCTCTCACACAGAAAAGAGCACCAATAATGGTCTAATTAAAAAATAATAAGGAATCCAATCAGAAAAAATGCCTCGCCAAAATGGTTAATCGCCAGAGAATAGATAACAACAAAAAGTATTCATACCAAGATCTCAGCTGGATCACGAGGACTCAAAAAATCCCAGTACAGTAATTCTCTATAAGATATGGGAAAGTCTGTGGAAAAGTATACATGGGTAGAAGGAAATCTAGCTAATCTCAAAAATACACAGTTCACCTTGCGCTGTAAGTAGATCACATCAATACGTATACACATAGGCGTATAATGTGTGCAAAGGTTTTTGAGAGATATCTAAAGCCAAGAAAAAAGGGGAAACGTATATATATGTATACTGGTGTATCTATCATGCTTCCAAATTCCAGATTGGTTCGTATATCTAATATAACAAGAGAAGTCTTACGTTGCAAAAGGCTGAAGATTGGTGCTGTATAACGTGTGTTAAATTTTATGTACACTTACATCAATCCTTGGTTATATGAACAAAAAGGTAACCCCCCTACAATAAAACGGAGGCTGAGAGATCTATAAGGCCTTCCATAGGAGGGTACATAAGTCAGATATAATTGCAAAAGAGCACAAGTAAAGCCTACCTTAGGGTCTCACTCCTAGGGATACAGCATGATATTGCACTAGAGAGGCTGTGACATACAGCCCCTCTATTTACATGTCTGTGTGCTAGCTCCTGCCCAGTGACGCGCACAACGCCGCAAAGTGGCATGTGACGTCACCGGACCCGGGGTGCGTCAATCGGCACATGCGAGGTGCCTCAAAACGTCTCTCACACACTGCGGACAAAGTCCGTAAGTGTGGAGCCATACAGGTGGCGAGACAGGGAACACGTGAAACACGCGTTCCTGTTCCCCTCCAGGGCCGCAAACCCGCCGGGAAAAGCCAAAAAACCTGGCCGCCCCGTAGAGCATACACTATGGGCAAGAAACCCAAGGCCGCCATGATGGAAAAGGACAGGCCTCGGGACGGGTATCAGCCAGTGAAGGCTCCCTAGTGGATCACGATGGAACTGCACTCCATGGAGAATGTACAAGTAGATCCTAAAGGGGAGGAAATCCACATTCACGTGTTTGAAGGCCCCCTAATGGATCAAGATGGAACTGCGATCCATGTGGAACATATAAGGTAGATCCTAAAGGGGAGGAAATCCACATTCACATTAGGTCTCCACAGCAGACAATATTAATTAAACCATCAGTCATAAAACAACGGTAACATACATCAAATTAAGTACATAAAATATATATCATCAATAACTGCTCAATAGTGTCTAAAGAGTTACTGGCTTATATCCAGATTCTTCACATCATTAATGGAGAAAGGGAAAATAACGGAAAGGTGAATACGTGAGAAACAGAGACAGACATAGAAGAAAGTAAATAGAATCATGGAGAACTACAGCTTGCATGGGACAGCAGAGAGATTCCGAATATTATGAAAAGGGTTTGTATGAGTTAACCTCATTGAGGCCAGGTGGAGTCATAGCATTGAGATGCTCTATCCAGAGAGTCTTGCGTTAGAGGATACATTTATCCCAGTTACCCCCCTCCCCCGGGGTTCACTGGGACAGCTTCCAGGACAGAAAAAGATATCATATCGGTCTCATACTTATGATATAAGCCAACATGTCTTGTAATGGGCGTGATAATCTTGCCTCTGTCTGAGTAATAGACATGATCGCAAATTCTCTGCCTAAATTTGCGTTTCGTTTTTCCGATGTAGAATGCTCCACACCGGCATTAAATAATATAAATGACTCCCCGTGTGGAGCAATCCACAAAGGTTTTAGATTTATGCCATTGGCCATTAGGTAGTTGAACGCTCGGGCCTTCCTTGACCCAAGGACATCGTGGACAGTTTCCACAACAGTACGTGCCTCGTAATGTGGGATTGTCCTCTTTGTGTGGTATGTAGTGACTGGCAGTAAGTTGTTCTTTTAAAGTAGTAGCTCGTCTAAAGATCAATTCTGGCGTGTCTCTTACATATTTAGAGACCGTATAGTCCTCAGTAAGGAAATGCAGCTTTGGGTTTCTTGCCCATAGTGTATGCAATACGTCTTTGTGTATACGTATTGATGCGATCTACTTACGGTACAAGGTGCAGCATATAGGGGCTCATTCCCCCATCTTCTCAAATCATGAACTGTGTATTTTTGGGATTAACTAGATATCCATCTACCCATGTTCTGTTTGAAAGACTCCCAGGCCCTCCAGGATGGACCATCCTCCTTTGGGTCGCCTGTACTGTGGCACTTTGTGGTAAGATCTTCACCCATAGGGTCCCTACAGCAGACATATTATGTATTTTTATCTTTACCTTAACTTATATCAAATGTAATATATATTATTTGATTAATGTATATTTTTCCTTTTATTCGTAGTCATATGATAATCGCTCTATAAAGCTTCACACATGTATATTGTACTATAAAGCTCCTGAAGAAGCGGTAGACTTCATCCGCCAAACATGTAGAGCAAGCAATACGCAGATGTAGTACTGTAACAAGATGTCATAATATGTGACTATAGAGCACAACGTTTCTTGATTGTCATATGTGGTTTTTAGAAAATCATTTGTATATTTCTCTTTTTTATATATATATTTTTGTAATAAAAATTTTAAATCTCTATTTGAGACTATTGCCTTTCTGTCTTACGGTACCATTAAAGTCCACCTCTAGCCTCCTTTCTCCATTCTCTTCCATATTTCTGGGATGAAGGTACCAACTCTATTATATGAATTGAATTTGGCACTCTTTCTAAAAGCCCTGAAAAAGTATTCATACCCCTTAACATTTTCCACTAGATTTTAGTTAGGGATACCAGAGTAAAGGGGGTTTAATACATATGAACGCCACTATTTTCAGATATTTATTTTGTAAAAAAATTTGAAAACCATTTATCATTTTCCTTCCACTTCACAATTATGTGCCACTTTGTGCTGGTCTATGACATAAAATCCCAATAAATACATTTACATTTACGTTTTTTGTTGTAACATGACAAAATGTGGAAAAAGTCAAGGGGTATGAATACATTTTCAAGGCACTGTATATATCTCTTCTTCTTAACTAAAACTTCCCCCAAAGCAACCATCCACTGCTCATCTCTGTAACCCTCTTCCACAGCTCACCTCTATGCCCTTTTTTTCGGCAGCTTACCTCTACACCCCAACATTCATAGTTCGTCTCTGCACTGCTGTCCACTGCTTATCCCTGCACCATTGCCCACAGCTCACATCTACCCCACCACAGACAGCTCAACTCTGCAATCTGGTCCACAGCTCACCTCTACACCTACACCTGCATCCACTTCTGCACCCTTTTTCTGCAGCTCACTTGCACCTCTGCATCTCTCATCCACAGCATATCTCCCCAACAGGGACTAAGACAGCAATAAAAATCTTACAGAGGATTTAACTCTTAATCACGCAATCCATAACTAAGATACATTGCTAATTTTCAAGAAACTTTTTAGAACACAATCAAGCAGAAAGCTTTCTCTGAAGATCTTTATTTTTCATCTTTTTTAAATATGGTATAAATTAGTAAAGATGTTGCCCAGAGCAGGTTTACAAATAAACAAAAATGTCAGAATCAGTATTTCCCATAAAACTTTCTAAATATCAACTGTGACCTTTCAGAGAGTTCTGTATATTTTTAGCGTATTATTGTTAGCTGGTGAGCTGTGGAGTGCCATCTACTTTACTACTTTCTTGATATTGGTGCCATCTAGTGATCATCGCAGTGAAGCTGCTTTATGAAAGTTCCAAAAGACAGGCTAAAACCCAGATTAGAAAAGCAAACAACCAAAGCTTGACCCACACACATAGACAAAAATTGTATTATATTTTACCTGTCAGAATAATTAAATATGGTATCAGATCCTTCTTAAACAAACTTGGCTGGATGATCCATCCAATCTCATTAGACTTTACACAGTTCCTAAATGTTCTCGAAAAATGGAGGCCCTTTCAAACCTTTGTGCTTGCAGTAACACACACTTACAAATGTACCCTAATACCAAATTTAGAATTTATTATAGCTCCTTTTGTAGCTTTTTTTTTTACATTTATTAGTTGTATGTAGGCCATAGGTGTGCGCAGCCTCTTGCATTAGGGTGTGCACCCTTAAGCTCAAACACATACGCGTGCGTATGTATATATATATATATATATATATATATATATATATATATATATATATATATAGTTTACATACCCTGGCAGAATTTATGATTTATTGGCCATTTTTCAGATGATATGATTGATAACACTGATGGTTAGTGTTTGGCTGAAGCCATTTATTATCAATCAACTGTGTTTACTCTTTTTAAATCAATAATCATAACAGAAACTGCCCAAATGACCCTGATCAAAAGTTTAATACTGTGTAATGCCCCCTTTAACATCAATGACAGCTTGAAGTCTTTTGTAGTATTTGTAAATGAGGCTGTTTATCTTCTCAGATGGTAAAGCTGTCCATTCCTCTTGGCAAAAAGCCTCCAGTTCCTGGAAATTCTTGGGCTGTCTTGCATGAACTGCATGTTTGAGATCTCCCTAGAGTGGCTCAATGATATTGAGGTCAGGAGACTGAGATGGCCACTCCAGAACCTTAACTTTATTCTGCTGTAGCCAATGACAGGTCGACTTGGCCTTGTGTTTTGGATCATTGTCATGTTGGAATGTCCAAGTACGTCCCATGCGCAGCTTCCTGGCTGATGAATGCAAATGTTCTTCCAGTATTTTTTTATAACATACTGCAATCATCTTGCCATCAATTTCGACCAAATTTCCTGTGCCTTTTGTAGCTCACATATCCCAAAAACTTCAGTTATCCACCACTGTGTTTCACAGTAGGAATGATGTACCTTTCACCATAGGCCTTGTTGACTCCTCTCCAAATATAGTGTTTATGGTTGTGGCCAAAAAGCTCGATTTTGGTCTCATCACTCCAAATGATTTTGTGCCAGAAGGTTTGAGGCATTTGCGTAGTAATGGCTTCCTTCTGGCGACTCGACCATGCAGCCCATCTTTCTTCAAGTGTTTCCTTATTGTGCATCTTGGAACAGCCACACCACATGTTTTCAGAGAGTCCTGTATTTCACTTGAAGTTATTTGTGGGTTTTTCTTTGAATCCTGAACAAGTTAGTTGGCCTACCTGACCGTGGTTTGGTTTCAACAGAACTCCTCATTTTCCACTTCTTGATTAGAGTTTGAACACTGCTGATTGGCATTCTCAATTCCTTGGATATCTTTTTTTATCCCTTTCCTGTTTTATTCAGTTCAACTACCTTTTCCCTCAGATCCTTTGACAATTCTTTTGCTTTCCCCATGACTCAGAATCCAGAAACATCACTGCAGCACTGGATGAAAGATGCAAGGGTCTGTCAGGAGTGCACACACACTAATCACAAGAAAACAGATCACATGTGAGGATGGTTACCTTTAATAGCCATTCAAACCCCTTTGTGTCAACTTGTGTGCATGTTATCAGGCCAAAATCACCAGGGTATGTAAACATTTGATCAGGGTCATTTGGGTAGTTTCTGTTGTCATTATGATTTAAAAAGAGTAAACACAGTTTATTGATAATAAATGGATTCAGCCAAATGCTAACTATGAGTGAAAAATGTTTTTGTGTTATCATTCATATTCTCTGAAAAATGGCCAAGAAATCATAAATTCTACCAGGGTATGTAAACTTATGAGCACAACTGTATATACACATTTTAAAATGTATTAAAACATTTTTTAATAAATAGACACTTATCAATAGAAACACTTTCATTTTTTAACTTATCAAAAATACAGTGAGGCCAGTCAGTGTGCAGTGTGGACAACTCCCAAAGATGGTCACAGAGATGGGGGTGAACCCAAACACCCCACCTGGAGCTGCCCCTGGATTAGGGGCACCCGGCACACTCCCTGCGCACGCTTATGATGTAAGCAACTAAATATTCCCAAACAACATTTTTTTAAGTCTCACAGGGTAGCCACAACAAGATTTTCAAGTAAACAAGTTTTTAACCATGCAGTCTGTGGACATGTAAATATAGCATTTCTGTAGAGCAGCCTTTCTCAACCTTTTCAACACAGAGGGACTCTTGAAATAACTCTCCAGGCTCAGGGAACCACTACAAAAAATTACTATATCTACAACTTATGATACATTAGTGTGATGGTCAGTGGGAATAATGCTGCCATTGGGAAGAATTGCCCCCTTACAGATAGCTAATAAGATCTATGGTGTCAGTGGGAACTTATCTGAGAGGCAAAAGTTGCTCATTGCAGTTGCTCAAGAAACCCCTAACAACCTCTGGGGGAAACCAAAGGTTCTATGGAACCCTGGGATTATGTGGATCAGAAAAGCTATTATATTATGTTAAGTTGAAGGAGATATCATTTTTAAATAGTGTTTTTTATTTCCATAATCTATATTCCAGTTTAAAAAAAGCCAGAGGTATGTGCGAGCACAGGGAAAATACATCTTGTTACAGGAAGAAGTGACCAAATGGAAAAGAATAGTAGTTAAATACAGACGTAATATAAAAGCACAGCAAGCCATCAGCAATTGTTGTGGTGACTGGAGTAGTGATTTTGGGCAAATTGATTTTCTCTAAAATTGCAAATTTGTCCCTTACTGAGGTGGAAATGTTGAATTTCACTTATTGAGCTACTTAGGTAAAATTTGCTAGTGAGAATAAAAGGTTCTAATTTTTTTCCTATTTATAGGGTGTGGGTTATTTTGGAGTACTTCAGGTAGTTTCGTTTATTTCATTTAATTGTTTATTGTGTTTTTCCTTTTTGTGTAATAGATAATTATTTGTATTGCCACAAATTTTTTTATTTTTACTTTTTTTTTACTTTTATAGTTTTCATTTTTTTTCATGCTGTGATATTAAATACATAAAAAATAGACTACTGATGGGCCAGGATAGTTAAAAAGGAGCTTCAGGAGACACAGAAAAAAACATCTTAAAGCGGAACTTTACTAAAGTGGATGTAAACCCGATTCATGAAATTTGAGCTGGGCAAATATATCTGCAGTGTTTTGTTATCTCTCTTCAAAGCACTATGTCCCGTAGCTGTCTCCAGCTCCGTTCTTCTGTTATCAGCCTGATAATTTATGACAAGTTCTCCGACACATGTGATAAAACCAGCCTGCATTTTTTGTCAGGGAGGGTGCTATAAATAGATTAGGAGAAAGCTGCTCTACTCACATGACAGCTCTGAAAGTCTCTAACTATCTGGAGGGGGGTGTGTGCCTTCCCTCCAATCAGCTGTCTCCCAGTGTAATCCAAGACTTCTCTCACAGTGCAGAATAAGGAAGTGAACATTCTAACACAATGTTCACTTTCTAAACATTATATAAAGCTGAAGACAACAGATATACATATAAAACGTATGTAGAAGGATTTGTTTCATCCCTGTGTATCATCACACACACTTATGTACTATTGTCTGATTTTTTTTTCTGGGAGTGGGTACCTTTTTCTGACAGGTACACTTTCCCACTTCCGCAATTCTTGCTTAGGAGAGAATTGTGAAAGTTTCCCCCCGCCTGCAGCCTCGTGGGACATGTGACATGTCCCACGAGGCTGTGGGACCAGTCTGAAAGCGCAGTCGGTCTTGTGCATGTCCACTGGTGAGTTGGCTGTGAAACAAGCAGGAAGTCACAGCCAGCTTCCCACAGACAGGATGATGGTGCCAGGGATCGAAAGACCAGCGAAGAACCGGCCTGGGTAAAGACCCCTGGACTGGTAAGTGTCTGTTTATTAAAAGTCAGTAGTTACAATATTTTTTTTTACAATTGACGTAACTTGATTTCATATTTTAAGGAAGATGAACACTCCCAATTTCCCTCATACTTAGAGGTAACTGATTAGACCTTACCAGGCTTTCAGCTACAGCAAAATCACACTGCAGTGTCTTTGACACTGCACTGGTACGGTATTGTGCCTTAGGTCAGGAATGCAAATTGCAATGCTGGATGTTAACATTTATATTCTGATATTCCTGCAATTGTGCATTGGTTGTATTGCTAACAGGAGTTCTTTGGGATTCAGAGAAATCTTTTCTTTATACATTTTTTTTGTTTTCAGTGGTCATTTAATATTTTGGATGCAGAAAAAAAAAAATTCTATGGGGCATAGTTATAAAGCAGTGATTGTGACTTTCAGCAGACATTTACTGGTAGTGAATCAATGTCATTTAAAACACATGTACCGTGAGGATTCACCTGCAGTGAATGTTTGGAGAATTTCAGATTTGCTGCTTTATAAATACACCCCTACATGTAATAAATATAATTTACATTTGTATCTTAATTCTAAAGGATTTTGAATTGTATCGTGAAGTAAAGTTGAACGTAGTAAATTTGCTGGAAGATGTGTTGCGTGACCCTGATCTCCTACCCCAGGAAAGAAAAGCTGCAAGTAACATACTAAAGTAAGTGCATTTTTTTTTCTTAGCATACTAGAAAGCAGAGCTATCGTATATACTCGAGTATAAGCCAACCCGAATATAAGCCAAGGTTTTTACCACAAAAAACTGGGAAAACGTATTGACTCAAGTATAAGCCTAGGGTGGGAAATGCAGCAGCTACTGTAAGTGGAAAAGAGGGTCAACAATGCCCATCTGCAGCCTCACAGTGCCATCTTCATGCCCCACTGTGCCATCTGCATGCCCCACTGTGCCATCTCCATGCATCACTGTGCCATCTCCATGCCTCACTGTGCCATCTGCATGCCTCAATGTGCCATCTCCATGCCTCACTGTGCCATCTCCATGCCTCACTGTGCCATCTGCATGCCTCACTGTGCCATCTGCATGCCTCACTGTGCCACCTGCATGCCCCACTGTGCTATCTCCATGCCCCACTGTGTCATCTGCATGCCCCACTGTGCCATCTCCCTGCCTCACTGTGTCCATCTGCAGCCTCATGTACCTGATCTCCGATCCCCAGAACACTGGCGCTGTGACATGCAGTCTAGTCGGCGGCTGTGCAGTGTAACAAAGCCCCGCCTCCTCCTCGTCTGTTACAGAACACTGATTCAGTTTCCCAGCAGTGAGTCAGTGTTCCGCCTATCACGGACGAGGAGAAGGTGGGGCTTTGTTACACTGCACAGCCGCCGACTAGACTGCATGTCACAGCGCCGGGAGATCAGGAGCATGAGGCTGCAGATGGGCACAGTGACTCGAGTATTACCCGAGGGGGCTTTTTCAGCACAAAAAAATGTGCTGAAAAACTTGGCTTATACTCGAGTATATACGGTATAGTTCCAGTTCGTGCTATGCCAGGCAAATTATCAGTGACTCTGCCATCAGGCAGGCTATATGAATATTCGCTACTAGCACGTACAGTAGAGCTGCTTCTGTATGGTACAATCAACACTGTAAGCAAAAAAAAGAGGAAATGGATGCATGTTCTTTCAAGTGAACCTATTCTTTGTCCATGCTAGAGCAGTATAAAGCCACAGGTGTCTCAATATGAGTTTAGAGATTACATTTATGAATTTGCTGAAGAGGGCAGGGAGGGCATATGGTGCTTTGTACCACACTGCTCCATATATGAAAACTGTAATATTACTTTTTTTAAATAAATGTATATTATTGCAATTACAAAAAAAAAGAATTAGAAAAATTATAAGATAATTGAAATTACTTGTGACAGTCAAACCTGTTGTGCTCCGCTCCTAACCTCTTAGAACTCTTCGTATTCTTTGAGGTAGTAATATAACTAAAGCAGATGACTGAGACTACAAAAGACAGTGGGTGATATCTAAGACCTAGATATATCAAATGCAAGACATTCTAATCAAAGGAGTAAGGGCTGGTTCACACCATGAATGGCACAGGAACGCACTGTGCAGTCCTGTGCAATTCACATGCAATCCGAGTGCCGTGTGATTTCGGCCCCTACATTTGAATGAGCTAAAATAGTTCTGGATTGTACCAAAAATAGTTCATGCACTACTTACAAAGCGCACAGTAACTGGATAGCATGGTACTACTGTACCATGCAATCTGCTGCAGGCAAGTGCACTGAGTTTGCAACCTGCATTAAGGTTGTCATTAAGTTAACACTGACACCTTCTGCAAAACCCCAGTGTAGTGAGTTTTGAACGTGGAGCGCGAAATGTGAATGGGACGCAGGTTTCATGCACTGCATTCTGGTGTGTACTGGCCCTAAATGTGCAACCATATTAACAGCAGAGGATGTTACAGAAATTAACTCAACAGTTTCACCTAGGGAAAGGGACTTTCTACTGGGGAGAAGCATCCCATATCACTGCTGCCTAGAATAATTGCATACAGTAGTTGAATTGGGGGTAGTGGGGCTCCTAAGAGCGGAGAACCTTAGTTCAGTGTTGCAGTGTCTAAGGACTCCATCCACTGGGACCATATTTTATTTTGTTGATCATTCTCAGCTGTTATAGGTGGCCCTACATAGAGGTAGAGTAGAATTTATTAAGGGTTTCCATATTTCCAGAGTTGGAGGAGTTGGGGATTTCCAAAGGAGTACATTTGCTTTCTTAGCATAGAATAACAATAGGCCTAATAGTGTACTGGTCGATTTTCTGACAGCCAAGATTCTACCAGGCCCAATAGACAGACGCTGGAATCCTGGGGGAGTGAGACATTGGGAAAAAAAGTAATATAATGCAAAACTTGAGTCCAATAAGCATTTAACTGTAATATAACTTTAAATGGTGTTTATATAACTGTTAGGTTGACAATTTAGTTTATACATAACTTATTCATTTCTACTTTAATAATGCGTTGCTCATTTAATATATTTTGAATACAGCAAATTAATTGCTGACGATTTTTGTATCAGTGGCCTTTCTCAGGATGAACAAGATGACTGCCATTTGAATATGGAGGACATAATTGCACTAGTAAGTATACTTCTTTAATGCATATTTCCTTTTTTTAAGTGACTGTCACTAGATGGAAAAAGAAGCCCAGCCTGTAAAGATAATGACTTATACTACCTGTCCCAACACCCGGTCCACTGATCTTGACTCTGATGCAGAGCTATGGTGGCTGATCATCTACATTGAACACACTTCTGGATATGTCAGATACTTGGTCCACCTCTGCCATTTGTTTTTCCATCCACCTGCTTCTACAAGGCCATAGTGACCATTAGTGACTGGACCAGCTGAAGGAACCGAAGAATGTAGAGAAGGACCAATTATTTGACACTACCATTAGTGTTTAATGCTGAAGATACTTCAGCAAGCTTACCTCTGCAACAGAGTGAAGATCAGTGAAAACATTCTCAACTCAGCCTTAATATATACTTTTTTTCCAATTCGATCATAGTTCTAAAATGTAGTGGTCATAAAATGTTGACCGATCTGTTTTATTGTTTTCAGTCAGAAGGACCGCCCACAGAATATCTGGATACTCTTTCAGCAATGGAATTAGCCGAGCAGATCACTCTATTAGATCATATAATATTTCGAAGTATACCATACCAGTAAGTCACTGCCATTTAGCCCTACACGTAGAGAGACCTTATGTTTTCTGAATTATGTGATATGTTTTTGTTTTTTTTTGCTTCTAGAGAATTTCTTGGTCAGGGCTGGATGAAACCAGATAAGATAGACCGGACACCGTATATCATGAAAACCAGCCAGCATTTCAATAATGTAAGTATTTTCTTCCATTCTGTGCTGCTACCTGTTAGGCTCTGAAGTGTTGATGTGTTACTGGGTCTTGGCTAAGTGATATTTTATTTAGTTGAAGTGTCAGTCCCACCATAGTGGTAATTCTAGCTCCAAGTAGTTGCTAATTTGGTTTAACTACCTATCAGTGGCTTTTTTAAAAAAAACTGGGGTATTTAAGAAACAAGATCTGTTCGCATATGGTCATCAATCTGCTACAGGCGTTGCAAGAGAGTGTGTTTCTTGCTTCCAGATTATTCCTTTTTAATTAAAATTATGGGGGAGTAATATGCCAAGGCGGGAATGAGGAGATACACAATCCCACCATATGGAGACTTCCAGAGATGTAGGATGACAATAGCTGATTTAGACCTTCAGAATCCACGCATAACCAAAATATTTAAAAGCAGAAAAGAAAAAGTACGGATTGGTGGCAGTCGGTTATATTTATGTTACCTCATGGAGTGTAACATGTTCCCTGTGTAAATTCTAGCTGAGTGAATTTGTAAGAGCGGCTTTACACTGATCCCCTGTATGCAGGAGTTTTGGTGCACTTTCAGAAAACGCACCAAAACCGTGGGACCTAATAGAAGTCTATGGCAAAGCACAGCTAACCCGCACCAAAACCTTAGGTACACTGCGTTGCACCCACGCTGCGGCCAAAGCGCAGTAGGGCAGTCTGAAGCTGCCCTAAGTCTATGGAATGTTAATAGGAGAAGCAGTTTTTTTTAGTAAAGTACCAATACTATATTAAAATTTTTAGGTGAATAAACGATTAAAATTGAACCACGTAAAGCAGTTTCCCAAAATGGTTAAATTTAAGGCATGATGCTTGTGCTCTCAAATGAATTGTCAAGCCATCAATTATTACAATAATTTGAATGGGGGCTGTTGGGGCAAGACCAAGCAAGTATGCACTGCTCATGGCCATTGAAAAGTCCCAGAGGTGACCCAATGACCGCCTGAAAACGAGTCACTTTTCATCTACCAGCATTTCCTCTATTACAATTTATTTATGGCGAGTGGTTGGTAGGCAATTGAGCACACGCGCACTGATCACTCACCAGTAGCCATGTCAAGTAGCCATCCTTAGGATATTTAGTCACCTGCAAAGATTTAATACAGCCTTTTGACCCAAGTGGCAATCTGATTTGGGAGAAAAAAAAACTCACTTGTTCGTTTTAATGCTTACAATGATTTATCTGCCATATTGATTTCATAAGAATTATGATTTTTGAAACCAAAAAGCTATAGTGTTTCAGTTGAGGACCTCAGTGTCAGACAGATTTTTGATAACTATATGGTTGGTGAACACATTCCTGATTCAGCAAAATGTAAAGTATAGTGTAGATCTCAAGCTTAGTTGACCTGTGCACATATGAAACTTCTTTATTGATACCCGTATGATCTAATATTTTTTTCTTCTATGTCCTTTGCATGTATGCATTCTAAAGATGAGTAACCTTGTAGCATCAGAAATTATGAGCCAGCCTGATGTCACCTCTAGAGCCAGCTCCATTGAGAAGTGGGTGGTGGTAGCTGATATCTGCCGATGCATGCACAACTATAATGGAGTGCTGGAAATCACTTCAGCCTTGAACAGAAGTGCAATCTATCGACTTAAGAAGACCTGGGCCAAAGTGTCTAAACAGGTAGGTAGAGCCAGAACTCCATCTTCAGTACACAGGAGGACATCAGAGATCTGTTGAGATGCCTTAATAGAGAGAGTGTGTGTGAACAAATGAGGGACAGGTGAGAGGTTATATCAGGTACACTGAGGTGTGATCATCCAAGAGTGACAAAAGATGTCTTGGCCATCTGATTTCTTCATGGGTCCCCAAAGCATTCTGATGGGGGCCCATGCGTAATGTCACCAAAGAGATTTGCTAGCCCACTTGTCACAGAATTAGCATTAAAGGGCATGCAATGCCAAAACTTTTTTCATTAGTGTTAATTAAGGAATTGTTAAAACCCATGTAAGGAGAGAAACCTTCTAGTGGGGGCACTTATCCTTCACTTTGGAAAGATGTCTTCTCATTTCCTGTTATTTGTGCAGGACAGGTAGCCCAAACATTCTCACCAGTCAAGACAATCAGCAAAAACATAAAGAAAACACAAAAAACATATTGCCTTACAACCTGTACATGCACAAAAGAACTTCATTACACTAGACCTAAAGGTTTAATACTAAATTAAGTGGTATCATTTAGTATAATTCTAAACAAGTCCAGTAGTCAAGGTTTTGAAATATTTTACTGTTTCCCAAGCACCAATAGGTTTAAATATAGATATGTGTGTTATTTATTAACTGTGCAAAGTCTCATCTTTTATATTTAGCTGAACTATTAGAAAATACATTTTGGTGTGTTTTTTTTTAAATTATCATACAGTTAAATGAAACATTTGTGTATAGGAAGTAGATTGGACATACATAAGCAAGAATACTGCAATTGAATGTTGTATGTTTCTTGGCTTCGTAAAACATATGTTCTGTAAAGTGTGATATATTGGTGCTGGAGAATAATGAACAGTTGGCTTAGGTAACAAAATACTGAATTATTTAGTCCATGGCAGGTAAAGGGTCATTTGAAGAACTATGATTTGACTTAATGGATAAACATTTTATTTTTAGACAAAAGCACTCATGGACAAGCTTCAAAAGACTGTTTCATCAGAAGGCAGATTTAAAAACCTCAGAGAAACGCTCAAGAAGTAAGTTTTATAAAGAAATATGTAATACCTTAGACCAAGCACAGCTTCCCAGACGCCTGGCCAAATAACACCTTTCAGTGACATCTGCCCTGTCCTGCAAAAAAAGCTGGGATGTGAGGTTTGTTGAGCAGGCCAACAGCATCACAGGATTGAATGTTCTCCCGTTTTCACACAACCACGTATGTACGTACTTGAGCATTGGAAAGCTGCAATATATAGAACTTTTGTTCTGGTTTTATACCGCTTTAAGGCCAGGCCTGAGCTGGATTACAGAGGTACGCCAGTACACAGAGTGGAGCATGTCTGTGTGGAGAAGCTGTCATTATTGTGACAACTTCCCTCACGGGGTTCCATCCGTGGCCCCATTCAGCTGTTGGATGGGAGACCAAAGGGGCAATGGATACAGATGTCATTATTCAAATATGGCAGTGCTTACAGTATATTAGGGAAATTACTTGCATCACAGGGGAGACATAACGAATGGGAAACTGGCCCCCCGTGGTTGCAGCGCATGTTGGATGGGCAGAGACTAGTTTCCCATCAGGTCTTCCTTGCTTTTGATTGACAAACGGATGTCAGTGGGCAGATTTGAAAGCTGCTATTGGACTGAATTGTGGATAGGCATCTGCCCACTGTTATGCATTGTTAATCACAGGTAAACTGGACCTGATGGGAAACTAGTTCCCCTTTGCCCATCTACTAAAATGAAGCAACCACTCAGCCATGCAAATATCATTGTTACGAGCACATAGGCTGGGATGGGAACACACTGGGTAAAAAATGTCCAGTATGGACACTCCAACATCAGTGCTGGCTTCTCTGGTGCAAACATGGCCAATTTTGGTGTGGAGGCTTGACAGAAATCTTGAAGGTGTCTATTACACCCCTTTATAGATTCCCCTAATTATGTAGTAGAGCAATTATTAAAATGTCTTTGTTTTTTTTTTCTTCTGTATGTTTTGCAGCTGTAATCCACCATCTGTACCCTACCTGGGAATGTACCTCACTGACCTGGCCTTTATTGAAGAAGGCACACCCAACTTTACAGAGGAAGGCCTTGTAAACTTTTCAAAAATGAGAATGGTGGGTACCTTCTTGGTATTTTAAAATGTACTGAAACTAAGCTATTTTACCTAGCTTTTTATTTCACAAGGCTAACCAATATGATCTGAAAGCCAATGGCTTTTCTGCCTCTTCTGCACCAGACTGCACCCTCTACAAATCTGCCCTTTTCAAATACAACTCCCACCTCCACACTGCTAAACAAACCTACTACAACACTCTCATCAAAACACTCTCATCCAAACCTCAACAACTCTTTTTTACCCTTCATTCCTTACTTCACCCCCCCCCCCCCCACCACTGCCTTCACCCACCAAGTTCCTTACCACCCAGGAGATTGCCAACTATTTCAAAAGCAAAATTGACACAATTCGTGATGAGATATATTCAGCATCCAATTCCCCGCCCCCCAGTCAACACATGGTCAAACACCACACTCAATATTTTCCTCCTTCAGCCCTGTTGCCACCGAGGAAGTTGCCCAACTCCTCTCCGTGGCCCACCCCACCAACTGTCCCCTCACAATTACCGTGATCACCTTCCCGCTCTATCCTAAACTCTCTAACCCACATCTTCAATCTCTCCCTCTCCTCTGGCACCTTTCCCTCCCCGTTCAAATATGCACTGGTTACCCCAATATTTAAAAAACTCTCACTTGACCCCACCTTTTTGAATAACCTAAGACCCATCTCCCTGCTCCCGTTTGCCTCCAAGCTCCGCGAATCCCTTGTCCACGACCGCATGAGTTGCTGCCTCACTGACAACAACCACGATCTTCTACAGTCCGGCTCCCGCGCACAACATTCCACTGAAACTGCCCTACTAAAACTCACCAACGACCTACTAACTGCTAAAACCAACGACCAGTACTCCATACTCATACTCTTGGACCTCTCTGCTGCCTTCAACACAGTTGACCACCTGCTCCTCCTCAACAAACTCCACTCCCTTGACATCCGTGATTCTGCCTTATCCTGGTTCTCCTCCTACCTATCTCAGCGCACTTTCAGTGTCACATACAACACCATCTCCTCCGCTCCTCTTCCTGTTGGGGTAGTTACGGATCACAGACTTACTGAATGACATATCAGTATGAATGTAACACCACTTTCTCAAACTCAATCTTTCTAAAACTGAGCTGGTAATATTTCCTCCTCCCAGATCCCCTCCACATGACTTTACCATTTACCATTACGATCAACAGCACAACCATTGGTCCCTCCACACATGCCAGGGTGCTGGGTGTAATCCTAGACTCTGACCTCTCCTTCAGCCCCACATCCAATCACTGGTTAAATCTTGACGCCTTTACCTCCTCAACATCTCCAGAATTCGCCCCTTCCTAACTAATGACACCACAAAACAACGTATTTACTCCTTGGTTATGTCCCGCCTCGACTACTGCAACTCTCTCCTCAATGGCCTACCCTTACACATGCTATCCCCCCCTCAGTCTATTATGAATGCTGCTGCTAGACTCATACACCTCACTAACTGATCCATGATTGCTGCTCCTCTCTGCCAATCCCTTCACTGGCTTCCACTACCCCACTGTATAAAATTCAAAATAATAACCACAACATACAAAGCCATCCACAACATCGCCCCCAGCTACACCACCAAGCTCATCTGCAGATAATCGCCCAAATCGTCCTCTCCACTCCTCCTAATACCTCCTGCTTTCTAGCTCCCTTGTTATCTCCTCCCATGCTCGCCTCCAGGATTTCTCTAGAGCCTCTCCCATCCTCTGGAACTTCCTGCCCTGGTATGTCTGGTCAGCCCCTACCCTATCCACCTTTAGTTGATCCCATAAAACTCATTTATTCAGGGAAGCCTATCCCACACCCACCCTAGAACTGTACCCGAGCCACCCCCATCAGACCATCCCCGCAGGTATTATCTTCCGTACCACCTCCCCCACCCTTTAGAATGTAAGCTCCACAAGCAGGGCCCTCCTGTCCCTTCTGTATTGAACTGTATTGTAATTGTACAGTCCCCCCTCTACATTGTAAAACACTGCGCAAACTGTTGGCACTATATAAATCCTGTATAATAATAATAATAGTGACCAGACGATAGCACCGTTAGATCGTTTCTCAGGCGAGCCGGCAGAAACGGTAAGCCAGAGAAACACTCAGACTGTTCTCTGACTCAAGAGTGCCTGTGAAAACTCGATGTGCCTAGATATGCACGGTGAAGGATCCCAATATACTTGCGGCTCCTTAGGGGGCGCGCTACACGGGAAAAATACATTTGTATAAGCACACAGCAGTTGATTTATTAAAACTGGTGGGCAGTGCAAAATCTTGTGCAGCTGTGCATGGTAACCAATCAGCTTTTAACTTCAGTTTGTTCTATTAAAGTGGTTGTAAAGGCTGAAGTTTTTTTACCTTCGTGCATTGTATGCATGAAGGTAAAAAACCTTCTGTGTGCAGCAGCAGTCCCCCCAATACCTACATGAGCCTCATCTCGATCCAGCAATGTGCACGAGAGCCTCGGCTGCCCCAGCTCTCAGCCTCCTTATTGGCTAAGATAGCAGCGGGAGCCATTGGCTCCCACTACTGTCAATCACAGCCAGCGAGCCAATGAGGAGAGAGCATGGGCAGGGCCAAGCCGCATCTGTGTGTGAATGAACACACAGAGCAAAGGCTTGAGAGCGAGCCTGCTTGGATGCCCCCATAGCAAGCTGCTTGCTGAGGGGACACTCGACAGGAAGAAGGGCCAGGAACATTGGCAAGGGACCCGAGAAGAAGTGGTTCGGGGCTGCTCTGTGCAAAACCACTGCACAGAGCAGGTTTGTATAACATGTTTGTTATTTCATTTTTAAAAAATGCCTTTACAATCACTTTAAGCTTTGACCAAAAACAAATCTGGAAGCTGATTGGTTTCTCTGCAGAGCTGCACCAGATTTTGCACTCTCCAGTTTTACTAAATCAACCCCACATTTCTCTATATTCAGGTGCTCTGTGTGTTAGAAATGATCACATGAAAAAACGTCTAAAATAACCTGGAGGGTTGGAAATGTTCAGCTGATGATGTAGTATCCTCCACTGTGATGCTTATAGTTGTTGTTCATAAGATGTTTATATTGTATGCGTTGAATCGTAGATGTACTTTATGTGTTAAAAGAAAAATTGTCATTCATTTGCAAAGATTGTTCATAATTTTCTGACAAAAATTGTAATATACAGCCAGTGTAAGAGACTAAAATGGGCTAACATGGGAAAAACTGAAAGTGGCAAAGGAGACGTTATGAATGTGTTTGAGAAAGTCCCAGTTTTGAAGGAAAAAAAAAAGCAGTTCTTGTAAGTGGATGATATAAGAAAGTAAGCTACAGTAATTTTAGTCAGCAAATGTTTTCTTTGAGGCAATACTGGAAAAGTTGGCCGGCCGAGCTGCTTGCTGTCTGCCAGATTCCTCTGAACAGCAGATGGGCAGTGCCTCTAGGTGTCTAGGGGAATTGTAAAGCTTTAGTCATAGAACTGCCATTCATGAGCGTACCTGTAGAAATAACTACATTATTATCTTAGTATAAAGTTTAAACCAAGTATACATATCTTTTAATTTATGTAGTAAGTATATATTATTTTTCAAGACATAAATGGCACAGTATCCTAGTATATAATTCTAACACCAGGTCCCTTATTTTTTATGCAGACTCTTTCTGGCTCTCTTTTTAACTTTTAATAGTTTTCTTTTTCTGTAAGCCGAAAGCTAAAAAAGTAAAAGGAAATGTGACTTTGTTCTGTAGAGAACACAGGGAAATTTACTAAAACTGGAGCTTCTAACTTCAGCTTGTTCAATAAGGTCCCTTTCACACATTTACAGGTCCGCCTGTCAGTTTTTTAGGCGGATCCGAACGTGCGCTCCATGCAGTTCTCTGGAGCATCGGATGTCAGCAGTGACATGTCCGCTGACATCCGATCCGCTGAATCCAGACGGATGGAAACCCTATTTTCCATCCATCTGGTGGATCAGATGAAAATGGACAGGCGGTGGGCACAGTGGCTGCATATGATGGTCACAAGTGGCTGCATATAATGGGCACAAGTGGCTGCATTTGACGGGCACAAGTGGCTGCATATGACGGGGCCACAAGTGGCTGCATTTGATGGGCACAGTGACTGCGTATGATGGGCACAATGGCTTCATATGATGGGCACAATGGCTGCATATGATGGGCACAGTGGCTGCTTTTGATGGGCAAAATGGCTGCAATTTATGGGCACAGTGGCTGCATTTGATGGGCACAGTGAAGCTGCAATTGATGGGGGGGTTTCAGTATTTTTCAGTTTGTTTGCGCCCCCCAAAAAATTTTGAGCACCAGTCGCCACTGAACACGACAGTCGTATGACTATGGATCCGACTTTGGCCTGCGACTTGAAGTCCAACATCCGTCCGACTTTAGTGAATGGGATCGACTTTGAATCCGACAATGCAGGCACTTTGTGTCTGGTATGAATCTTTAGGGGGAACGTCACACCAAATAAAAAAAAAACGGCATGGTCTGAATTTTAAGGGGAACCCCCAACGCCAAAAAAACAGCGTGGGGTCCCCCCAAAATCCATACCAGACCCTTATCCGAGCACGCAGCCCGGCAGGTCAAGAAAGGGGGTGGGGACGAGTGAGCGCCCCCCCAAACCTCCTGAACCGTATCAGGCCCCTTTAACAAGGGGGCTCCCAGATCCCGGCCCCCCACCCTATGTGAATGAGTATGGGGTACATTGTACCCCTACCCATTCACCTAAAAGAAAAAAGTCAAAAATAAAACACAGTACACCGGTTTTTAAAGTAATTTATTAAGGCAGCTCCGGTGTCACTTCCTATTTCTTCTCCCCTCTCTGGTTTTTCTGCCTCCTCCGCTGATGTCTTCTGCGTCAGCTGATTCTTCTCCCCTCTCCGCTGATGTCTTCTACCCCTCTCTGGTCCTTCTCCCTCTGTCCGCTGTCTTCTGCCTCTGCCGGGTCTTGTCCGCTGTCTTCTCGCTCTTTTGCCGGGTCCGCTAACTTCTCCCTCTGTTCTTCTTCGTTGACTCAACGCTCTCTTCCGCTCTAATGCTGGGTGCGTGGTGTGCCACTACTTATATTGGCATGGGACGGGGTCACCGGGTGCTGCCCCAAAGCACCCACCCCCCCATGCTGAGGGCATGCGTCCTGGTACGGTTCAGGAGGGGGGGGGCGCTCGCTCGACCCCAATCCCTTTCCTAACCTGCCGGGCTGCGTGCTCGGATCAGGGTCTGGTGTGGATTTTGGGGGGGACCCCCACAATGTTTTTTTTTCATTTTGGCGTTTTAAAATCATCAGCGCACAAGTTGCATGCCAAAGTCAGATCAGTTAAGACTGCGATCCAACTTTGATCCGACTTCAGTGATATTCAATGGGCTGAAGTAAGATCAAAGTCAGACTGAAGTAGTACAGGGAGCATTTTCAAAGTCAGACCAACTTGTGTCTCATAGGGAAGAGTCGGCTTTCATAGGGTAACATTGATTTTCACACACCATGAGCTCCCAATGTCGGGGCCTTTGTTGTACAAGTGTGAACCCGGCCTAAGCTCTCATTCACACTGAACGCGGCTTTGAAATCGTGCAAGCTCAAAGCCACATTTCAGTCCGACTTCAGGGGCAACTTGAAAGACATCTGTGCAGGTTCATGCACAGATATCTATTGAAATTGTCCCCGAAGTCGCCAAAAGTAGTGCAGGAACTACTTTTGGAAATCGGTGCGACACCGCAAAGTCGGCGCACCGATTGGGACGCTCTTATTGCCGGCAATAGGCTCTGATTTGGCATGCGATTTGACCTGTCAAATCGCGTGTCATATCGCGCTGATATGAATGGGGGTTAAAACCTGGAAGCTGATTGGTTTCTCTGCAGAGCTGCACTAGATTTTGCACATTCCAGTTTTAGTAAATCCCCCCCACAGCTAGTAAGGAAGAGTAACATACTATGCAGCCTGTGACCCCTACTCCACTTTTTCTCAATAGGAATGAATAAATGGATGTTTGTTAAGCTGACCCCATATTATGTTGTCCATCAGTTATTGATTTAAAGTTTTGCAAACCAAATTCAAATCACAATTCAAAGTATTTCTGTATATTCTGCTCTACTAATAACATCTTTATAATGCTGTTTTGCTGTAGATATCGCACATCATTAGAGAAATCAGACAGTTCCAGCAGACTCCATACCGAATAGAACACCAACCAAAGGTAAGACTCTCTCTAACATGGTGTAATTGTAGTGTTGCGCAGTATACATACCGATATTGTATATGAAAGCATAAACATACAAAGTCTTCCAAATCAATCCAATTTAAAGTGATTGTAAATGCACCTTTTTTATTTTTTAGTTAAATAACAGACATGTTATACTTACCTGCTCTGTACAAGGGTTTTGCACAAAGCAGCCTTGATTCTCCTCTTCTCGGGGCCACACAAAATATTGACACTTTGGGCCCAATTTGGGCATTTTCACTTAGGGGTGTACTCACTTTTGTTGCCAGCGGTTTAGACATTAAGGGCTGTATGTTGAGTTATTTTGAGGGGACAGCAAATTTACATTGTTATACAAGCTGTACACTCACTACTTTACAATGTAGCAAAGTGTCATTTCTTCAGTGTTGTCACATGAAAAGATATAATAAAATATTTACAAAAATGTGAGGGGTGTACTCACTTTTGTGAGATACTGTGTATATATGTATATATATATATATGAGTTGGTTATGAATACTTGTATATGAATTTGTAGTTATACGTCTATTCCTTGTAAAACAGGTGACCCAGTTCCTGTTGGACCAATCTCGCATCCTGGATGAAGATACCCTCTATGAATTATCCTTAACAGTTGAACCAAGGCTCCCAGCATGAAGAGTTTTAATGCGTGTTTCTCGAGGCAACTCCGTGCTTTCACTTCACCAACTGAATTATGCATGCCATGCCTAGCGGAGAGCAGGGGAGTGACACCCTTTCAGTGGAAGCTGACAGTGCCGTGGGCACTTTAAAACAAAGACGCAAGAACAGGACTCAGACAATGATGGTAATGTCTGCGTGCATTGTGCTAGTCACACTAAGAGGATCCCATCAGCACATAAAGCCGCAATGAAGAAGCAACGTTGACCTCGCTATGAAGATTTGTGAAGGCAGAAGGCTTGAAGAGCATCCACTGTGCCAGTTCTTACAAGCAACATCCGGTAATTACAGAACGACCACAATGTGTCTATAGGGCGAGAGTCGTGACTAGTCAAGTGACATTGTGTTTCTGTAGCATATTGCAGACTGCCATACAAATAACAAGGTTCATTCTCTGCATGGTGGAGTATATTACCATAACAACATAATGAGGAGAACATGGAGTCACAGATGCTACCTTCTCCAGGACACTCATTATCAGCATCGCAAGAGAGAACAACTTCATCTATTTCATACATTGTACCTTCTGTACATATGTGATCATTACTACCCCCTGTTGTTTGTGATTTTTTTTTTTTACTTTTATGCACTGAGCATCACAGCTCTGATTTTGGATGCACCTACTACTGATAATGTGAATATTGGGGATGACTAAATACTGCTTGGCTGGCCTAGATATACTAGCATTGTGTGTCATTTCTACTGCATGCCATGATATCACACCTGAGAGAGTCGCCCACCTACTTGCAAAGAGAAAGAAAGAGGAAATGCTTACAAGTTCCTTTTAGGAACCTGTCAGAACTGAAATATGGAGGCTGCCATTGCTGAGTCAGAGGTCACCTAAAACGGAAAATTGTATACTCACCTTTCCGTAATTTTCCTTTCCTGTCGCATCTCATGGCAGCATACACATATGGGTTGTGGCTCCGCTCCCGCAACCTGATAGGACCGCGTAGCTATTAAACTCTGAGAGAGCCCCTGCCCCAGCATTCTCCGTATATATATACCTCACCTCAGATGGGTGGGCATTTGTATGCTGCCATGATGCGACAGGAAAGGAAAATTACGGAAAGGTGAGTATACAATTTTCCGTTTTCCTGTCGCATCATGGCAGCATACACCTATGGGGAGTAACTCGCAAACTGGGTGGGTATGAGCAAAAGATACGTTTTATTTAGAAGGTATTGAGGAGTTAGCCTGAATAATTGCTCTCCCAAATTCTACCGTGGACAATCTAGCGGAGTCCACTTTATAATGAGAAATAAAGGTGGTTTTTGAAGACCAAGTGGCTGCTTTGCAGATGCTTTCGGCTGATACCCTGCAGTAGGCCGCCCAGGAGGTCACCATTGCCCTTGTGGCGTGTGCCCTTAAGCCCTCAGGTACTCGTGTGTTGTTAGATGCGTAAGCTCTTTTAACCTCCCTGGCGGTATGATTATTTCGGATTTTAGGTGCTGAAAGCGGTACCATTATTTTGCATGGAAATTTGGCGTTTTATATTGTAGGTCTGTAATTCTTAACAATAACACACTTAAATCTGTCCAAAAAAGAGTCTAGTAGACATCCCGGGTATGATAAAGTTTGAAACACAAAAACATAAATTATAATATAATAAATAAAAATAAATAATTAAAAAAAATAAATACCGTATATACTCGAGTATAAGTCGTTCCGAGTATAAGTCGAGGCCCTAATTTACCACAAAAAAAATGGGAAAAACGTATTGACCCGAGTATAAGACGAGGGTGAGAAATGCACAGCTACTTTAAGTGGAAATAAGGGTCAACAATGCCCATTTGCAGCATAACTGTGCCCATTTGCATGCCTCACTGTGCCCATTTGCAGCCACAGGTCCCCTGAACTTCAAACTCAGTAGTTAAGGGTTCCTAGATGCCCCCTAGCTGCAGCCAAAATTTGGGGTCTCTGAACCCAAAGGGTCCCGAAATGACATTGCTGCAGATGGACACAGTTGACCGAATTTGGGGCCCCGTATCTCGGGGACACTTAGTGCTAGGAACCCCAAATTTGGTGTGCAAACCCAGTGGAACTAGCACCATAAAATTTCCTAAGCTGGGGTTTCTAGCTCCAAGTGGCCCCGAGATACAGGGCCCCAAAAATCAGTTCAGAAAATGTGAAGCACTTTTCTGCAGCAGAGAATGACATTTTCCGAACCGATTTTGGGGCCCCGTATCTCGGGGCCACTTAGTGCTAGGAACTTCATCTTTGGATATGTTGTGGTACCAGTTCCACTGGGTTTGCACACCAAATTTGGGGTTCCTAGCACCAAATGGCCCTGAGATACGGGGCCCCAAAGTCGGTTCGGAAAATGAAATTGTTTGCTGCAGAAAAGTGCTTGACTCGAGTATAAGTCGAGGGGGGCACTTTCAGCACAAAAAAATGTGCTGAAAAATTCGACTTATACTCGAGTATATACGGTAGTAATAAAATAAATTTCCCTACGATTCACTATCGCTGAATTCTGCAAGTGTTCTAATTTACTATCGCTGTTTTCTAGCTGGTCTAAAGCCATTTTTGACGTAAAGGGACACTTTTTGGTTGCTATGGACAATCTCCAGTTTCCAGGCAGAAAGAACAGTATATATCACATAAAACTGCATGCAGGGCATGGGCCAAAGCACTGGGGACAAAAGGGATGTGAAATTATTTCATACAGTACTGTAATCTGTAAGATTACAGTACTGTATGTGTTATGATTTTGACATTTTTTTGAATTTGCCGCCAGGCTCCGCCCCCGTGCGTCGCGACGCTCGCAGGGAATGGAGCCTGGCACAGAGAGGCTTCGGGCGGAGGACACAGCCAGCGGACACTGCGGGGGACATCGCAGGATCCCGGGGACAAGGTAAGTAATGCCACACCAGGATCCTGCGATGTAATCCCGAGTGTGGCTCGGGGTTACCGCTAATGGTCCTGATTTTTAACCCCGAGCCATACTCGGGAATACCGCCAGGGGGGTTAATGATCTTCGCCAACCATGCTGCGATGGTGCGAGAGATTGCTGCTTGTCCTCTTCTAAAGCCATGAGGAATGACTAGTAGGTTCTCTGTCTTCCTCAGATCGCTGGTTGCCAAGAGGTAGGCCTGGATATTAGTCTTTATATCAAGTGGGTGTGGATCACCCTGTTCTGTGGAGAGGGTGGGGAGACATAACTCTTGGTTAAAGTGGAAAGACGATGACACCTTCGGGATGAAGCGATCCGATGGTTTTAAGACTACTTTGTCTGGATAGAACATTAGGTATGGTTCCTTAGCCTGTAAGGCCTGAATTTCCGATACCCTTTTGGCTGATGTAATTGCTATTAGGAAGGTGACCTTGAGAGTTAGGTCCCACAGGGAAACGTTCTCTAACGGAAAAAAGGGCTCATGGGATAAGGCTTCCAACACTACCGAAAGATCCCATGTCGGGAAGGAAGGTTTTCTAGGTGGCCTCAACTTTAGGCAGGCCTTCTGAAATTGGATGATAAGAGGTTCTTGAGCCCATTTCACTCCTGTTATGGCGGACAGGGCTGATACATGTGTTCGGTCCTTGACAGGTGAGGAAAAAAAGGAGAATGCTGGGGCAGGGGCTCTCTCAGAGTTTAAGAGCTACGCGGTCCTATCAGGTTGCGGGGGCGGAGCCACAACCCATAGGTGTATGCTGCCATGATGCGACAGGAAAGTCATTTGCTGGCCTGTCACCTGCCTCTTGTCGCATGCAATGGGGGTTATTTACTAAAGGAAAATCCACTTTGCACTGCAAGTGCACTTGGAATTAAAGTCGCTGTAGATCCGAGGGGGACATGCAAGGGAAATAAAAAACAGCATTTTAACTTGCATATGATTGGATGATAAAATAAGCAGAGCTTCCACTCATTTCAGATCTACCCCTTATGCCCTGTACACACGGTCGGACATTGATCGGACATTCCGACAACAAAATCCATGGATTTTTTCCGACGGATGTTGGCTCAAACTTGTCTTGCATACACACGGTCACACAAAGTTGTCGGAAAATCCGATCGTTCTGAACGCAGTGATGTAAAAAACGTACGTCGGGACTATAAACAGGCAGTAGCCAATAGTTTTTGTCTCTTAATTTATTCTGAGCATGCGTGGCACTTTGTGCGTCGGATTTGTGTACACACGATCGCAATTTCCGACAACGGATTTTGTTGTCGGAAAATTTTATAGCCTTCTCTCAAACTTTGTGTCGGAAATTCCGATGGAAAATGTGTGATGGAGCCCACACACGGTCAGAATTTCCGACAACAAGGTCCTATCACACATTTTCCTTCGCAAAATCCGACCGTGTGTACAGGGCATAAGATTTAGAGCGACTGCACTTTCAAGTGCACTTGCAGTGCAAAGCGGATTTGCCTTTTGTAAATAACCCCCAGTGTCCCATCTGAGAGTGCAGGCAGTTCACAGGTAGCAACTGTCAGACCTCAGGTGAATTGTGACCCCATGGTACAGACTTAACTGGAACTACACTGCTTCTGAGCACCACCAACCAAAAACACCATTTAAAGTGATTGTAAACAATCACCTTGTAAAACAACCCATTCAGTTTAAAATAGAAATGAAAGGCAAAACATTTTTGTATAGATATAAAAATACATTATAAATACCCTTTTTCCCTTTTTTATAAGTGATCACATTCCCTCTGTTCTCAGCTGTATAAGAGCTGAGTGGAGGAGAAGCAGCAGCACACAGAGCTTCCCAGTGAATGGCTATGCAACGGGGGCATGTCAGGACAAGTCTGATCATTGGAGGAGAGCACACTGAGATCCCAGAATAGCCAGAGAACTGACCTTTGTGTGCTCTCCTGCTTAGTGTGGTCAGTTTTAATAGGAAAGCAGAGGGAATGGCAGGGACACCAGGGATTTCATACAAAGGAAGCAATACAAAGAGAATAGGATACTTTCTCATACAAGTACATGGTACAGCAGGCACATATCAGGAATATAAAGTGTTAGGGCAACAAACTCTTTAATTCATTTTTAATATTCAAAGCAAACTCCCCTATCCATTCATGTGTCCATGCTTTATTTTGCTGAGAAATCACTTTGAAAAACATTCCCTAGCATTTCTGGCGGTGGCCATTTTGAGTAAGGTCAGACGATTCATGTAGCATTTACTTCCTGGAATCCATCTGCCCTTAGATCAGGCATGCCGAGAGTAAGGTGTGCTTAGCTGAGAAAACCCTTCCTCCCCTCCTGAAGATTGCTGGGATGTATGACATCATTTGTCAGGCTAAGTAAGGAGAAAATCAAACGATTTCATATAAAATCTAAGAACTGATTCATATTTTTGCATAAATGCTCAGGCATAAGGAATTCTCTTTAAAGCAGACCTGTGTTTTGGTCATGCAGTGCAAAACAACAGGTTCATTTAAAAGGACACATCTTGCTGTAAAATGCTTGCTTCCCTTTGCTCCTTAAATAAATGTCATAGACCAAACAAAAGACGCGATATTTATTCAATCACCACCATCAAAAAGACACATTTTAAGGCTCCTAAGGACCTCTTTCTCAGGCAGCAGTGATGCATAAGAATGATTATCAATTTTAAATATGTATATAACAATCAATATGGCTTGAAAAAGAGCATGGTTGCTCAAAAGCTTGCTGAGCTGCAATGTGATTTGCATTTGATGTTACATCCCTGTTTTTTTGGGTTTTTTTTAGGTTGTGATCTTGTCCACGATTCCAAATCGCACTGCAATCGTGCAAAAATGCACGTGTGTTTGGGTGCAATTCATTTTTAATGGGACATCAATCGCAGTGCAGTTTTGTTGTGATTGTAGCAAGATAAATCACGCGACAATCACACCAAACTGTATTGTGCCAACTTTGTCACCCAAAAAAAGCTCCTGCTTGCTGCGACTGCAGCTCGATTTATTACGCAACAATTGCTGCAAATTGAACTGTGTTTGAGGTGCCATTAAAAATGAATGGCACCCAAACACACATAGGGCATTTTGCCACTATTGCAGTGTGATTGGAATCGCAGGCAGAATTGCGGTGATTCTGCCTACGATCCCAACTCGCCAGATGTGACTGGGGCCTTATAGAGCAACTGATGAAGTGGGGAATTATGCGGATGATCTGTGTGTAAGATTGTTTCAGGCTAAACTGTAAGGTCGGGTTCACATATATGTTTTAAACTGCATCCAATTCGCATGACACGTGAATGTGACCGGCTCCCAATGGAGCCGGTTCATATATGTCTGGGGTGGCCGCGGTGCGGCTTCAAAAAGGGTCCTGTGCATTTTTGGGTCCTGATCAGGTGCCAATTTAGCCCCTGAATCGCAGCTAAACTGGCGAACAGAAACGCCCCGGACTGCAAACCGCAGCTGCAGATATGTGAACCTGGGCCTTACTCACTCCAATAAAGATTTTTATATATACATGTATTACACTTATAATAACAATAGCATCTGGTCATATCATGTATATTATAATATATAAAAGGTCAGCCTGTATTAGGGTTGTGCAGATCGTTGTATTTGATTGATAAACAAAGATAGATTTTTTTAAATCAGAGTAAGAGACTGATCTGCTAAAGGAATATTCTGATTCAGCTTTACAGCTCTCTAAGTACAGTCCAAAGCCTGATGAAGTGTTTGTACAAAGAGAACTTGATTCTTAAAGTGTTAATAAACCCATAACAGTAAAATCAGGCTGTATATGCAGTAAAGCATGCTTGTTATACTCACTGTGGAACATAAAGGGTTAATCATCCGCATTGTGTAAAAAGGCAGTTTGATTTTGGCTTCTCTGATCGTCCCCTTCTTCCACTGTCCCCTGATAATTTCCTGATAACACAGAGTCTATGGAGTCAGGCTGAACATGCTCAGTTTGGTGTGTATTTCTAGAGAGGTTTTTCATTTTCTTGGGAGAGTTCATGTGATCAGCAATGTCCAGACAAAGGGTTGGAAGTCTTGCATTCTCATAGGACAGTCAGAAAATTTCTCCTACAAGCTTTAACCAGTGCTTGGATGGACACTGATAGAAGTCACAAGACTGCTCTAACTTCTGATGAAAAAAGGTATTTAGCAGTTTATATTTACTAAAATAATTGAATTTCCATGTTCTGTGCACTGTGGGAGACCAGATATAGTGAATGCAGGGTCCTGGGTTTAGTAACACGTTAAGCTCCTCATCTTTAGGACCCCCTCTGTTAGGACCTTGATTCAGCATAGCTAATTTTATCATTTCAACTCACAATCCTGTTTGGTCACTGCTCTTAGAGGAAGGGGTCCCTAGCAGCCTCAAAATGTCCTTTTTGTGTGAGTAACAAATAAATGTCCTACCTCTGATTATGGTGTGCTGGAGATATCTCCTCTTGCTCTTTGCTCCCTAGTCTCCCCATGAGAAGAAAAACTGGGGAGCATATGCCCCCCTTTCCCTGTGCGGGGCTGGATGTCTACATGATTGATTGCTGGACTTCAAGACTTTCACGTATGGTGGAGAGAAAGTCCTTAGTCCTATGTAAGCTCCAATCAGAGGGACTGGGAGATTACACAGGACTTTTTCTATTTGTTCATGCATGTGAATGGCGCAGCAAAGGAACAGCAGCTTGGAGGCCGACGTTTAGATGAGCCCATTGCTTTGCTCTGAATGGGAAATCACTAGTTGATCTTAGGCTTTGGTAGAATAGTTCAGCCTACAAGTATGTGGTAGTTCTCTCAAGTGTGTGGTCAGGGATCATAGTAAAAAGGTAAATTACTCCTTCTACATAACCCTATAACAGCACATCATTTCCCTTCCTAACTATTACTAATTATTATAATACATTTGAAAAACATGAATTAGAGGAAAAAGCGAGGAAGTTTTATTTATTTATTTATTTATATTTTAGGTCAGAATGCATTTACCAATGTAGGGGCCACAACATTTGGCCAAAGAAAGCATTGAAAATGACGAGCATTTTATACGTTACCTGTTCCATTCCGGGTAGATGGGTGAATTCTCTCAGGTGTACTGCTATAGAGATTGTATAAATACATTTTTATTGGTTAGATTAATTTATATTGTCTTGTTTTTTAATTAGTTTATTTTTATTTGTCATCTCCCAGTATATTTTCTCCTGCTTTCTTGTTTACCAGGTACAAGATGCCTGTAGGAATCTCCATCTATGGTGGGAAGGCTCTGGGTGCATTATTTGTAATACTCTGCAACGAAATGCAAACCTATACAATGAAATTCTGTTGTTCCTTTAATGAATGTATGGAATAATACTTATTATACACTGAATATATAGCCATTGCATTTTTTTTGTATGTGACGGTGATTGCATGGTTCACAGTTACAGTGGGATTTATCTTTAAACTGTGAAAAAGTTATAAAATATAGAGGATTCCACTTCCAACCAACAATGCAACCTATCAAGATAATATCAACAGGTGCTCTGTACAGGTTATTATAGAACACACACTCAACCCCTGCAGCCCCCCCACACCCCCCGCAATGCACGGATGCAAGAAATGCATGGATAATTTATCCCAGGCTCCAACGCTGTTCTCACGTTTCAGGCAGTGGGGGGGGGGGGGGGGGGTCCCTTGGCATGTATACATCAGGGTTATTAAAGCGTAACTAAAGGCAAAAGATCTTGTATAGAGTAAGGTATGGTTATAACCCCTGTCAGGTTCTTTTTTGCCATCTGTGTCCCATAAGAGAGATTTCCCTTCACTTTCTGTCCCATAGCCAAAACAAGAAGTAAACAAAAATCTTTTCAAAGTGAGGAAATCTCTGGGTGCCACCAGAACTATTGTCCCCATTGGAAGATGTCCCCTCTATTACTGTTACATAGTTACATAGTAGGTGAGGTCGAAAAAAGACACAAGTCCATCAACTCCAACCTATGTGTGTGATTATATGTCAGTATTACATTGTATAGCCCCGTATGTTGCGGTCATTCAGGTGCTTATCTAATAGTTTCTTGAAACTATCAATGCTCCCCGCTGAGACCACTGCCTGTGAAAGGGAATTCCACATCCTTGCTGCTCTTACAGTAAAGAACCCTCTACGTAGTTTAAGGTTAAACCCAGAACTGGACAGCATACTCTAATTGAGGCCGGACCAGAGTCTTGTAGAGCGGGAGAATTATTGTTTTATCTGTGGAATTAATTCCCTTTTAAATGCATGTTCCAGAATCAACCCAAAATTTGGGATTTTCTTTTACTTTTGGTGATAATGGTAAACAGGACAAATAGAGAGGGTGAATCTCCCTAACGGGGGTCACAGACAGAAAGAAAAATTATTTTGTGTTCTTTCCACTCTATCAAAAACTTACAAATAAAAAATATTTGCCTTTAGTTACACTTTAAATCTGCATTGTACATGAGAAGGAATGCATGTGACCATGACCCATAGCTACTTTGAGAAGATGCTGTGGAGGACCAGCCAGATTCATTGAGAAAGCCTACCAGAGTCAGGAATAAGGTAAATAGTACACCTTATAACTGCACACAGGACCAAACAAGTACTTAACCTATATGGGGGAGGGCTGTCAGCACGTAGGAGGAATCTCTAGCTGTCTGCACTTCAAGTGGCCAGAAATGATGGGGTACACTATTATACACAAATTTCCTGAATCATTGAATTGAGAGCCTGAGCCTGCCCTCTACCACTTTTCAAGCTTTGCTATTGGCCTGTTACTGTAGTGGGTGGCCTAAGCTAGCTATTAAGGCTTAAAATTAGAGGTAATCTCTCAACCCACCATCCCAGGAAGGTAGATGCAGGTATTCTAAGCATCCGGGGTGCTTACAAAGCATCATGTATTAAAGAGGACCTGAACTCAATAAGTGAATATTTGCTATTTTATAGGAAATATCTAGACATATTAATTGTACCAAAGCAGTAACTAAGAAAATCGATGTCTTGTCTTGAACTCCTCATAAAAAAATATCAGTGCACTTCATGTGCCTTGGCATTCTTGCATCTTGAGCCTTATAGCTGTATATCTGCAGTGTGATATCACCTAAGACACTGCTGCCACTGACTGCTAAAAGGACCTGCCTGCTTTGAGAATTCCATTGGTCTGTGCTTTCTGAACCTCTCCTGCTGCTTTTTGAATATTCCCCCTTGAGTTATCAGATCACCAGTCATGGGGGGACAGCTCCGGTATGAGAAAAGAAAGCCTTGCCTCTGACAAGATGAACACTTCCACACAGAGATACCGTTTGGAATAATACATGGTAAATCCTTAATGGGGAAAAGATCAGCTGCAGGAAGCCTACCGGCAATAAAGGTGGCTAAAGCTGGGTATACACATATCAAAATTCAGCAAGAACCAGCCAAATTTTAGTACGTGTACCTCTGTCTGGCCCTGCTGGAAAACGAGCATTCAATCAGTGCTTGCAGCCAATGGCTGCAGTGTTGATCAATGTATTCAGAATAGTGCGGCGGGGGGGGGGGGGGGGGGCTCTCTGTATCCACATTGCTTGTGTGGATGCAGGAATTTTTATTTATTTTTTTTCATTTAACTGATTGAACGAAAAAAAAGCTGCGTGTATATCACACTTAAAGTGGAGCTTCACCCAAAAGGGGAAGTTCTGCTTTAGGTGCTTCTCCCCTGCCACATTTGGCATGTCATTTTTTTTGGGAGGGGGGGGGGTACCTAGATGCCTATGCGATCTGAGTGGAAGTTTTCCTCTCCCTCCCTGCAGTCTTCTGGGACACTTCACAGGTCCCAAAAGACTGCTGGACCATTCAGGAGGCGCAGCCCAACTCACGCATGTGCAGTGGGCAGCCAGCTGTGAAGCCGCATGATGTCATAACCGGGTGCCCACAGTTGAAATCCTAGGGAGAAGAGAGGGAGAGAAGTGATGTCTTGGGGCGTGCACATCACTGGATCCCAGGACAGGTGAGTGTGCGTTTATTAAAAAGTCAGCAGCTACAGTTTTTGTAGCTGCTGACTTTTAATAAACACAAAACAACGGGAGCTTCTCTCTAAGCCTTTGTCCTCTGCTTTCCTATTTTGGGCACTGCTTCCACAGTTCAGATCCTCTCTATGCCCTGATTCACACTGATTTGGTACAGGAATCACTGTGTTCGCACTGTTAATGCAATCTGCTGTGGGTGTCATTTAAAAGTTAACGACACCCCAAAAGCAGTTTGCAAAACGCAGTGCGCTTGCCTGAACCGAATCACATAGGTGCGAACACCCATGTGATCCGGTTCCAGTGAGAACAAAAAAAAAATCTGCCTGCTCCTTTTTTATGTGGATGCGATTTAAGCCATTAAAATGAATGGGCTCACATGGCACTGCACAGAATCGCATGTGACTTGCACAGGAATGAGGTGCGAATCATAGGCGGTGTGCCGTGTGAACCTAGGCTAAATAGAAACTGGACCTAGCATGTAGACAACCCGAGATACCTGCTATGTGCTGACAATACATTATGTAAGTGTTATGCCGCGTACACACGAGTGGACTTTCCGGAGGACCGGACTCCGTCGGACAATTCGATCGTGTGTGGGCTCCAGCGGACTTTTTTTTCCCAAAAGTCCGACAGACCTAGAAATAAAACATGTTTCAAATATTTCCGACGGACTCGAGTCCGGTCGAAAAATCCGCTTGTCTGTATGCTAGTCCGACGGACTAAAACCGAAGCTAGGGCAGCTATTGGGTACTGGCTATCAACTTCCTTATTTTAGTCCGGTGTACGTCATCACGTAAGAATCCGTCTGACTTTGGTGTGATCGTGTGTGTCCAAGTCCGTTCGTTTGAAAGTCCAGCGGATGTACACTGCAAAGTCCGTCGGAAAGATTGTCGGACCAAGTCCGTCGAAAAGTCCGCTCGTGTGTACGCGGCATCATACACATCTAGTAGTTTGTTCTTTCAGTTTGGTCTTTTCAACAGAAAATGTCACTTTATCCGTTCAAACAGTTTCAGGCCCACCATGTAATCAAGTAGCATTGGCATTATTCAGTGAACACATTTTCTATGTACTTGGTAAACAGAACATTGCATTCATGCATACACCCCACCTGCTGACCCCCATACTGAATTTGAAGGCTTCCTGTAGAAATGGTGTAAAATGGATATTCAGTATTTCTAGGAGGACATCAATTACTCTTTTAAATAAATCCATACACACATATTCACAGCAACCATGTACAAAGACGCCATTGTTATGCTCATGTGCTATTTATTATTCTTTATGAAGATGGTTTCTTCTTTCTTCCTGCTTGCCAAGGAAATGTTTATTTTGAGTTTAACCCTCTGGTACCTGTATATCTGTTGTATATACAATAAAACTGCAGAGCCAGGCAACATGTCTTCAGCAAACTGCATGTGTCTTCACTGTAGGATCTCAGTTGTGTTTTATTTTATTTATAGTGGTTTTAAACCTCTGAAATGAAAAATGAACAAAGCATATCCTTCTATAGTGTGTACTAGCTTCAATCCAAAGCACCAAATGTCATTCCTCTCTGCTGTCTTCTTTCTCTGCTATCTACATGAGTCACTTCTCTCTGCATGACTGGACACCAGGCAATCTGAGGAGGCCACCCCCCACCCCTTCCTCCAGCACACAGCAAGCGATTGACAGCCTCAGCTGTCCATGTTTCCCTATAAGAGTGTGTAGAGGGGGGATATATCCATTCCCTCCACTCAGGTCTCAGATTACACTGAGCTCTCCTCTCTATTCTGTGAAGTGTGTGATGTCAGATCCACACCCTCTGCATTGTAGAGCCGAGAAAAAGCTTTTGATTTGTGTGTTTTAGGGGGCTCTAGAAAAGAGATCGCTGCAGATAAACAGGTACAACTTACAGTGGATGTAAAAAAATAGACAAAGATAAACCATTTCAGAACTTTTCCCACCTTTAATGTGACCTATAAACTGTACAACTCAGTTGAACAACAAACTGAAATCTTTTAGGTGGAGGGAAGTAAAGATAAAAAAATAAAATAATATGGTTGCATAAGTGTGCACACCATTAACCACTTCAGCCCTGGAAGATTTGGCTGCTCAATGACCAGGACATTTTTTGCGATATGGCACTGCATCGCTTTAACTGACAATTGCACGGTCATGCGATGATGTACCCAAACAAAATTGACGTCCTTTTTTTCCCACAAATAGAGCTTTCTTTTGGTGGTATTTGATCACCTCTGCGGTTTTTATTTTTTGCGCTATAAACAAAAGAAGAGCGACAATTTTGAAATAAAACACAATGGGGGTTATTTACGAAAGGAAAATCCACTTTGCACTACAAGTGGAAACTGCACTTGAAATTGCACTGTAAGACCACTTGGAAGTGCAGTCGCTGTAAATCCGAGGGGGACATGCAAGGAAAATAAAAAAACAGCATTTTAGCTTGCACATGATTGGATGATAAAATCAACAGAGCTTCCCCCCATTTCAGATCTACATGCTTCACAGTAGGTATGGTGTTCTTTTGGTGATGTGCAGTGTTGTTTTTGTGCCAAACATATCTTTTGGAATTATGGCCAAAAAGTTCAACCTTGGTTTCATCAGACCATAACACATTTTTCCACATGCTTTGGGAGACTTCAGGTGTGTTTTTGCTAAATTTAGCTGGGCTTGGATGTTTTTCTTCATAAGAAAAGGCTTCTGTCTTGCCACTCTACCCCATAGCCCAGACATATGAAGAATACGGGAGATTGTTGTCACATGTACCACACAGCCAGTACTTGCCAGATATTCCTGCAGCTCCTTAATGCAGGCCATACACAGTCGAATTTCGAACAAATTTTCTTTTCAAAATCAGAATGTTCGTTTTTTTTTGTGATCCGATGATGCCATCATTGATTTTCGAAATTCGGCCGACCAAGCCTTCAATTTCACGGCATGTTGCTACAGAAAAGAACTTTCGTGGCTGGGAATCTTCTTTTCTCTCCGTAAATTTTCTTTTCTTATTACATTTATCGCACGATTCTCCCATCATTGATTAGAAAATCGTTCGTTTTTCTAAAAATTTCCAACATGTCCGATTCCCGAAATTTGATTGCCGCACCAAAATCGGCCGTTGTTGCAGCCCACTAATGGTGCGAAATTCATACGAAAATTCTTTCATACGATTTTCAAAAGAAAATTCTTACGAAATTCGAACCGTGTATGGCCGGCATTAATGTTGCTGTAGGCCTCTTGGCAGCCTCTCTGACAAGTTTTCCTCTCATCTTTTCATCAATTTTGGAGGGACGTCCAGTTCTTGGTAATGTGACTGTTGTGCCATATTTTCTCCACTTGATGACTGTCTTCACTGTATTCCATGGTATATCTAATGCCTTGGAAATTCTTTTGTACCCTTCTCCTGACTGATACCTTTTAGCAGTGAGATCCCTCTGATGCTTTGGAAGCTCTCTGCGGACCATGGCTTTAGCTGTAGGAAGCGACTAAGAAAATGTCAGGAAAGACCTACTAGAACAGCTGAACTTGTTATGGGGTTAATCAGAGGCACTCTAAATGATGGCAGGTGTGTACTGACTCCTATTTAACATGAGTATGAATGTGATTGCTTAATTCTGAACACAGCTACATCCCCAGTTATAAGAGGGTGTGCACACTTATGCAACCACATTATTTTAATTTTTTATTTTTACTCTCCCCCCCTAAAAGATTTCAGTTTGTTTTTCAATTGAGTTGTACAGTTTATAGGTCTCATAAAGGTGGAAAAAGTTCTGAAATGATTTAGCTTTGTCTATTTTTTTTTACATCATAGAAACCTGACATTTTAACAGGGGTGTGTAGACTTTTTATATCCACTGTATGTAGGAGGATTTGTCTCATTTGTGTGTATCACCTGAGACTAATCACTTTAGTGGGTAAAGGTAAGGGTTTACAAGCATTTTAAAGGCAGCGCTACCATGTCAAATGGACATTCGGATTCTTGAGTCACAAAGGCATCCTTCTGGTTGTTTTCCCACAGATGTCTTTTTATATGATGTTTTTTTGAGCTCTAAATAAATGGAAGCGGAATTAAAGAACAAAGCACACATTTGTGTAAACAGTCAGAAATTTCCCAGGCCAGTAAACCAGTAGCGTAATGTGTTGGCACAGTGCCCATCCAGTGCCATTTTGTTATCCTGATAAAAAATGTGACTGAGCTACTTTGGACTTTACAGTTTTATTAAAACACAGATGGTTAGCGTATGTCGGTAGCGTTGAATCCCAGAATTGAATTGAGCCCAGAATTTCTGGATAAATCCAGTCTGCCTAGGCCTGGATAGAAGAAAGAAGACAGAGCAGGATAAACAGCTCTATGGTGGGAATGCTGTAGTCACTGGATGGATTTACTTTTGGTAATTTCCATGTTTCTATGACTATCAGGCAGAACTGTATAGTATATTAAAAAAACAGTAATGTATCTTCAACATTAGAGTCCGTGCAGCTGCTATGCCCGCCCCTCCCCTCCTCCTGCCCAACCACAGAAGCCTTTGTATAAGGTGAACTCATTTACAAAATACAAAGGCTTCTCTGAATGGGCAGCAGAGGGCATAGCTGCTCTGTGTGCCTCTCCCTCCTCTTTCACAGCCATTTCCTGACACTTATAAGAAGTGATAGGCGAGTTAAAAGGGAGTTCTCCACTTGCTGCCTGCTAACAGTACATTTACTGCTAGCGGGCAGCACAACCAGGCACCGCAATGTACGTACTTCCTGGTTTACCTGGTATAAACAGCATTTGTGAGCGGTGGGTATCGGCCGGTGTTGGCTCCCGAAAGTGCTGCGCGGCTCAGTGCCCAGAGATGACGTCAGCGGAAAATTATGTCACAATGATGTGAATTAGACTCTCTTAGTTGAGCTGAGTCTAATTCACATTATTGCAACGTAATTTTCACTGATGTCATCTCTGAACACCGCGCCGCAATTCTGGCAATGGAGCGAACGCCGTCTGATACCCACTGCTCACAAATGCTGTTTATGCCAGATGCCAGGTACAATAGGCACTTCAAAACGTGAGTGTACTTCTATCTAATTCTTTAATAAAAACCCTTAATGGTTTTACACAATGAGGTCTCATGAGGTGTTATCCTTCGCTCTGAGTGATTACCCAAGGAACGATCAGTGGAGATGTTTTTTTCAAGTGATAGTGACCAGCAAGGGGAATGCCCAACAAAGTGCAATAGAACATATTAGTGATAGGTGGTCACTGCTATGTGGCGAATGCAAGTCCATGTGGGCCACTAAGAGGACAAGTGGAACAAAGCACCACTGTATTAGTTGGCTCTCCTGCGCGAATCGCCGTCATTGTACGTACACGCCGATCTGTGGGCGCGCGCACGTGCCCATTTGCTAGAATGGGGATCTGCCAGTGTAAAGAAACAGATCCCCGTTCTGTCAGGGGAGTAGAGTGAGATTGTCTGTTCCTACTGATTAGGAACAGCAATCTCTCTCTACTCCCTGTCAGTCCCCTCCCCCCACAAAGCACCTCCCTAGGGAACATTTAACCCTTTGATCGCCCTGGTGTTAACCCCTTCCCTGCCAGTGTCATATATACAGTAATAAGTGCATTTTTATAGCACTGATCGCTGTATAAATGTCACTGGTCCCAAAAAAGTGTCAAGTGGCTGATCTGTCCGCCGCAATGTCGCAGTCCTGCTAAAAATAGCAGATCACCGCTATTACTAGTAAAAAAAATAATAATAATAAAAATGCTATAAATCTATCCCCTATTTTTTAGACGCAATAACTTTTGCGCAAACCAATCAATATACGCTAATTGGGATTTTTTTTTACCAAAAATATGTAGAAGAATACATATTGGCCTAAACTGAGGAAGAAATTTGTTTTTTTAACATTTTTTTTTTCCGGATATTTATTTTAGTAAAAAAATGTTTTTTTTTTCAAAATTGTCGGCCTTTTTTTGTTTATGGCGCAAAAAATAAAAACCGCAGAGGTGATCAGATGCAACCAAAAAAAGCTCTATTTGTGGGAAAAAAGTACATCAATTTTGTTTGGGTACAGCGTTGCAAGACCACGCAATTGTCAGTTAAAGCGACGCAGTGCCGTATCGTAAAAAACGGCCTGGTCATTAAGGAGGTAAATAATAAATAACACGTTATCTCCTCCTTTTCCGCAACATGTCTGGTTGACGAACGGCCGTTCAGAAACGAACTGAAAAGCACAAAATGAAAAGCTCGAATCAACTTCTACTGACACGAAATTAGCAGAAGGAGCCCAAAGGGTGACACTAAGCCACCCACACAGTGCGTCACTATGTTTGTGTTTGTTGGCCGACAATTCCTTGCCGTTTGTATGCAAGACAAAATCCATGCACACGCCTTCGGACAAAAGTCCGAAGTTTTGTCTGCGGAAAATCCGACCGTGTGTAAAAGGCTTTAGAGTGCCTCCACTCTGGATGAAGGGGCACAGGGGGCACATTTGGTCAGCAGCATTGTCAGTCTGGGGGGACAGGAGTGTTACATGCTTTTCTGTAGCTTCTTCATTGAAAAAGCACCGTTTTGCATTAAAAAAATTCCCTGACCCTTTCCAAAAACGCAGAGGCACAAAAATGCATTGATGTGAACGTGTTCCAAAGGAACCCATGTTAAAAAAAATGTCCTGCGTTTCTGCAAAAAGTATGAAAAAAAGCACTGGTGTGAATGTAGCCTAATACAGGAGGTGTGTTACTAGCAAGATCACCAGATAAAAACAGAAGGAAAAAAGCCCCCCCCAAAAAAAAGAAAACTAATGCAGTCACCATATCTGATGATTGGTAAGCAGCAATATAATACATTTTGGGTTTTGGGTTTGATGCTGTTTTATTTAAATATTTAAAAAATGCACAGCAACATGGCAAAACACAGACATTTTTCTAACGTTTATATCTTAATGAGCCTAGGGGGTGTGACACAGGCAGTGACCTAAAATGTAAACTAAGTGCCGGTTCACACAGGGGCGACTTGTCAGGCGACCTAGTCGCCTGACAAGTCGCCTCCCGTTCTGTACAATGGAACCGTTCTAATAGGAGCGACGCAAGTCGCTCCGACTTAGAAAAAGGTTCCTGTACTTCTTTTGGGGCGACTTGAGGCGACTTGCATAGACTTCTATACAGAAGTCGTTTTGCAAGTCGCCGTGGATGTCGTGTGCAGGTCGCCTCGGTGAGGCGACCTGCAAGTCGTGCCGCCCCTGTGTGAACCGAGCCTTAAGGTGTATCTAGAAGAGAAATGTAACATATTGCAGCTTACCAGTACTTGGATGTGGTGGCTACATTGGTTTTCTTCTTTCAGTCTGTTTTCCTTCTATTTTCAGCATAATTATGTAGTGCAACTTGGATGTGAACTAAATAAGAAAAAAAATAGTGAATCACTCCAGTATATACAGTATACTATACACAAGGACATACAGTGCCTATAGCAAAAACATTTGCGTCTACATATAATATGTGCAAAAAAATTAGCATAAACAAGAAATCTCATGTGAAACAAATAAAAATATTTCAAATATATACAGTATGTGTCCAAATGTTCCCAGAATGTGACCTGACCACAGATGAGCCACTAAATAAATAATTGTGTGCTCAGTGAATGAAATTTTCTCCGTCCACTCAATGTGTGCCTCAATGTCACCATCGTGCTCTATGGATGTACCCTCACCTTACAAGTTGGACCCCACTATTATACACAGGTGGTCAGACAACGCTATGTTGTATCCTATTTACTCTCCAGATACTTCTCTCAGAGCCGCTGTTAACCAATAACAACTTTTACACAGGAAAAATCTCCATTCCAGGATACTCAAGTAATAAAAGAAAGCTCCAAAGTTTAAAACCCAAAAGTAGTTTTTTTTAAAAAAATGCACTTACAGGATTATTTTAAAAAATGATAAAGTTGTGGAGAAGTTTAAAGCAGGGTTAGGTTATAAAAAAAAATATCCATACTTTGAAGCTTTGAGCACTGTTCAATCCATCATCTGAAAATGGAAAGAGTATGGCACAACTGCAAAACTACCAAGACATGATCGTCCACCTAAATTGACAGGCCGGGCAAGGAGAGCATTAATCAGAGAAGCAGTCAAGAGTTACCCATGGTAACTCTGGAGGAGTTGCAGAGATCCACAGCTCTGGTGGAAAAATCTGTCCACAGGACAACTATTAGTCGTGCTCTCCACAAATTTGGCCTTCATGGAAGTGTGTCATAAAGAAAGCCATTGTTGAAAGAAAGCCATAAGAAGTCCCATTTGCAGTTTGCGAGAAGCCATGTGGGGGACACAGCAAACATGTGGAAGAAGGTGCTCTGGTCAGATGAGACCAAATTTGAACTTTTTGGCCTAAAAGCAAAACGCTATGTGTGGCAGAAAACTAACACTGCACATCACTAACACTAACACACCATGCCCACTGTGAAACATGGTGGTGGCAGCATCAAGTTGTGGGGTTTCTTTTCTTCAGCAGAGACAGGGAAGCTGGTCAGAGTTGATGGGAAGATGGATGGAGCCAAATACAGGGCAATCTTAGAAGAAAACCTGTTATGCCCCGTACACACGGTCGGACTTTGTTCGGACATTCCGACAACAAAATGCTAGGATTTTTTCCGACGGATGTTGGCTCAAACTTGTCTTGCATACACACGGTCACACAAAGTTGTCGGAAAATCCGATCATTCTGAACACGGTGACGTAAAACACGTACGTCGGGACTATACACGGGGCAGTGGCCAATAGCTTTCATCTCTTTATTTATTCTGAGCATGCGTGGCACTTTGTCCGTCGGATTTGTGTACACACGGTCAGAATTTCCGACAACGGATTTTGTTGTCGGAAAATTTTATATCCTGCTCTCAAACTTTGTGTGTCGGAAATTCCTATGGAAAATGTGTGACGGAGCCTACACACGGTCGGAATTTCCGACAACAAGGTCCTATCACACATTTTCCGTCGGAAAATCCGACCGTGTGTACGGGGCATTAGAGTCCCTTAAGTGTTGTATGGGAAAAAAATTATTGGGAGGGGTGACACCTTGTTTTACCGCACCAGGTGACACCAACCCTAGTGACGCCACTGGCCTCATAGAGAACAGAGGGACTGTGTCCATTTCTGCTCTGCATAGTGGAGCGGACACGGAGCTGTCATCCGCCTGCTCAGCAGGGAGATCCCCTGCTGAGCAGGAAGATGCAGACTATGTACAAAGCTGTGTGAAACCAGCCTAAAGGAAAGGTAAAGACGAGATGAGCTTGACCATTGGGGAGCTGCCGATCATTTGTTTGAGAGACAAATCCATCTGTGAGATGGAGTGCCTGGGAGCGGGTGCACTGCACAGTGGGTGTCACCGGAGAGTGGCCGTGGATTCTGTGTCACTGTGGAACAAGACTCTGTTTCTCATCACTAATATGGTGTTCTTTGGACTTTATTATTGAAAGGATTATTATTATATGAACACTTACGCCCTGTACACACGAGCGGATTCTCCATCGGAAAAAACTTGGATATTTTTTCTGACGGAATTCCGCTCAAGCTTGCCTTGCATACACACGGTCACACAAAAGTTCTCTGAACTTTCGACCGTCAAGAACGCGGTGACGTACAACACTACGACGAGCCGAGAAAATGAAGTTCAATGCTTCCGAGCATGCGTCAAATTGTTTCTGAGCATGCGTAGGAATTTTGCGCGTCAGAATTTGTACAGACGATCGCATTTTCGGGTAGGAACTTTTCCTGACCGAAAAATAGAGAACCTGCTCTCAATCTTTTGCTGGCTGGAATTCCGCCAGCAAAAGACCGATGGAGCATACACACGGTCACATTTTCTGACAAAAAGCTCTCATTGGAGTTTTGCTGGCGGAATTTCCGATCGTGTGTATGCGGCATTAGATGTATCTGAATTCATTGATTTATCACAGCAGTGCTTCACATCCAAATATTGGGGGATGCAGTAAATGTGGAGGACATTGTTTGAAATATCAATTTAGTGCACCTGAATTTTTTTCCCTCAGTTTAGGCTGATATGTATTCTTCTACATATTTTTGGTAAAAAAAAAAAAATCGCAATAAGCGTATATTGATTGGTTTGTGCAAAAGTTATAGCATCTACAAAATAGGGGATAGTTTTATGGGATAGGATTTTTTATTGTGACTGCAACATTATGGCGGACACATTGGACACTTTTGACACTATTTTGGGACCATTGTCATTTATACAGTGATCAGTGCTATAAAAATGCACTGATTACTGTGTAAATTACATTGGCAGGGAAGGGGTTAAACACTAGGGGCGATCAAGGGGTTAAGTGTGTCCTAGGGAGTGATTCTAACTGTGGGGGGGATGGGCTTCCACTGATCGGCGGTCGGCAAGTGGTTAAAAAAAAAAATTGTGTCACTTTTATTCCTATTACAAGGAATGTAAACATCCCTTCTAATAGAAAAAAAAGCATGAAAAGCATATGAGATCTGGGGTCAAAAAGACCTCATATCTGATATTAACATTAAAATGCAATAAAAAAAATTGTCATTTAAAAAAATGGCCTTTAAGAGCTATGGGCAGAAGTGACGTTTTGACGTTGCTTCCGTCCTGCAATGTTATGGAGACGGGTGGGGGCCATCTTCCCCTCACTCGTCTCCATACCCAGCAAGGGGTAACATCCGATCGCCTCCGCCGCTGCCAGAGCGCGGCGGGAGGGGGGCCCTTTCCCGCCACTGATAAAAGTGATCTCCCAGCGAATCCGCCGCAGAGACCACTCTTATCGGAAAGCAGACCACCGGCCGAAGAAGAGGATACCAGGATTATGGCAGCTAGCTGCTGCCAAAACAACGATATTCCTCTTCAAAGTTAGGACTTATATCGGCGTGCGGTGGTCCATAAGTGGTTAAAACCCCTGACAGTTTTTATTGCTGCCTGTGTCCCCCATTTGTTGGATTCACCCTCTCTATTTTTCCTGTTTACTGTTATTGAAAGAGAAAGTAAAGAAAATCTCGAATTTTGGGTTAACATCAGTACAGGAACAGAGGGGAAATTTTCCATTGGGGACACTAGTTCTGATGACACCCAGGGATTCCCTCACTTTGAAGAGCTTTCCTCGCACTTCTCCCTCTCCCCTATGGGACACAGATGGCAAAAAAACAGACAGGGGTTATAACCCTCCTTTACTCTATCCAAAATGTGAAAAAATAAAAGTTTTCCATTTAGTTACACCGTAACCACTTCTGCACCCCCCGTTCTTATAGGTCGGTACTTTGATGTTGAATACCGTTGTTATGGCAGAAGACAGTTGCCATAATCCTGGTGTATTCTTAAAAGGCGGGCAGTCCGCTTTCAGATAAAAGTGGCCTTTGCGGCGGATTCGCCACGAGATCACTTTTAACAGCGGGGAGAGAGGTGCCCACCCCCATCCTGCTGTGTTTCGGTCATCTCCGCCACTTACCGGAGCCAATCCAAAAGCTTTCCCCTCAGAGGCACTGTGCCGAGTGAGGGAATGATGACCCACACTCGACTCAATGACGTTGGATGATGGAAGCGACGTCAAACGTCACTTCCGCCCAACGGCCTTAAAGGGACAATTTTGTTTTATTAAAAAAAAATTACATTTTTCTTTTTTTTTTTAATTATTGCATTTAAGTGTAAATGTAAGATCTGAGGTCTCATTGACCCCAGATCTCATATTAAAGAGGTCCTGTCTTTCTATTACAAGGGATGTTTATTGTTTACATTCCTTGTAATAAGAATAAAAGTGATCCAAAAATGTGTTTTTAAAAGGTACAGAGTAAAAATAAAAAGTAAAATAAATAAGAAAAAAAATGTAAAGAGCCCCGTCCCACCGAGCTCGCGCGCAGAAGCGAACGCATACGTAAGTCACGCCACCATAAGTAAACAGTGTTCAAACCACACATGTGAGGTATCGACGCGATCGTTAGAGTGAGAGCAATAATTCTAGCAAAAGACCTCCTCTGTAACTCAAAACTGGTAACCTGTAGAAATTTTTAAACATCGCCTATGGAGGTTTTTAAGGGTCTAAGTTTGTCGCCATTCCACAAATGAGCGCAATTTTAAAGCAGGACATGTTGGGTATCAATTTACTCGGCGTAACATTATCTTTCCCAATATAAAACAATTGGGCTAACTTTTTTGTTTTCTTATTTTTAAATTCAAAAAAAGTGTATTTTTTCCCATAAAAATTGCATTTGTAAGACCGCTGCGCAAATACGGTGTGACAGAAAGTATTGCACGACCGTCATTTTATTCTCTAGGGTGTTAGAAAAAATAAATATATAATTTTTGGGGATTCTAAGTAATTTTCTAGCAAAAAAAAAAAAAACAGATTTTAAGTTGTAAACAGCAAGTTTGAAAAATAAGCCTGGTCTTTAAGTGGTTAAAAGCTTTCTGGCAGGATCAACAGGTATGTTTTTATTTTTGCAGGAAAAGTTCTTAGCCTGAAAAAAAAGAAAATGAAAGTAGCCATCACAGCTACGGACTGGTGTGCTGAAATGTAGACATGTTTGGACTCAGGTTTAGCATAGACATCCTATAACACTTTGAACTTCAGCTGCCCACAACAAAGATGGCCGCTGTGGAATCCTATCACAACGTGCACTGAGCGCTCTCCATCCAGCAGAGCGGTGACGTGTTTCCGGCTCGGTCCTGTACACCGGGCAGTGTGTAGTAGAGATGACTCGCTGGGCTCGTCCTGGACATGTGAACGCTCCAAGTCGGAACCGCAAACTGTGTGCGGCCACCCCCTGGGAAGAGCTGAGGAAGGCCGGCCAGGAGAGGTCAGCCCAGCCGTCCAGGAAGAAGAAGGAGGGAAAGTATGTCAACCAGGATGTCAATGGCTTCAACGCTCTGCACAAGGAGCAGCGCCGGGAGGGCCGGAGACTGAAGAGACAGACCAACAAGACGAACAAGATGGTGAGCAGAGCGGCCTGGGGGGTGTGTAGGAGCCCGTGCTGCCCCCTTCTGCAGGATGATCGCCTCTGTCTGTGTATGATGTGTGTGTGCCATCTGTGGCTCACTTTGTATGTGATACCAGCACAGTCTGGGGGGCTGTACAGTGGAGTCCCAGCATCCCCTCCCTTCCTTAACTACTTCAATACTGGGCACTTACACCCCCTTCCTGCCCAGGCCAATTTTCAGCTTTCAGCGCTGTCGCTGTTTAAATGATAATTGCACGGTCATACAACACTGTACCCAAACAGAATTTTTATCTTTTTCTTCCCACAAATAGAGCTTTCTTTTAGTGATATTTGATCACTTCTGCTTTTTTTTATTTTTTGCTAAACAGATACAAAAACCTAAAATTTTGGGGGAAAAAAAAAAGTTTTTCTTTCTGTTATAAATTTCTTTAAGGGTGCTGATAAGGCGGCACTGACGATGGTGGCACTGATTGATAGGTGGCACTGATGGGTACTTATGGGTGGAACTGATAGATGGCATTGATAGGCATCACTGATGGCACTGGCAGGCATTGGGCACGGGCACTGATTGGCATCTGCCTGGGCCCTGGCATTACCCTGGTGGTCTAGGGTGGCATACCTGGTGGTCCTGGGTGGGCATCAGAGGGGGGGCGGCTGCGCTGATAAACATTCAGCACAGACCCCCCCTGTCAGGAGAGCAGCTGATCGGCTCTCCTCTACTCGCGCCTGTCAGACAGGAGTGAGGAAAAGCCAATCACCGGCTCTTCCTGTTTACATCGTGATCAGCGGTGATTGGACACGGTGCAATGAGTAAGCACTCGTTATGAGTGCGAAATGCGTCAGCTGATCTCTGTACGCTTCTGCTGTAATGTCTTGTAATTTTTATGATCCAGTTTTTCATCAATAAAGGCACCTGTTATTTTGTCCGGTGTGCGGCTATCCAGATCACTTCGCTCATTTCTGCGCTACCCAGCATCAGCCAGCACCTGGGGCCCTTCTGCTTCTGAAGGATCGCAATTTGTTTATTCACTCTTCGGATCAGACCCACCTGAGCGGTGGAACACTCTCTGCTTCGTTTGAATTTCTGGATTTAAACTTGGCAGACTGCCCGTTTTTTTTTTTCTTTTGACAGCTGAGTGAGCAGAGAAGTCTCTACACTTGTTACATGAAAGAATTGGGAAATCTGCAATAGAGATCGTGAGGGGGGGTTGAATTCTATTTTATTACAATATAAACAATTCTATTAGAATATGTTTACAGAACATGATACAACAATACAGCACTATATACTAGAGCTGGGTGATTTTCTCAAAAAAAAAAAAAAACGTGATTCACGATTCGAATCGAGTTTTTTGTTTTTAACCGGGCCGGTCCTGGGGAGCTGCGGGCAGGAGTTTTTAGGCGAGACCGCGGCGTCGACCTAGTCCGCGGTGTCCGGCCTCGCAGACTAGGCCGAAGCCGCGGCCTCGCCTAAAAACTCCTGCCCGCAGCTCCTCAGGACCGGCCCGGTTAAAAAAAAAAATCGATTTCTTAAATTTTGAATTGATTTGACCTCTCAACTCGATTCAAGATTTAAATCGATTTTTTTTTTTTTTTTTCCCAAGCCCTACTATATACCAATTAAAATTGTTTAGGTGAACAAGATCTCAATTATATTTAATACACTCGCTGGAGGAGAAATCGGAGCATTCCTCTTCACAGCTCTGGCAGATACATGTCCTGCTCTGATTTGGGAGAGTCTATTCACACTGACAATGCAGAATAATCTCCTCATTAGGCCTCTTGCAAACTGCAGCTTGAAAAAGCGCAGTACAGCTTATTTTTTTTGAGCTAAAATACAGCCAATAATTGTAATGTGCCTATGCACACAGGTGCGTAAACAAGCGTCGTGTATTATTCGGTAAAAAAAAAAAATCAATCTGCATTTTTGGTCTGTAATTTACGCCAAATGCACACACATTTGCGTGCAGTCGAACACATTTGTGCGTAAATGTCTATTAACATATTGTGAACGTGAGAATAAGTTTGCGCGTGAAAATACATGCAAATTCATACCAAAAAAGAAACGGCTGAAAAAAATAGATGCCCAAACAGCAGGAGTATTGTGTGCAAGACGCCTTAAAGTGATACTAAAGTCTCGTTTTTTTTTATGTTTAAAAATAACAAAGATGGCATACCTTACCTGCTCTGTGCAGTGCTTTTGCACAGAGCAGCCCAGATCCTCCTTTTCTTGGGTCCCTCTTTGGCACTCCTGGTCCCTCCCTCCTGCTGAATGCCCCACAGCAAGAAGCTTTCTATGGGGGCACCCGAGCTGAGCCGTAGCTCCATGTGTCCATTCGGACATGGAGCCACGGTTAGGCCCGCCCCCTGTCTCTCCTTATTGGCTCACTAACTTTTACCGTACTGGGAGCCAATGGCGCTCTGCTGCTGTCTCAGCCAATCACGAGGTAGAGTCCTGGGCAACTGAGTCTCTCCTGCAACATCGCTGGATAGAGATGGGCTCAGGTAAGTATTGGGGGGGGGGGGGGGGCTACTGCATACAGAAGGCTTTTTATCTTTTTTTTTTTTATCCAAAGAAGGCTTATTATCTTAATGCATAGAATGCATTAAGATAAACCTTCTGCCTTCACAACCACTTTAAGTTGACCATGCACTGTCAGGTTTCTTTTGTTCCACCTTAAAGCTGAACAGTGCAGATGGTAGATGCTGGTCCCCCGGGGGTATCAGAAGACCCAAACTGGCAGCATCTGATTGGATTCAGCTGCTGTGCTGTTTGCTCCATGTATGGCCAACTATGATTTCTTTAGCACAGTATACATTTTTATGGGTATATAGTAGAGCTGCACGATTATTCGTTAAAAGATCACAATCTCGATTCAACCCCCCTTACAGATTCTATGTAAACAGTGCAGAGTCGAGCTGTCAAAAAAAAAAAAAAAGCGGACAAATGTTTATCAACATTCCTCGCTGAGAGATAGAGAAGGTATACTGTACAATGTATCTCTCAGTTCTTTTACATGAGAGGAACGGGTCGGTAGAAGAGGGCAGTTTAACCACTTAAAGACCAAACTTTTTTTTCTGACATTTGTTGCTTACAAGCTGAAATCAGTATTTTTTGCTAAAAAAAAATTACTTGGAACCCCCAAACATATGTGTATATGTGTGTGTGTGTGTGTGTGTGTGTGTGTGTGTGTATATATATATATATATATATATATATATATATATATATATATATATATATATATTATTTTAGCAGAGACCCTAGAGAATAAAATGGTGGACGTTGCAATGTTTTATGTCACATTGTATTCGCGCAGTGGTTTTTAAAACGCAATTTCTTGTGAAAAAATACACTTCAATGAATTAAAAAAAAAAAAAACGAAACGGTAAAGTTAGCAAAATTTTTTTGGTATATTGTGAAAGATGATGTTACGTCGTGAGAATTGTGATCTTTATTGTAAGCAAAAAAAAATTGTGATTCTCATTTTATCCAGAATCGTGCAGCTCTAGTATATAGCGAAGCAAAAAGCTGAGATCAGTATCGGCACTGTTTAGTCTGCTTGGACTGCACACTTTTCTTGCAGTGAGAGTGTCTTGCAGCTAATGGCTATATGAGTGGCCCAATTTTTTTACATGCTTGGGGAATGGATTTCATTTTAAGAAGCCCTTTTAGGGAACAATTCAATTATTTTATTACATTGGACTAAAGCACAGCGCATATTGGATAGCTGACTTTGGGCATTAGTCTTTTTGCATTTTAAATCAGTGGTGTTCAACTTAAAGCCCCTTTCACACCAGTGGACCGATCAGGTCCACCTGTCTGTTTTTCAGGCAGACCTGATTGGATAACCTATTGCTCTCTATGGAGTGGCTAATGTCTATGCTGACACCCACTGGCATCCGATCCGTTGCGCTAAAAACAGACGGATAGGGATCTGTTCCCCATCCGTCCGGTGGATTGGATGACAGTCTGATAGAAACGGACAGGTGGTCTGTTTCTATCCAACCGCCCCATGGATAACAGCAGGCTGTGTCCATGTCCACTCTGAAGAGTGGAGCGGACCCGGACCTATCATCCACCTGCTCAGAGGGGATCAGTGGAGAGATCCTCTAAGCAGGTGGATCCACTTGACGGATTCCACTCCATCTGAAAGGGGCCACAGATTGGGGCCAATTTATCAAAAATGTAGTAAAGAAAACCGGAGCACAGTTGAGATGTTTATCATGGCAAAAATAAGATGTCTCTTTCATTAGTCTGAATTATGGTCAAAACCTGATTGGATCCTCTTTGCAGCCAACAAGCGATCATGTGTGACATGTCCTATTTTATATTTTCCAGGTGTGTTTCCACTGTCGCAAGCCTGGCCATGGCATGGCTGACTGCTCTGAGGCTCTGAGATGTCAGGAGATGGGTACAGGAATCTGCTTTCGATGTGGATCAACAGAACATGAACTCAAGAAATGCAGAGCCAAAGTGGATCCAGCTCTTGGTACATGTGAGGGTTATTTCTTGGGAATGTCCTCTGGTTTTTAAATTAGAGCTGCCAATGGTGTTAGTATACTTTTTTTTTTTTTAGCATTAGAATATAATCAATGACTTTACCGAGCTGATATAATGTCTTTAAATGAGAGCTGTCTATGAATGTTCTTACATATTCAGGTCATGGTTTAACTAGGAGTTGTTTGGTTACATTTAACTGGACTTTTTCTTTAATGTTGAACCTATTTCATTGCTTATCCAAGCTGCTACTTCAGTTCTAACAAGTGTCAGCAAAATACATGCCCATCAAACAGAGGGGAGAATTATAAAATACAGAGTAATGCAGTCATCTCATTTGTAACTGGAGTGTTCGAAGAACTGAAAAGGGTCTGTAACCAACTTCCCATCCCTGTGTCTTTCAGGCCCAGTGATACACTTAGAAGATGGTGCACTGAAAAGACTCAACAACCAAATAAAAGCAACGTATTTGTATTATAGCGAGCACTGCAAAGACCTGTATATTGAGCAAAACAAAGCAACCAGCCCAGTATAGGAGGGCAAATTCTACAGGTCAAGACTTGGCAGTTTTCCTCCCCCCTGTAGGAGAAGTATGGCCAAAGCATTTTTGGTTGAACTTCTTTAAATATCAGGAATGCAGTTCGTTTTGCACCCCTGTGACCTGTTTTAAGCAGATAGCAGGCTAATGTCTGCTGTCGGCTGACATCACTCAGCTGGTCCAGGCTCTAGATAAATCTCGACTTTGAAGTCGAGATCCATCCAGATGCCTGGACCGGCAACTGGCTCAGCCTCTCAGCGAGCCTCTGGGATACTGAGCCAGTGGCTCCCGCACCCATCACAGCTCAACCCAGTGAGCGCTGGAGGGGCAGTGCAGAGTGCAACATCTGCCTTTCTATTGTAATTGGATCAAGGTGCATGTGCTACCTGTGTGGAGGTAAGCGCTGGCGTATATTCCTGACCTCTCATTAAAACTGAATAAGTGGCATGGATAGGCTGCATAATGTCTTTAATGTTATAGAACAAGGCCAATAGAATGTAACTAATTACTATTAGATTTACTTTAAATAAAGGCTATTTACAAATATACATGATGCTACCATGACACTGCAAACAGACACTGTTTACGTCCGGCTCTCTCTCTTATGAGAGTCTGCATGATCCATCTGAATAGGCAGGTAGGGGAGCTAGGGAGCTTATTCCCCTCATCCAGTCAGCTGAGTGTATAATTTGAGCCCTGAAATCTGAAAAAGGCTAAGAATAGTCAACTGAATTGTTGAAAGGTAATCTCTAAAATATATATATTTTTTATATATAGTCCTTAAAAGGAGGGAGCATCTTTGCTGGGTATAATGCATCACAGACTATTCTCTTTCATGACTGCTGAACATTTCATGATAAAAGAGCATTCTTGAGGGATGGTAGATTTGGGAACAAGAAGTCTTTAGCAAGCACATTGTAAACTTCATGAAGATAAAAGCAGTGCCTTCCAACTATTGTTTTACTAAGTCAGGATAGTAATATTTCACTTTGAAATCTTTCAGGAGAATTCCCATATGCAAAATGCTTCATATGTGGAGAGATGGGGCACTTATCACGGTCGTGTCCAGACAATCCCAAGGGATTGTATGCCCAAGGTATGTATTTATACATACATTTACCAGTTATTTTTTTTTTTTTATAAATGTATGTGTTTCAAAAACCACAACAATGTTTTGATACTAAAAACAGATTTGGAATGTACATTTGTTATTATTTTTGCAAAAATGTTCTCTGCATTCAATTCAATTTTCAAGGGGCTACTTTAAAGGAATTATGTATTGAGAGAAATATGAAAAGTGCTATTGCTGAGCTTCTTGTGAAAATGTCTTACTAATGCAAAAGATTCAATAATTTCAAAGTCAGAACTGCTGCTGTTCATGTATGCCAAATGGTCAGCCAGGTAATGTTATTTTTAGGAGAGCGCAACCCAAAAAATTCAAAGCTGGAATATAAATAATACCTGGAGCAGCAGTTCTTTTTCTCCGCTTTTAATATTCATTACCATAGATCATAACATTTTACCAATGAATAAATGCATTGCAATTCATCAAGCAGCTATTGGAAACACACACAGCAGCTTTCCAGATTTGGACTTTCATACACCTTCTTTCTTCTTCAGGGGGAAGCTGCAGGATTTGTGGCTCTGTTGAGCATTTCCAAAGAGATTGTCCAGAACATCAGACATCAGGTAATATTACAAGTAGTGTTCAGTGAATGAAGAGTTAACAAAAATCTTTGACCATGAGGCAGAGCTGCCCCAGCCCAGGTCACATTAATTAAGGTGTTCACATCACTTTGTGACCTGGAAAGTTGCAAGATCTAACCACTATATGTTTACCTTTTGTGTTTTTTAAGAGGGCTTAACCAGCACTTTTATCCTGGGTGGAGGTCATGACGTCATCTAGGTGCACGCCCTAGGGGGCACTTAGGGGTGCAATCTGTCACCTGCTGTGTCCTTATACCGGGCCGACCCTGGTACCATGTGATTTGTATTTGTACAGTCCTGCATTTTAGGGCCTCAAGAAATGAGATCGGCAGTCAGTACATCAGGATTGGTAGATTTTTCAAAGCATATATATTTCCTATCGTACGTCACGGGACACAGAGCCATAGTAGTTACTATGTGGGTTATAGGCCACCTTCAGGTGATGGACACTGGCACCCCTAAATTAAAAAGTGCACTCCCTATATAACCCCTCCCACTGGTGGGAGTACCTCAGTTTTTTTCGCCAGTGTCTAAGGTGTTGGTTACGAGTAAAGATGTGCTGTGCTGAGCTCCACTGGAGCAGTCCTTGCTGGGGCTAGCCATGCAGACCGGATCCATTCAAAGTGTCTTTTTGGCCGAATTGAATGTTACCCGGGCCTCGTATCCGAAGAAACGAGGTTTTGCCTGTAGCCCTTCTCCTTTAGAGAGCTGGACCCTGGGATCCAGTACTTTTTGGTAGTAAGGCCATAAAGTTATACTGGCGGAGGTGCTATTACACGTCCAGGATTGTGGGTTTCCTCGAGGATCCCCAGCTCCTAGAGGTTTAACGAAACCCACCGTGAAGGGTGAATATTGGGTCTGTTGGTTTACCACAGAAAACCCTGTGGCGGAAATGGCAAGTGGAGTTTTCTAAGAAATTTTTTAAAATTTTATTATGAATGTCTCCTTTAAATCAGTAAATGTTGTCATGCCTATGTGTAACCACTGGGGGCTGTATTGAGCACTTGCATCTCATGCTTCTCAGAGAGCTCACGTTTGTCCAGGAAACAGCAAGTTTTCTCTCCTCCAGTGCAGCAAGACCTCCGGTAAGTCTGGGAGGGGGTTCCCTCTTCCCACCGGATGCCCCCTGTGCTGTTTTTTCTTCCCCTCTTCTCGGGGAAAGGGCGCCAAAGGTTTTTTAAAAAAAAAAAAACACGGCACGCCGCTCGGCGGCTTCCAGGCCCTCCCTCCATCATTCCTCCTTCCTCCCAGTGGATCCTATAGGATCAGGGGCCTGCGCTCACATGGGAAAAACCTATTTTTTTTTTTTTTTTTAAAAAGGTGGGAAGGGCCGTGGATGGTGGGGGTGGGGCTTAGCGCGGCGTTGGCGTCCTCCAACGTCCAGTGCGGGAAGGTCTGGTTTTTAAAACACCATTGTGTTATTTATGCTGCAGGAGGGACACAAGAGCAATGAGGTTGGTGACACAGGCATTCCTTTGACACATTTTACTACTGCATCAGGCTGAGCATTAATAGCAGTGACAGAGCTGGACTATTTGCTCAAGCAGTGAATGCATTCCTTCTGGTAGTACCTCTGCTTTGTGCATCGGGCTATGGCAGAAGGGGGTAAAAACACCTCAATAAAGGGCTCTAGAAAGACTTATTTAGTCACACGGAAGCCTAGATCCATCCCAGTAAGATGGCATCCTCCCCTGAGAGTAATATGGCTGGTCACGGTGAGCCGTCAGGAGGGGCAAGTGTTGCAGCTGCTCTTAAACACTGCAGGCCCTGTGTGTATTACTAAGGAGGTTTTTTTCTTCAACCATTTTAAGCTTGAAGTAAAAGTTTGATGCTTTAATCGCATCCCAGAGTGGGACTAAGCTTAACAGGTCCCCGTCCATTGCTCAGGACCTCATACTGAGGAAAAAGGAGTGAGGGATGGCAAATTTCTCTCTAGGACCAGGAAGAGAGAACCTGATGCAAAGTATCAAGCTCGCAGGAAAGGTTGTTTACAGTCGCTCACTGAATTGGTCCGCTCCACATTTTTACTGCCAGTAAAGCAGTCAGTCACTTGCTTTGGGTTCATTAAAAGCCCCCCCCCCCCCCCCCCCAATCTGTTCATGCTTTTTCTATCCATTAATGGCTAAGAAAGCTTATGTATTCTGAGTGAGAGCACCCAGATAAACTGTTTTTTGTTTTTTTTTAAAGTTCTCAAAACTTTATTCTATGGAGGAAGGGTTTTATGGGGAGTTCCAGCAATTAACACTGCTATATCCTCTGTAAAAAAAACCTGATTTGTCCAGTAAACAATGCTCATATGCTAAAGGGTCCAACAGATAGGAAGTTGGAGTTCCTTTTTTAAAAAAAGAAAAAAAAATTTTGCTCGCAGGTTCAGTCGTTCAAACCTGCGCTGGCGTTCAGAGTATCTCAATCCTTAAAGGACCGGTTTATAGAAGTAATCAAAGTTATTCCTGATTAGCAGGCCAAGTGTTTGGCTGGCATATCAGAAGCGTTTTGTTTTGCAGTTGACGCTATGAAAGATTCTATTCTCCGGGCCTCACGGCTCATGCTAAGGCTGGTACATGTGCATAGAATCCTCGGTTTTGGTAAACGGTTATTTGGAGACAATCTGGATAAGTATATCCAAAGAATTTTCTAATGGGAAAAGTTCCCTTTTTTCCGGTTAAGAAGTTTTTTTTTTTTTTCAAATATTTATTTTATTAAGTTTTCCAACAAAGAAATACAGTAAGGGTACAGTACAACTGTGGTTAAGATAGACAATAAAATGTTATGTTACTTGTGGGCCTTCCAGTTGGAGTCCCTCCACAGTCTGTAACGCGGAATACACACACTGTCACAACTGACCAAAACCTCAATATGTTTTAAATGTAAGAAAGGGACATTGAGGCCAATATATGGTCCTCAGGGACTTTTAACGGTGCTTGAGTCAGGTAATGTATCCAACATATCATAAAAACATATTTTATTAAACAATCTTATAAAAGGAAACAGACATGATCAAGGACAATATACAATATGAAAAAAGGGAGGGGGGGTGGGGGAAAAAAAAGGTAACCCTTTGATTTACAAATTAATACCACTTTCTCAACATGTTTCGCTTGCATAAGCTTCTTCAGGAGATATATTTGTGATATTAAGGTCAACTGTAGAAGGAAGTCTACAAATCACATGGACATTGTGTAATGGCAAAATGCTTCCTCCTTGACTCTCACCTCACTAGGGAGGCATGCAGAGAGAGATAAAAATCTTTGAATATAAGCTCTTCTCAATAGAATCAATTCAGAATAAAAAGAGAAATACATCCAAAAGATGGTAGATTGCAAAATTGCTAACCGATGTGGAGAGATGGTTCTAAAAATGCAGTAGAATAGCAGACGCAGAGGGGGCGGTATACGTCCATCCACAGCTGTTGGCTAAGCTGGACCTGGAGGTATTGCTGCAGACTGACCACAAAAGAACTGTTTCTTATTGAACTAGAGTAGCCCGTCCGGGAGATATCTCTGCCCCATGTGTCAAACAGGAACTGACAGTCAGTCAGTTCCTGTTTGACACATGGGGCAGAGATATCTCCCGGACGGGCTACTCTAGTTCAATAAGAAACAGTTCTTTTGTGGTCAGTCTGCAGCAATACCTCCAGGTCCAGCTTAGCCAACAGCTGTGGATGGACGTATACCGCCCCCTCTGCGTCTGCTATTCTACTGCATTTTTAGAACCATCTCTCCACATCGGTTAGCAATTTTGCAATCTACCATCTTTTGGATGTATTTCTCTTTTTATTCTGAATTGATTCTATTGAGAAGAGCTTATATTCAAAGATTTTTATCTCTCTCTGCATGCCTCCCTAGTGAGGTGAGAGTCAAGGAGGAAGCATTTTGCCATTACACAATGTCCATGTGATTTGTAGACTTCCTTCTACAGTTGACCTTAATATCACAAATATATCTCCTGAAGAAGCTTATGCAAGCGAAACATGTTGAGAAAGTGGTATTAATTTGTAAATCAAAGGGTTACCTTTTTTTTCCCCCACCCCCCCTCCCCTTTTTTCATATTGTATATTGTCCTTGATCATGTCTGTTTCCTTTTATAAGATTGTTTAATAAAATATGTTTTTATGATATGTTGGATACATTACCTGACTCAAGCACCGTTAAAAGTCCCTGAGGACCATATATTGGCCTCAATGTCCCTTTCTTACATTTAAAGTGAATTTCTGGGATGTGGTGCTATTGAATTTTCCTCTCTTTCCGTAATTTCTCTCAATATGGTTTTAATAAAATAATCCAAATTGGGAAAATTTTCTTGATCATGTTTTCTAGAAAATATGATGTCCTGTTGATCGTCATGTTGCATGTTTAGTTGCAGAGATCGTGATCTAAACTAAATGCGCAGCCCCCAGCCATCTAGACATAAAACCAGCAGTTTAAAGAAGAAAAGATCGAAAAGACAGAAAAGGCGGGAAGGTGGGGAGAGAGGGGAGGGGGTTGGGGGAGGGGGTTATTGTTCAGCACGGAGGTGATGTATATATCAGTAGTGTCCCACACACCTGGCCAGCATCGGTAGGACTTTCAAGAGTTTAATAGGAATTGCCCTTCATTAGAGTATATGTATAGGTTCCATGGCCTCCAGACTTTGGAGTGTTTTTCTTGTTTGTTTTTGAGCACTAGATCCTCTAATTTCTTAAAGCGGAGCTCCGCCGAAATTTTTTTTTTTAAAAGTCAGCAGCTACAAATACTGCAGCTGCTGACTTTTAAAACATGGACACTTACCTGTCCAGGGCGCCCGCGATGTCGGCACCCGAGGCCGAACCGTCTCTTGGTCCTCGGGTGCTGCCGCCTCCATCTTCGGTAAGGGAATCAGGAAGTGAAGCCGTGCGGCTTCACTTCCCGGTTCCCTACTGCGCATGCGCGAGTCGCACAGCGCAATACGGCTGGTCCCTGCTGTCTCTGGGACCCGTGTGTTTCCCAGCAGACAGCGGAGGGGGGGGAACAGGAAGTGGCGTAAATAACCGCAGATTCTGCGGCTATCTATGCCAGAAGTGGGTACAGATACCTGTAATATACAGGTATCTGTACTCCCCTCCCCCTGAAAGGTGCCAACTGTGACACCGGAGGGGGGAGGAATCCGATGAGTGGAAGTTCCACTTTTGGGTGGAACTCCACTTTAAGATCTTCTACCTTACACAACCACAATCCAATGGATGGAGGTGTGTTTTGTTTCCATGTAGCTGGGATGCGCGATTTAGCTGCATTGAGCATGTGTCATACAATGGATGTTTTGTACAATTGTGCTGGGATTGTGGTAGTGTGCAGCAGAAAGAACGCCGGATCTTTTTGAATCTTATGATCAGTGAATTTTTGTATGATCGTCTCTATTGTCGTCCAAAAGTGAGGCAATAATGGGCAAGACCAAAAAGATGTGAAAGTGTGTTCCTCTATCTGACACCTCCAGCATTTGTCTGTCATGTTAGGTAAGAGTTTGTGCAGTAGTTGCGGTGTATAGTACCACCTTGTGAGAATCTTGTAATTTGTTTCTTGTATTCTGGTGCAGATTGATGATTTCAGAGAGAATCTGAGAATGTTTTTTGTTTGTACGTCAGTAAAGGTCTGTTTAGGTCTTTTTCCCATTTATGTAAAAACCCCAGGTCTGGTTGTTCTGTCGGAGTGTTAAGTAAGGTATAAGTTTTCGTCAGTACTTGAGGCAGTACACCTTTGTCTCTGCAGTAGTCTTTAAATGTTGTCAAGTCACGTGCATACTGTACTGGCTCTGGTATGGAGTGGAGGAAGTGATGTAGACGTATAGCTGTCCAGAATGAAAGTTACCAGTGCCATCCGTCAATGAGTGGATCGATAGCCATTGATCTCCATCCACATAGTGTAACGCGCAGTCCTTACCCTCTGTCCAGAGTGTCTCATATTCCGCTTGGTTCAAGCCAGGCATAAATGCCGGGTTGCCAAGAATTGGGAATAAAGGGGAGTTTTTTGATGCCAGAGAGGTCATGTTAATCCCGAACCAACCGGTTAGGAAGTTTAAGTATTTTTCTTTTGAATATGCTTCTTCTCCAGTGCCAGGGGCATCTGCCTCCAGGCAGTCATGACGTCCTCCACCGTCAGGTTTCAAGACGTAAACCTCAGGGTCAGTCCCAGGGTCAAAAGAGGACCTGGGGGAGGTAACCCACAAAACAAGATACTAAAGCCTTATGAAAGGGCGCCCCCGCTCGCTCGAGTGGGGGGAAGGCTTCTACAGTTTTCAAGTGTCTGGCAGGAACGAGTTCCCGTCTCCTCGTTTTCTCAGATCAAAACGTTCCCAGAGATCCAGTGAAAAGAAGTCTCTCTTTCTAGCTTTGGATCATCTCTTGTCTCAAAGAGTGATATGGGTGGTCCCCTTGGTAGAGCAAGGATTGGGGTTTTTTTCAAACCGTACAGGGATGTCAGACCCATTTTAGATCTCAAAGATCTAAACTGGTTTTGAATATCCGTTCTTTTCGCATGGAGTCAATCCGATCAGTAGTCTCCGTCCTGCAAGGAGGAGAACTTCTGGCGTCAATCGACATCAAGGATGCTTTTTTCCATGTGCCGTTTTTCCCCGCTTCAAGGTAGAAAACATTTTCAGTTTGTAGCTCTGCCTTTCGGTCTAGCTACTCCACCTCGAGTGTTTGCAAAGGTCCTGGCTTCTCTTTTAGCCAGGATAAGGGCTCAAGGTATAAGAATAGCGTACATAGATCAATTCGGTAGCCCGCTTAATCCAAACTTTGGTCAGCTACCTGAAATACCTAGGTTAGATTCTCAACCTAGAGAAATCCTTCTTAAATCCATCAAGGAGATTGCAGTACTTGGGGCTGATCATTGATACAGCTCAGAAGGGGATATTATTTTCCCCAGGAAAGGATCAGTTCCATAAGGGAACTGATTAAGTTACTCAAGTCAAAGAAGAATCCTTGTATTTGGCTTTGCATGAATTTGTTGGGAAAGATGGTGGCTTCTTTCAAGGCCATTCCTTATGCGCGGTTTCATTTAAGACTGCTGCAAAACAGTATCCTGTCAACTGGGAACAAGAAGGCCCAAGCTCTGGGCTTCCCCATGCATTTATCCCCCAATGTGCGTCAGAGCCCCAATCGGTGGTTGATATCCAAGAATCTTCAAAAAGAGAAATCCTTTCTACCAGTTACCTGGAAGGTGGTAACAGATGCCAGCCTTCTGGGCTGAGGAGCAGTCCTGGAAGAAGCATCTGTCCAAAGGAAATGGTCCAAATCAGAGATGACCTTGTCCATCAATATTCTAGAGATTCAGGCAGTACGCCTGGTCCTCGAGGCCTGGATGCTCAAAGGACGGAATTGTCCTATCAGTATCCAATCCGCTGTGGCTTTTATCATTCACCAAGGGGGCACGAGAAGTTGTGCGGCCCAGAAAGAGGTGAATCATATTCTATCGGGCAGAAAACAACATTCCTTGCCTATTAGCAATTTTCATTCCAGGAGAGGTGAATTGGCAGGCGGACTACTTGAGTCACCAACAATTGTTCCCGGGAGAATGGTCCCTTCACCCCATGTTTCTGTTGATATACCAGAAGATGGGGAGTTTCGGATGTGGAACTTTGTGTCAAGGACAAGGGATCCGATGGCATACGAAACAGATGCCTTGATTTTTTTCGGTGGGATCAGTTTTTTACTGATCTATGCGTTCCCTCCTGTTCTCCTGCTTCCGCGCCTTCTTCGCAGGATCAAGCAAGAAGGGAAGGAGGTGATTCTTGTGGCCCAAAAGATCTTGGTTTGCCTAGATCGTAAAGATGGCGGTGGGGGACCCCTTGGTCCCTACCACTATGACCAGACCTTCTCTCGTGAGGTGCGGTATTCCATCCTACCTTACAAATGCTAAAATTAGCGGTTTGGCTATTGAGACCCACATTCTGAAAGATCGTGGGCGGTTAGCCTCAGTAGCCCTACTTTGGTTAAATGCTAGGAAGCCGGCCTCCAGAGTCAAGAATCTGGAAGGCATATTCCTGGTGTAAATCCAGGGGTTGGCACGCCAGGAAATATGTCATAGGTAGGATCCTTGAATTCCTACAGATAGGATTAGAAATGAAGCTGGCCTTGAGTACTATCAATGGCCAGATGTCGGCCTTATCGGTCTTTCTTTTCATCAACCACTTGCTTCCCTCTCTCTGGTTCGTAACTTTATTCAGGGGGTAACGTGGATTAATCCTCCAGTTTGGTCACCCCTGAACCCTTGGGACCTAATTTTAGTCCTGTCGGCTTATATAGAAGCAGCCTTTTTTTGGAGCCAGTACGAGATATTCCCTTGGTCCGCTTGAGGGGGAAAAAATAATTTTCTTGGTTGCCATATCTTCTGCAAGAAGAGTATCGGAGTTGGCTGCTCTTTCTTTTAAGGAGCCGTATTGGTTGTTGGTTGCTCTTTCTTGTAAGGAGCCGTATTGGTTGTTCATAATTTGCGTTTTTTTCACAATTCGCGGGTGCTCTACGAACGTAACCCCCGCAAATTTTGGGGGTCGACTATATATACACTGATTTGAGTTATTTTTTACCAAAGAAATGTAGCAGAATACATTTTGGCCTACATTTATGGAAAAAGATTATTTGTTTACAACATTTTATAACAGAAACAAGGTAAAACATGTTTCTTTGTCAAACTTTTCTGTATTTGTTTTTCATTTATATTGCTAAATAAATAAACCAGTGGTTATTAAATAACACCAAAAGAAAGCTCTCAGTCTCAAACAATGATAAAAATGTTTGTTCAGTGTTGCATGGCTGAGTAATTATTATCATTCAAAGTGTGACAGCACTAGCTGAAAAATGGCCTGGGCAGGTAGGGGGTGAATGTGTTTGGTATTAAGGTGGTTCATTTTAAGCTTATATAGCCCTTACAAAGAGTGAAATTGCTGGGACACAAGATCTTCATGCTGACATGTAGCAATCTGTAATAGAGGTCGACCGATATATCGGCCGATATTTGGCTCTTTTTACTTAATCGGCATCGGCCGATTGTGCTGATAAAAAAAAGCCGATTATACCTTCAGCGGGACTTGCAAATGACTTCTGTAATAGTCAATGCAAGTTGTCTGAAGTTTTCTTCTCTCCTCCTCTGGGCAGCCTGCCAAGTCTGATAAGAAGATACATTTGTATCTCTTTCAGGTTCTTTTATCAATAGACTGAACTCCGTGTAGAAGTTCTCAGTTTAACCATTTAAAGACTAAATCTTTTCTGACACTTGTTGCTGTATTTTCTGCTAGAAAATCACTTAGAACCCCCAAACATTATATATATTTTTTCTAACAGAGACCCTAGGGAATAAAATAGCGGTTGTTGCAATATTTTATGTCACACGGTATTTGCGTAGCGGTCTTTCAAACAGAATTTTTTTTTAAAAAATACACTAATGAAATTAAAAAAAAAAAAAAAAGCAGTAAAGTTAGCCCATTTTTTTTTGTCCAAAAGTTTTGATTACCTGATTTTGTATATTAAATATTTAAGATATAGTTATTTTTTTTTTATCTAAATTATACATACAAGTGAAATGATTGGAGGTTTGTTTTGTTTAATAAATGTTTAAATATAAAAAAATTCCTGTATCACTTATTACTTAAGGCTGCTTTCACACTGGAGCGGGCATGCGTTGACGGGAAAACGCTGTTAGTTTTAGCGGCGCTTTACCGTCATTTTAGCGGCGCTATTCGGCTGCTAGCGGGGCGCTTATAACCCAGCTAGCGGCCGAAGAAGGGAGTAAATGCGCCCCTTAAGCGCTGCTGCCAAAACGCTTTGCAGGCGCTTCGGCAGCGGTGCGCATTCATTTCAATGGGCAGGAGTGGTGGAGGAGCAGTATACACCGCTCCAAAGATGCTGCTTGCAGGACTTTTTTTTTTTTTTTTTAAACAATAATATTTATTGAGTTTTGGGTTTACAGAAAATAAAATAAAAATCAGGAACAACATTTAGCATTCGTCTATCGATATTTGTACTGTAGTAAACAAGACAACAACAAAAAAAAAGAAAAAAAATTTTTTGGGAAAGAAAAACTTAATAAGAGGGAGAGAAAAGAAGGGGGGGGGGGGGGAGGGGGGAAGGAGGGGAGGGTAGAAGCAGGTAAGACCAAAGGGGGAGAATAGCCACTTCTAGGGTAGTACTTTAACTGACTAGTACATCGTCTCAGCCTGGTTCGTAGGAGCTATATCTTATACCAATGGCACTGGTTTCCTCCGCCCGTCACCCCCTTGGGAACTTACTGTGACTAGGCGGAGGTCCAGTCCCCGGAATTCTATGTTTATTTATGCGCTTGTAGCGTTTTAGTTCCTGTTATCGTCTAAATCCCCGAACCAGGCTAGGAAAAGAAGGTGGCATTGTTTATTATCTATAAAAACATTTGTAACTGTATAAAACTCAACTGTTAAGTTATAATATTACTATAGCATATGTACTGCCCGGCTCAGATAATATTTTATACACCTAAATAGGCTAAGTTCCTACTGAGTCATCAATTCGTTATAAAAAAAAAAAAAACAGTCTTGGTAAAGAACCTGGGGAAAGAAAGAAAAAGAAGAGGAATAGGAAGATGGGGAAAAAGAGAAAAGTGAGGCAGTGGGAGAAGGTAAGGGAAGGGGAGGTATGGTTGTGGATGCGCTCCTGCACGCCACGAACGCCAGACACAACCGGCGTCCTACGTATTCGTAAGATACCTTATCCAGGGGTCCCAGATTTTATTGAATGCATTAATCTTGTCCTTCAAGATTGCCGTAAGGCGTTCATTTACCATTATCCATGACAGTTTGGTTTTTAGTAGGTAAAAGGGGATTGTGTGGGATCTCCAAGACTTGGCTATTGATATCCTGGCCGCCACAAATATAAATGTGATTAGTCTACGCATTGGCTTTGATGTCCCTTCCACTGGGCGCCCCAGCAGCGCATGCAAAGGTGACTTAACTAGATTCACTTGTGTGAGGGAGTATATAAGATTATACGTGCGTATCCAAAATCTCCTCACTTTGGGGCACGTCCACCAAATGTGGAACATAGAGCCATTTTTGTTACATCCTCTGAAGCACTGGGGGGACGCCCCCGGAACGAAAGCTGCTATCCTCTCTGGGACCATGTACCATCGCATCATTACTTTATAGTTTGCCTCTATCATGGAGGTATTAACAAGCGACTTAGATGCATTCTGTATTATTTTGCTCCATTCTTCCATATCTAGCTCTATATCCATGTCTTGCTCCCATTTGTGCATATAGTGCAGTTTAGGGGTAGATGATGTCAAGATGTTATAGATCTGTGATATGTGACCAGTGTGCTTATCAAAGTTTCTACAGAGATTTTCCATTGGGGTGAATGTGGTGAGCTCAGAGGTGCGATTTAGGGTCGCCAAAAAATGTCTTATCTGAGTAAAACGAAAAAGTTCCGAATTAGGAAAGTCATATTTCTCCTGTAATGTAGATTTCGATAAAGCACCCCTATGGTCACAAAGATCTGCTATGCGCATTAAACCTTTATTGGTCCACCACAAAAAATTTTTGGGTTGGAGACCCGGAGTGAACAAAGCATTTCCAAGTAGAGGGGCCAATGGGGCGTGTTGGGACTTAAACCCATGAGCTGTCAGCAGTCTGTCCCACATATTCAGGGAGAATGACAAGCTCGGGCTCATGATGACCGGCCTGTCCTTTGCCTTCAGCCACATTAAGTGACTAATCTCTCTGTCGGGGTATAGAGAAGATTCTATTGCCATCCAAAGTGGTCTAGGCTGTTTTGTATGGAATTTGATTAATTGGGACAGTTGTGCTGCTTGGAAGTATTTAAGTAAATCGGGCATTCCCAGGCCCCCTCTCAGCTTTGGTGTATATAGTGTGCGCCTGTTCACTCTAGGTCTCCTGTGTTCCCACACATAGTCTAACAATCTTCTCTGAAATGTTTGCAGATCTTTCCTTACTATTGCTATTGGGAGAGTTCTAAATAGGTATAGCACCTTCGGTAGGACCGTCATTTTGATTGAGCACAGCCTTCCAAACCATGATGGAGGATTATTCGACCATTTTTTGAGGTCATCTAATATTTTCCGAAATAGTGGGGGGTAGTTGTATTTGTACAATGTAGTGAGTGTTGGAGTGAGGAAGATGCCCAGATATGGCATTGTCTCCTTCTGCCATTTAAAAGGATAGGATTGTTGTAAGGCATGTATTATGTGTGTTTGTAGGGAGACGTTAAGTGCCTGAGTCTTAGAGTGATTCACTTTTAGTCCCGAGAATTCTGAGAAATGCCGCAATACGATCTGTAGGTTGGGCAGGGAGGTGACCGGAGAGGAGAGGAGTAGTAAAATGTCGTCCGCGAACGTTGCACATTTGTGCTCGCGGTCGCCACACCTCACTCCCAGAATATCCTGATGTTCCCGAATTTTGATGGCTAGTGGTTCCAAGGCTAAAATAAATAATAGGGGGGATAGGGGACATCCCTGTCTAGTTCCTCTAAGTATCTTTATATGTTGAGATTTATATCCCTTGACTACTATATTTGCTGTGGGGTAGCTGTAGATTGTTTTAAGTGTGGTTAGGAAGTGAGGTCCAAACCCGTATTTTCCCAAAATGAAAAAGAGGTAGTCCCAGGAGAGAGAATCAAACGCTTTGTGTAGGTCTAGTGAGACCAGTAGTGCTCCCCTCCGGCCCCCTCCGTCCCAACCCGAATTTAAGGCAGAGATTATATCAATAATGCGTCTAGTTTGGTCTGGTGCTTGTCTATTTGGGACAAATCTCGTCTGGTCAGGGTGAATGTATTTCGATATGAACGAGTTCATGCGGGTAGTTAATATCTTGGTCAATATTTTGAGGTCTACATTAATCAGCGATATGGGGCGGTAGTTCGCACAGTCTCCATGGTCTTTGTTCGGTTTAGGAATAACATGTATAAAGGCCTTGTTTTCATGGAGTGGTATCGAGGACCCCTTTCTTAGTGAATTATAGAAAGCACAGAGACGCGGGGACAGAATTTCCGTATATTTGCGGTAATATTGGCCTGAGAATCCATCTGGACCCGGAGATTTCGACGGGTTCAGGGATTTAATAGCCGCCGCTACTTCGTTCACCGTAAACTCTGACTCCATCATCTCAGTGTGGTCTTTGGATAGAGTTGGGAGTGGTAAGTCCCTCAAAAATTCTTCTACTTTGTTTGCGTTAAAGTCCGCAGGGGAGTTGTAGAGTTTAGAGTAGAATGTATAAAATTCCTGAAGTATAAGTTGGGGATTTTGTGTCACTTGTCCAGTCTGAAGTCTCAGTTTAGGGAGCGCTGGGTTATAAGGCCTAGGATTGAGTTTTCTTGCTAGTATTCTGTTTGGTTTGTCCCCCATTGTGTAATAGCGGTGTTTGGCCCATCTGACATATTTTTCTGCTTTGGTTGTGAGACTCAAGTTTAATGCTGTTCTTGCTGTGTCGATGTGGTTTCTAAGGTCCATATGTGGGTTGGATTTTTGTTCATGTGTTAATCTATTTAACTCTTCTTCTTGTTGTTGAATAGTTTGTGTCCTTTCCCTTTTGACCCTGGTAGCTAGTTGTATAAGTTTACCCCGTAGGGTAGCCTTATGGGCTGCCCATATTATCTCTGGGGAAGAGATCGAAGGGGTGTTTTCTTGGAAGTATTGTAATATGGCTATTTCAACCTCCTTGGCAATTATTGGATCGCTCAATAGAGATTCGTTCAATCGCCAGGAGGGCAGTTTTGACTTTGACCATAAATCAGATAGATTCACTAGGACGGCAGAATGGTCCGACCATGCGATTGGTACTATTTTAGTCGATGATATGTATGGGAGTAATGGAGATAGTGTGAATAGGTGGTCAATGCGGGAGTATGATTTATGCACATGTGAGTAAAATGTGTAATCTCGTTCTGTAGGATGGGCGTCTCTCCAGAGGTCTATCAGGTCGTAGCTATGGAGCAGGCGTGCTAAAGTACTGCTTTGTTTGGGGGTGTGTTTCAGAAGCGTCTTTCGGGGGTTCGATTTATCTAGAATTTGATCGAGGGAGGTGTTGCTGTCTCCACCTATCATCACATGCCCGGTTAGGTGAGGTGTTATGACTTCTAGCATTGTACTGAAAAAGTTTATCTGTCCTACGTTGGGCGCGTAGTAAGAGAGAAAGGTGACCATGCTATCATTAATCTTGCCTGCGACCATAATGTAGCGGCCCTCCCTATCTCTTATCACATTGGAGGGGGTGAAGGGGACCCGTTTAGCAATGCAAATGGCCACCCCTCTCTTTTTATCTGGTCCATTAGACAAGAAAACTGTCGGGTATTTAGCGTTTAAGTGTCTTGGGGCTGAAGTTCGCGAAAAGTGAGTCTCCTGTAAGAGCAGGACATCTGCCCTCAATTTGTGATATTGCTGAAAGCCCTTAGTCCGTTTAGTTGGGGAGTTAAGGCCTTGTGTATTGTGGGTCAGTATGGTGTATGTTGGTTGATTTCTAGAGGTCATGGTGGTTCGGAAGGCTGTACTCACGTTTTAGATGTCTTAAAGGGGTCGTCCGGAAAACTTCAGGATCGGCCTTTTGGGTTCTTACGTAGTGCAGGAGCGCATCCGGGGAGTAGAGGTGGGGGGAGGGAAAAGAGAAGATGGAGTTAGAGGTATAAAAACACAAAAGGCATGCTGTCTTCTGGTGCAATATTAAGTTAAACCTGTTAATTACATCAAAAACGGCATGGGGATTTACCGAAGAGAAAAAAAAGGGGATAAGAAAAAAATAGAGGAAAGGCGCCAGGAGGGCACCTCCACCCTGCATTGCAGCGTGGTTACAGGGGTCGCAAGCCCCTGTGTAGTTGTTGTGAGGTTGTCTCTCCGCTTGCGGTAGAGACAAGTTCACTCTTAGTGGCATGTGGTTCACCTCCGGCACTATTTTCTAACTTTAAGAGGGGGTGAGTCAGGTCCACCCGCCATTATATTGGAAAAATTTATAGCTTGGGCCTAGCAGAATTTCGCGGAGGGGGGGGAAGGGAGCGGAGGCAATTCTGCTGGTAGAAGCAGAATTCCCTCTAGGGGACTTGAGGTATCATAACTTATAGTCTTAGAGAAAAATGAAAATAAAATGTAAGCTTTGAAGTCTTTGTAAAACTGGAACAGCTTCAACGGGAACGGTGTCAGCAGGATCAGTCAGAAACTAGCATCTGGGTCTTCAAGGGAAGGTCTTGGACCAGCGTTGGGATACTCGATCACGAGTGTCGAAGTCATGTTCTGCTTCTTGGGAAGAATTCAGGTGACTGACGGAGACTTCCTGGCTCTGGAGCTGCCCTGTTGAGACCACAGGGGGGAAATTGGTCGGCCTGCATCGAACGGGACATTGGATCTCTGTGGTTCCATTTGTAGAAGGCCCAGATCTTGGAGCAGGGCCTCGCCGGACTGGAAGGAAGTGAATGAATGGGATCTGCCTTTATAGGAGAATGACAGTCGGAATGGAAATGACCACCTGTATTTGATCTGTCGGTTGATGAGCTGATTGAGTAGTGGCTTTAGAGCTCTCCTCTTCTGAATCGTTACCTGGGCTATGTCCGCGAAAATCTGGACCGGATGACCTGAGATCGTTATCTCTCCCTGGTTTCTCGCCTCCAGCATGATTCTTTCCTTGATACGGTAAAAGTGAGGCTTGACTATCACGTCACGTGGCAGACCATCCTGTCTTGGGGCTGTCAGGGCTCGATGCACCCTGTCTAGTTCTAATTGGTGGGGAGAGATGTCCGGTATCAGTTGTTTCATTAGGTCGTGGATCGAATCTTCTAGGTCTAGTTCTGATTCTGGGAGGCCTCGCACACGGAAGTTATACCTCCTGGATCTGTTTTCCAGATCTTCTATTTTTGCGTTTGCTTGGTCCAATTGGTCTTGTAGGGATGTGATCATTTTGGAGTTTTGGTTTACCCGTTTTACTGTCCCATCCATTTTGGATTCGATCGTGTCCAGTCTCTCCCCTATATTTTGGAAGTCATCCTTCATACCCGTAGTGATGGTGTTGCATGCTTTAGATAGTTCCTGCTGCAGGAGTGCTGAGAATCTAGCGAGGAGAACTGTGTCTCCCGAGTACCCAGTTGCATGGGCAGGTTGCTGTGAAGGGGGTCCGCTGTTTTGACTCATGGCTATTTCAGCTAGTTCAGCCATTTGTTTATCTGTGGAGGAGGCTGGGGAATCTGTAAATAGTAATGGCCTGTCCGGGGAGCCAGATAGTGGGGACATCTGTGGGTGTTCGCTCTGTGGGGAGAGAGGTCCCTCCTGGGACTGAGAAGAGAAGGGGTCCCTGTGTACCTCTGCTAGAAATGTAGTTGCTGGGCGATTAGGTTCCTTCAGCTGTATCTGTATCTGGCTTCTCTCATGTGTGTAATCTCCCATGTCAGGCGCCATCTTGGGCAGGGGGGACCGCTGCTGTTGCTGCTGGGGACTAACCTTCTCAGGTGCTGTTAGCTGCTGTGACGGCTGCTGGGTCTCCCAGTTCTGCTTCTGAGCTTGAGTTTTGTGGCCCTCAGAACGATCTCCTCCCTGTTGGGTGAAGGGCTGTTGGATTCGCCGCTGTGCTGAGGCTCCGCCGCGTGCAGTGTCTCCCTTCCCCGGCGCCATCTTGGGAGAGAGAGGCTGCTGGGCCTTAGAAGCGCGGGTATTTCTTAGGTGCTGTGGGGGGTTTCGATTGTTCCCCGGTTCCCTCCGCTGCATCATACGCTCCCAGACACCTGGATGCTGGTTCGGTGGTGGCCCGCTCGTCCCTTGTGGCTTTCTGATGTGCTATTCTGGCCGGAGGTGTGCGGAGCGGAGTCAGTGCATGTCTGACCTCGGCGCCGCGCGCATGCGCACTAGGACTTTTTTTTTTAACATCCTGCCAGCGCATCGCCCCAGTGTAAAAGGGGTCTAACTGTTGGATTTTATGAGATGAAGGAAAAAAAAAAAAAAGAAATCGGCCTAATATATCGGCCCAAAAAAATCGGCATCATATATCGGCCATCGGCCACCGCGATTTCTAAATATCGGCTTTGGCATCGGCCAGAGAAAAACCCATATCGGTCGACCTCTAATCTGTAAGAGCATGCTGTAAAAAGGACAGACACTACAGTTGGATTAGTAAGAGTCTTGGAGGATGGAGGGTGTACGTTTTTGCCATTTTTGGAATAACCGCCTACAGTTAGTTTGCCTGAAATTGGGTCTTTTGAATGTGTTTGTTAACCACTTGCCGACTGCACTATTATCAGTGCAGCCCCATGCCAGTGCCAATCAGTGTCCATCTATGCAGCATATCGGTGTCGCCTCATCAGTGCCCATGTATATTAATTGGTTTGCGTTAACGTATTAAAGCATAATTTCTTGAGGCCCTTGAAATGTTAAAGTACAAATGACCCTTTTTGGAAAGTAGATCTGAGTCATTCAGCTAAAGGCATGGCGAGTTTTTTAAAGTTGCAACTTTTGGTCACAATTTTTAGGAAAATGATGATGTGGCTGTGATTAGGGATAATGACTGGTGACAGTATATTTAAAAACGAAAAAAAAATACAATTTTTATGTAATTTTTTTTAACATTTTGTAAATTTTGAAATTTTAATTTTTTTTTTTTTAACACTGCATTACTCGGGGGGGGGGGGGGGGGGGGGAGTTTCTTCTTTCTTCTTTTTTTTTTTTTAATGGTCAATGTAACAACAATGTTTTCAACTGTCATGAATGGGTTACATTCATGACAGCTGTGATTACTAGTCATCTGTGATTGGCCACAGCTAATTCCATGGTATAGTGTGCTGTGATTGGCCCAGGTACCATGTGATGGCTGTATCACTCTGGAGGAAACAAAGCTCTAAGACCCCTTTCACACTGGGGGGCGAGTCAGTTAGCGGTAAAGTGCTGCTAGTTTTAGCGGCGCTTTACCGCTGTTATAGCGGCGCTTTTTGGCTGGTAGCAGGACGCTTTTAACCCCTGCTAACAGCTGAAGAAAGGGTTAATAGCGCCCGTTTTGCGGCACTGCCGAAGCGCTTTGCAGGCGCTTCGGCAGCGCTGCCCATTCATTTTAATGGGCAGGGGCGGTGGAGGAGCGATGTATACACCGCTCCTCCACCACGCTAAAGATGCTACTTGCAGGACTTTTTTCCCCCGCCCTGCAAGCGCACTGCCCCAATGTGAAAGCACTCGGGCTTTCACACTGGGGTGGCTTGAGAGGCTCTATTTTTAGTGCTAAAATGCCTTAAAAGTGGCTTCAGTGTGAAAGGGGTCTTATGAATGAAATCCAGCTTTGTTGACATTGTGATACCCTCATCGCTGCAATCCATTGTGTCCATTGGAAACGGCGGTCGTGGTAGTGGCGTGCTATGCACCCCTTATCCAGAACAGGCTAAATGACGTACATGTACTTGGTCCAGTCTGCCCGTGCCAGCCGCCCGCAATAAATGTACTGTGGACGGTCAGCAAGTCATTAAAGGGGAACACAGAATTTACATAAACTCACTCTCTGCCAAAGTATGTTTTTATGCCTACCCCTTCCAGGAGGATGGAAGGGCGGGACACCCAGCTTTTTCCTATTTCTGTAGACTTGTCTGGTGTCAGTCATTGGTTGCACTGGCTGTCCCCTTCAGATGCCTCAGGAAGGATGTGGTCACTTTGGTGGTAAATGTAGACAGCCGTCTTTGGCGTTGCTGAGTGACCCATATGAGGTTTCTGAGGGAGTTTTTATTGATGTTTTTATTCCATCAGAGTTTTTTTGCCCAGTTTTTCCGCAACACTGATAATCAGGTGGTGAGTTTAGAGAGTCCTGTTTATGTACTCATACTGCTAGCATTAAAGTGTTACTAAACCCACAACAGTAAAATCAGTCTGTGTATGCAGCATAGCATGCTTGTTATACTCACTGTGGAACTTAAGGGGTTAATCCTCTGCATTGTGTAAAAAGGCTGTTTTATCCTGTATGCACAGATCCTTCCCTCCTGCACTGTCTATCTGGGGAAGGCCAGCGAACACAGGCAGAGTAGCCGACCTGCACATGCTCAGTTGTGTTTTTTATGCTGGAGAGAACATTAACTTGTTCTCAGAGCTAGCCAAGTAACATGATATTGACATCACACATGTGGGAGTGTATACAGGCTGTAGTGGAAATCTCCTCCTACCTGAACTCTCAGCACTGGAGAAACTGTGCAGTTTATCATGTAACCGTGGTATATAGATCATCCAAAAAGGTATATAGTGGCAGTATTTTTAATGTAAAAAGATGATTTATAAGCTGTGGGCACGGGGGGGGGGGGGGAGATTAACTATTTTCATATTACTGGGTTTAGTAACACTTTAAATATACATTTATTGATGTATAAATGAATGAATAGGGGTACATTCATTTTGTATGTTTTATATCTACATGGAGTTCAGCTTTAAGAGAATCAGGCCTTAAAGAAATTTAGCTTTGTATAATAAATGTATCCCTTATAATAATTATTGTATATGATCACATCAAACCTTTTCAAAACCTTGGTGGTTACACAGTGGTCAGTAAGAAATAAACTTGTGCCACGTTCAACACAACATGTGATATCTGATTGTACAATCTACCAACAGTTATATAGAGCATTAACTTATCTGATTTGATACACATTAAATGGATTGTAGGCCGGTTCTTACCTTATGTAATTTTGGTAAATTATAAGAGTTTGTACAACCAAACCTAGCCAATAATTAAACTGTTATAATGAAAAAGAAAAGTTGTATTGCAGTATATGATTCTTGGTTAATACAGTAAATGTTAAGACCTGTTTTAACTTAATGTATTTTTTTTTTTTTTGTTACATAGCCCAGATGACAGTTGGCAGATGGACAAGTGGAATGAGTGCAGATCATGAAGACGTTCCTGTTATCCCTAAAGCCCATAAAGTTCCCACAAAGACTCCCAAAATAGTCAAGTTCTGACAGTTCATCCGTTTTGGAGAAAAACAAAACCTTATACCCAACTGGACTGTTGAGTGAAACACAGGAATTTGTATATCATAAGACATCATAAGACATTGATTAGGTGGCTGTGGGGTCTATTCACACTTGTTTGACAATCCAACGATAATGACCAACGATAATGCCGCCAGGTGTTTATACTAAAAACACGAAGGTCCCTTTCACATGGGGCGGAGTCCGGGTGGGATCCCCTTGCTCAGCAGGGAATCTGTTCACTGATCCCCTGCAGGCGGATGATGGGACTGTGTCCACTCCACTTATGCAGAACAGACACAGCCTGCTCTCTATGGGCAGTCGAATGTATATGGACCTACTATCCATTTACACCCAACTACCATCCGACCCGGCCAGATGGAGGGGAATGGATTCTCCTTCGGTTAGTTTTTGCTGGATCCGAGGTAGCTGGGTGTAAATGGACACAAGTCTGTTTTACATCTGGCTACCAAAAAAGGAGAATAAGGGGTTCTATTTGGTCCATCTGAAAAACCCGACCGGACCACCCATGTGAAAGGGGTCTAATTAACGAAAGTAATAGCGCATGTTTATTTAAGGTATAACTAAAGGAAAAACTTTTTTTGGTTAAAGTTGAGAGGGATTAGAACATCTGTTAGTTTTTTTTTATTGCTGTCTGTGCCCCCTGCTAAGGAGATTCACCCTCTCTATTTGTCCTTTTTACCATTATCACTGAAAATTAAAGTAAAAGACAAACCCAAATTTTGGGTTGTCCCCAGTAAAGTAATAGAGGGGAAATCTTCCTATGGGCACATTAGTTCTATTGACCTGAGGGTCCCCAAGGAATTCCCTTAATTTACAGGGATTTCATCACACTTCCTGTTTGGCTATGGGACCGGAAGTGAGGGAAAATCTCTACAATGGGACACAAATGGTGAAAAAAAAAAAAATCTGACACGGGTTGAAAAAAAAAATTTGCCTATAGTTCTACTTTAACCATCTAGTTATGCATGCAAACTGGTGTTGTACCCGTAAGCAACAGTAGGAAAGTAATTGAGTAGGTGGTACCTATTGGCTAACTGAATATGGTTTACGGTGCAAGCTTTCCCAAGCACTCAGTTTCCTTCTTTACCATGAAACTATGCCTGAAAACTGTTTCTACGCATAGTGATGCAGTTGGTTTACATGTATAAAAGACCTAAACTAAAGACTTTCCTGAGGTATGGAAACGGCAGAAGTTCCCTGCAGAAGATACCGGGCTCTTGTTGTCATTACTATACAACATACTCTATTTTAAGGCTGCTTTCACACTGAGGCGCTTTACAGGCGCTATAGCGCTAAAAATGGAGCCTGTAAAGAGTCTCTCCTCTCGCTCCAGTGTGAAAGCCTGAGTGCGTTCACACTGGAGCGATGCGCTGGCAGGACACTAAAAAAAGTCCTGCAAGCAGCATCTTTGAGGCGCTGTAGGAGAGGTGTATAGACCGCTCCTTCACCGCCCCTGCCCATTGAAATCAATAGGCAGTGGCGCTTTTAACATTTTTTAGGCCGTTAGTGGGGGTTAAAAGCACCCTGCTAGTGGCCGAAAAGCGGCACAAAAACAACGGTAAAGCGCCGCCAAAAATATCGGCACTTTAATGCCGACGCCCCCAAAGCCCCAGAGTAAAAGTAGCCTTACTCCTGCACCAACAACTGATGCAGCTACATTGCCATTATATAACAAGTGCCTTGTCTCTTTAGAACTCTGGTATTTTATTTGCTACTGGAATAAACCCCATGGGTCATTTATTTCCTATTACTTTCTTGTAATTATGAAAATGACCATGAAAGAAGTCTGACAAGGTGAAATTACATTGCTGCCTAGCAGTATTAGGGTCGTCGGTTTGAATCCCAACCACGACACTACCTCCATAGAGTTTGCATGTTCTCCCAGTGCCTGCGTGTGGTTTTTTCCGGGTACTCCAGTTTCCTCCCACACTGCAAAGACATGCTTTTAGATTAGTTGGCTTCTGTCCAAATTGGCCCTAGTGTGTGTATGTATGAATATGAGCTTAGATTGTAAGCTCCTTGAGGGCAGGGACTGATGTGAATGTACAATATTTTATATATAAAGTGCTCTGTAAATGGTCAGTTCTATATAAATACCTGTAATATACAAGAATAAAAAATTTGATAGACCTTTATGTACTCTCCACTTTTAATCAGTTCTTTGTAAAGTTATGTTACTGAATGGAACAAAGTAATTATAGCACAATAAACTGAATCTCTTAAATATACAGCTGTAAGCTGCTGGCGTAAGGACTACATTGGTGGCTGCACAGACATGTGAACAGACTCTTGGGTGTTGATCATTTTACAGAGAGTGATCAGCAGTGATTTGGTGATCATTTCCACATGTACATGGTGATCTCACCTGTGAAGAATGAACTAGGAAGCACTCCGGGTTCAGAACTGTCAATCTTTGGCCAGGAAAGAATATAATTGAGCAATCTATGCTTGATTGGTTTTAACAGAGTGCATGAGTGACAATAGCAATGTAACAGGCCCCTGATATCTCCTTGAAGAGAACCTGTCACCTGTACCATGATATCGCATAGGTTAAAGTAAAGTTAAGTAAAAAATAAAATAAAAAGTTTTTAAAGAGTTAAAGTTTAATAAGGTAAAAAAAAAAGAATATTTTGTAACATACAGGCCAATTTGAACGCAATTGTGTGTATCGGGTGTGTACTCATATAAAAGCAGCTATTTGCGCCACTTATTGGGTACTGCCACACATGCCAGAGTGAGATTAATATTTCTAGGGCCATATTTTACTGTTCTCTCTAAACTGAAGAGCTGTAAAAACTTTTAAAGAATCACCTATGGATAATTTTAGGTACTGTAGCCTTTTGCTATTTCACGACCACGCACAGTTTTAGGCTTTGATGTATTTGGTATATATTTACGCGACACAACCTTATCTTTTATATTTACCAAAACGATATATTGTTTGCACTAAAATATTAATTTATTAATAAACAGTAGCTCAAATATGTGACATTAATAAATTCAACTGCCACCATCCTATGTTACAGGGTTTGTGCTTTTACAAAGTCCACCAGATAGTGGAGGGCAGATTCCTCACAGAGCAGTAGGCAGTGACGTATCTGTTTGGACTCAATGCAAGGATGCCGTTCAATCTTTCTGCCAATGTGTGCATGTGAAAACTCGCAATGAAGCACTATAGAAAATAAAACCGTCTCTAGCAGAGATTTTATTGGAAATCTGAAATTTATTAAAGCCTAATTTGCAGAAAGGTGGTCAGTGTATGCTGGGGGCTCCATATGAACCAATAGTAAATCTTTGCGGAAAATCAATGATTTGCCTTTTGTGAATGGTGCATGTAAGATTTGAATTTTCCTTTTTAAGACAAGGAATTGCAGATATTAGGGACAGCAGGCAGTGAATGTTTCTAACAAGTTTCATCATTCTCATTAGGACAATACTAAATACCTGCCTTTTATGCTGACCTACTAGCTTCATTGTTTTCTAACTTATCGACCCAAAAGAAATATGTAAATCAAGCGTGGCAGACACACTCATCTGCATGCTTGTTCTAAGTATGTCAAAGTATAGAAGCAAGCACGAACAATGAGCATTTTAGAAGGTGAGGTAAAGACAGAACTTAGAGTTCATTGGGTACACCCAGGTGCTATTGGCACAAGAAGGCACATAAGGGCTGCTGGCCAGTGACTCTTATCTGAACACACACACCATTCATAAAGTATTCAGACTCCCTTCACTTTTTTCAATTTTGCTATGTTGCAGTCTGATACTACAGGTTTTTTTGTTTTTTTTTTTAATTCTCATTAACCAACCCTCTGAACCCCATGATGACAAAGTGGAAACAAAATTTTAGAAATGTCTGTGAATTTATTAAAAAAACAAACTGAAATATAACATGTACTTAAGTATTCAGACCCTTTACTCAATACTTTGTTGGAGCACCTTTTGCAGCAATTACAGCTTCAAGTCTTTTTGGGTATGAAGCGACAAGCTTGGCACACCTGAATTGGGGGATTTTCTGATATTCTTCTTTGCAAATCCTTTCAATCTCAGTCGGGTTGGATAGAAACTGAAAGTGGACAGTCAGAGATGCTCTGGCTGGGCCACTCTAGGACATTCAGAGTTGTCCCTAAGCCACTCCTGTGTTCTCTTGGCTGTGCTTAGGATCGTTGTCATGTTGGAAGTTGAATCTTTCTCCCAGTCTGAGGTCCTGAGCGCTGCGGATCAGGTTTTCAGTGAGGATATCTCTGTACTTTGCTCCATTGAGCTTTCCCTCAATCCTGACTAGTCTTGCAGTCCCTGCTTCTGAAAAACATCCCCACAGCATGATGCTGCCACCACCATGCTTCACTGTTGGGATGCTATTGGGTAGGTGAAGAGCAATGTCTGGAGGAAACCAGGCACTGCTCAACGTTTATCATTGAGGCCAAACGGTTCAATCTTGGTTTCATCAGGCGACCAGAGAATCTTGTTCCTCAGTCTGAGAGTGCGTCAGGTTTATTTTTCATTTTTTTTTTGCAAACTCCAAGTGGGCTTTCATGTGTTTTGCCCAGATTGGTGGAGGGCAGCAGTGATGGTTGTCCTCCTGGAACTTTGTCCTACCTTCACACAGGATCTCTGGAGCTCAGAGTGACCATTGGGTTCTTTGTCTCCTTCTACTAAGGCTCTTATCCCCCCGATTGCTCAGTTTGGCCAGGCAACCAGCTCTTGGGAAAAGTGCTGGTTGTGCCAAACTTTTCCATTGAGAGAATTATGGGGGCCACTGTGCTCTTGGGAACCTTGAGTGCAGCAGAATTTTTTTGTAGCTTCCCCCAGATCTGAGCCTTGCAATAATTCTGTCTCTGAGCTCAGGTAGTTCCTTTTGACCTCATGGCTTTTGCTCTGGTACAGTGTGCATTGGCAGCTGTGAGGACTTTTATAGAAAGGCGTGTCCCTTTCCAAATCATGTCCAATCAATTTATTTACAACAGGTGGACTCCAATTAAGGTGTAGAAACATCTCAGCAAAGATCAAGAGAAATGGGAGCCACCCTACCAGATTGAAATTTACTGATGGGACACCCAAAATCTACTGCCACTTTTAAAAGTTACACAATTAGTTACGGGCAAATGTCACAATTTAGGCTATAAACAAGTACAATATGCAATTAACAATGTGATTTTAAGGAAGAAATCAAGGCATAAAACATATTTCTTTTCTTTTTGATATATTTCTTTTCACAATTCGCGGGTGCTCTACCAACCTAACCCCCGCAAATTTCAGGGGTCGACTATATATACACTGATTTGGGTTATTTTTACCAAAGAAATGTAGCAGAATACATTTTGGCCTAAATTTATGGAAAAAGATTTTTTTGTTTACTACATTTTATGACAAACAAGGAAAAACATTTTTCTTTTTCAAACTTCTGTATTTTTTTTCATTTATATCGCTAAATAGATAAACCAGTGGTTATTAATTAACACCAAAAGAAAGCTCTCAGTCTCAAAAAATGATAAAAATGTTTGTACAGTGTTGCCTGGCTGAGTAATTATCGATCAAAGTGTGAGAGCACTAGCTGAAAAATGGCCTGGGCAGGTAGGGGGTGAAAGTGTGTGGTATTACGTAGTTACATAGTAGGCGAGGTCGAAAAAAGACACAAGTCCTTCAAGTCCAACCTATGTGTGTGATTAAATGTGAGTATTACATTGTATATCCCTGTATGTTGCGGTTGTTAAGGTGCTTATCTAATAGTTTCTTGAAACGATCGATGCCCCCCGCTGAGACCACCGCCTGTGGAAGGGAATTCCACATCCTTGCTGTTCTTACAGTAAAGAACCCTCTACGTAGTTTAAGGTTAAACCTCTTTTCTTCTAATTTTAATGAGTGTCCACGAGTCTTTTTAAACTCCCTTCCGCGAAAAAGTTTTATCCCTATTGTGGGATCACCAGTGTGGTATTTGTATATTGAAGTCATATCCCCTCTGAAGCGTCTCTTCTCCAGAGAGAATAAGATCAGTGCTCGCAACCTTTCCTCATAACTACTGTCCTTCAGACCCTTTAAGGTAGTTAATTTTAAGCTTATATAGCCCTTACAAAGAGTGAAATTGCTGGGACACAAGATCTTCATGCTGACATGTAGCAATCTGTCAGAGCATGCTGTAAAAAGGATAGACACTACAGTTGGATTAGTAAGTCATGGAGGATGTACGTTTTTGCTATACTCCATTTTTGGAATAACCGCCTACTGTTTGCCTGAAATTGGGTCTTTTGAATGTGTTTATTAACCACTTGCCGACTGCACTATTATCAGTGCAGCCCCATGCCAGTGCCAATCAGTGTCCATCTATGCAGCAACTGGGTGTCGCCTCAGTGCCCATCTATATTAATTGGTTTGCGTTTAAGTTACAGCATCTATAAACTATGGTATTTGTGTATATGTATGTGAGTGTGTGTGTGTGTGTGTGTGTGTGTGTGTGTGTGTGTGTGTATATATCAGGGATATGCAATTAGCGGACCTCCAGCTGTTGCAAAACTACAAGTCCCATCATGCCTCTGCCTCTGGGTGTCATGCTTGTGGCTGTCAGAGTCTCGCTATGCCTCATGGGACTTGTAGTTCTGCAACAGCTGGAGGTCTGCTAATTGCATATCCCTGGTATATATTATGTAATTTTTTTTTTTTTTTTTTTGAAAATTGATAAATCCTGATGTACTGATGGCCGATGATCTAATTTCTTGATGCCCTTAAAATGCCAAGATAGTACAAATGACCCCTTTTTGGAAAGTAGATAGTCTGAGGGATGGCGAGTTTTTTAAAGTTGCAATTTTTGGTCACAATTTTTGGGAAAATTATGTACAGCGTCGTCATACAACTGGTGTGGCTGTGATTAGGGATACTGACTGGTGACATTGTATTTTTTTTGTTTTTAAATATAATTTCTAACATTTTGTAATTTTTTTTTAACACTGTATTACTCCTTGGTGGGGGGGGGGGGGATTTTCTTCCTTCTTTCTTCTTCCCTTTTTTTTTTTTTTTTTTTTTTAATGATCATTGTAACAGCAATGTTTTCAATGGTCATGAATGGGTTACATTCATGACAGCTGTGATTACTAGTCATCTGTGATTGGCCAAAGATAATTACATGGTATAGTGTGCTGTGATTGGCCCAGGTACCATGTGATAGCTGTATCACTGTGGAGGACAAACAGCTGTAAGACCCCTTTCAAACTATAGGTCCGTTAGCGGTAAAGTGCTGCTAGTTTTAACGGCGCTTTTCCGCTGTTATAGCGGCGCTTTTTGGCAGTAAGCATGCTGCTTTTAACCCCCGCTAACGGCTGAAGAAAGGATTAATGGCGCCCGTTTTGTGGCGCTATGCATGCTCGTCGACAGCACTGCCCATTCATTTCAATGGGCAGGGGCGGTGGAGGACCACCACCCTAAAGATGCTGCTTGCAGGACCTTTTTTCTTTTTTTCGTCCTGCAAGCGCACCACCCCAGTGTGAAAGCACTCGGGCTTTCACACTGGGGTGGCTTGAGAGGCGCTATTTATAGCCCTAAAATGCCTGATAAGGGCCTTCAGTGTGAAAGGGGTCTTATGAATGAAATCCAGCTTTGTTGACATTGTGATCGCTGCAATCCATTGTGTCCATTGGAAATGGCGGATGTGGTAGTGGCGTGCTACGCACGCTTTATCCAGAACAGGCTCAATGATGTACATGTACTTGGTCCAGCCTGCCCGTGCCAGCTGCCCGCAGTAAATGTACTGTGGGCGGTAAGCTAGTCATTAAAGGGGAACACAGAATTTTATATAAGCTCGCTCTCTGCCAAAGTGAATTTTTATGCCTACCCCTTCTAGGAGGATGGAAGGGCAGGACACCCAGCTTTTTCCTATTGCTGTAGACTTGTTCAGTGTCAGTAATCGGTTGCACTGGCTGTCCCCTTCAGATGCCTCAGGGAATGATGTGGTCACTTTGGTGGTAAATGTAGACAGCCGTCTTTGGCATTGCTGAGTGACCCATATGAGGTTTCTGAGGGAGTTTTTATTGATGTTTTTAATTCCATCAGATGAGAATTTTTTTGGCCAGTTTTTCTGCAACACCCATAATCAGGTGGTGAGTTTAGAGCGTCCTGTTTCTGTACTCGTACTGCTAGCATTAAAATGTTACTATACCCACAACAGTAAAATCAGTCTGTGTATGCAGCATAGCATGCTTGTTATACTCACTGTGGAACTTAAGGGGTTAATCCTCTACATTGTGTAAAAAGGCTGCTTTATCCTGTATGCATAGATTCTCCCCCTCTTGCACGGTCTATCTGGGAAAGGCCAGCTAACAGAGGCAGGGTAGCTGACCCGCACATGCTCAGTTGTGTTTTTTATGCTGGAGAGAACATTAACTTGTTCTCAGAGCTAGCCAGGTCACATGATATTGACATCACACATGTGGACGTGTCTACAGGCTGCAGTGGAAATCTCCTCCTACCTGAACCCCTAGCACTGGAGAAACTGCAGTTTATCATGTAACCGTGGTATACAGATCATCCAAAAAGGTATATAGTGGCAGTATTTTTAATGTAAAAAGAAGATTTATAAACTGTGGGGGGCAGATTAACTATTTTCATATTACTGGGTTTAGTAACACTTTAAATATACATTTATTGATGTATAAATGAATACAGAGGTACATTCTTTTTGTGTTTAATATCTACATAATATGTAATAATATCTATATTCAATAATTAGGGATGGAGACCTGTGTACTGGATGGTCACGGCTCATATAAAGTCCCACATTTATTTTATTCCTCTTTCAAATATCTACATGGAGTTCAGCTTTAAGAGAATCGGGCCTTAAAGAAATGTAGCTTTTAATAATAAATGTATCCCGGGGGCGTGGCTTGGCAAGCGACCGGGATGGACGTGCACTAGAGGAGCTCCGTGAATGACACAGCCTACAGCTGGACACCCTGCTTGCACAGACCTAGAAATGGGCAAACTGATACACCAGACACCCCACTCCAGATCTCCATGGTTCTGTGGTCTCGTCCGCCGCCAGAAACAGCTATGACTTACTTAAAGCTCAGCCAGCACCACGAGGCACAGTGGCAGGCCCCAAGATGGCGCGGGCCCAGCATGAAGAGGAGGACTTCAGCGAGGATTCGTAATCAGCAGCTAAGGAGTCAGGTAGGGGCCGTAATCGCTCCAACAAACCCGGACTTGTCTGGGTTAGCTGCCGACATAAAATCAACATTCTCAGCAGCCACCACAGACTTAAAGTCTAACTTATTAGTCCTCACTGAAAAGATGGCGACTGTAGAAGCCACAGGCACAGGGACAGAGCAATACATAGACTGGAGGAGGTTGCTGACTCCCATGCCACACAGTTCATAGAAATGAATAGACATTTGGAGGACTTGGACAACAGAGGGCGGAGGAATAATATAAGGGTGAGGGGAATCCCAGAGACTGTGGACCCTGACCAGATCATCCCTGCACTCCAGAGGGTATTTAACCCCCTGCTAGAAAGACAGCAGGATGCTGACATAGGGTTTGTAAGAGCCCACCGAGCCCTTATGCCGCGTACACACGGTCGGACCTTTCGTCTACAAAAGGCCGACGGACCAAAGCCGGCTGACAATCAGATCGTGTGTGGGCTTCCCCGGACTTTCGACTGACTTTTCCAGCCACAAATCTGACGGACTTTAGATTTGGAACATGCTTCAAATCTTTACGTCGTAACTCCGCCGGACCCAGAAATCCGCTCGTCTGTATGCTAGTCCGACGGACAAAAACCCACGCTAGGGCAGCTATTGGCTATCAACTTCCTTATTTTAGTCCGGTGTACGTCATCACGTACGAATCCGTCTGACTTTTATGTGATCGTATGTAGGCAAGTCCGTTCGTTAGAAAGTCTGCCGCAAGTCCGCCGCAAGGCCGCCAAAAGTCCATCGAAAGTCTGTCGGACGGGCTGTTGGACTTTTGTAGCCGAAAAGTGCAACCGTGTGTACGTGGCATTAGAGCCAGAGGTCTGGACACTGCTCCTCCAAGAGACATTATTTGCTGCCTGCAGAGCTACCCGCTTAAGGAAGACAATATGAGAAAGTCACGCAGAAACTATCACATTGTCTTTAATGGTGAACATATTATGCTCTTCCAGGACCTTTCCCAAATTACTTAAAAAAAAAAAAAACGCAGAGCATTGCACCCTCTCCTAGACAAACTCAGGGAGCATGACCTAAGATAGACGTGGCGCTTCCAATTTGCCCTGGTTGTGACTCATGCAATGAAGCAACATATTTTATGCTTGCCCTCTGACCTACTACAGTTTTGTGAGGGTCTGGGCATGGAAACAATAGATCTTCCAGAGTGGTACCAGGAATTTACACTACCACCCCCTACCAGAAGCCCCCCTACCTCATCCTCCTCCACACCAGAGAAGTGGCAATCTAAACGGATGAAACATGGCTGCAGAGGCAGCCAACACATGGGAACTCCGAACTCGCGCCATACCCCTTTCCAGGTCCCATGCAGCGGAGTAAAATAGCACTCTTACAACCCAGGAGTCTACCCCATCAACACCCACTACTTGAATTTGAACCCATTGCCCACAACTTTCTGGAGTTTTCCCTCACCCTGTAAGGCTGTACCATCAGTGGCGGCCCATCCATCCCATCAGTGGCGGCCCGGGCGCCGCCCCCCTCCTGTGGTCACAAAAAAATAAAAATACAAATAAAAAAATATTAAAACGGCCCCTTTAAGAAATAATAAAAAAAAATCCTTTAACATAATGCACTGTGGCGCTGGACGCAGTGCACTATGGGAAGCGCCACGTCAATGCAATCACGAGATTGCAGACATGGCGCTTCATTTGCCTTGCGGCGTAATACAGAACGCCGAGTAGCTTCCGCCCGTAAAATCACTGTGATTCTTGCATTGTTGTTAAAAATCTCAAGGTCACTTCTGGGCTTCCTGAAACAGACGAAAGCTGGAAGTGACGTCGGCAGCTCCGTTCTTCGGCCTGAGCGGAGCTGCAGTAAGGTGAGAGAGAGAGAGCGTGCCTCATTTTATGAATATAACTGTTCCACTTCCGAATTCCGATAATAATGTTCTAAAAATTTAATAAATCATCTCCCTGTGCCCTGACAAAGTGGATGCTTAGTGACTGCCTGCACACATTATTTTAGCAAAGCCATAGGAATTAATTAATTGACAGAAATGTGTGTGAAACAAAAGTGGATGCACCAAAAGCCTCTCATTAATGTTCAGTAACACTAACATGGTTTAGCCGGCGGTCGGCTACAAGATAAAAGTAATCTGCGACAGATTCGCAGCGAGATCACTTTTATCGGTGGTGGGAGAGGCCCCCCCTCCGACGCTTACCGGAGCCATCGGCCGCAGCGGAGGTGATCACGCGTGTCTCCTTGCTAGGTATGGAGACGAGTGAGGGGAAGATGGCCCCCACCCGTCTCCATACCATAGCTGGGCGGAAGCGACGTCAAAACATCACTTCTGCCCATACTTCTTAAAGGCACATTTTTTTTATGTCATTTTTTCAAAAGGACAATTTTTTTTTTTTTTTTTGCATTTAAGTCCAAATATGAGATCTGAGGACTTTTTGACCCCAGATCTCATATTTAAGAAGACTTGTCATGCTTTTTTCTATTACAAGGGATGTTTACAAAAGACACAATTTTTTTTTTTTAAACAGTGTAAAAATAAAAAATAAAAGGTAAAATAAATAAGAAAAAAAAATTAATTTTTTAAACGCGCCCCGTCCCGCCGAGCTCGCGTGCAGAAGCGAACGCATACGTGAGTAGCACCCGCATAGGAAAACGGTGTTCAAACCACATATGTGAGGCATCATCACGATCGGTAGAGCGAGAGCAATAATTCTAGCCCTAGATCTCCTCTAACACAAAACATGCAACCGGTAGAATTTTTTAAATGTCGCCTACGGAGATTTTTAAGGATAAAAGTTTGTCGCCATTCCATGAGCGGGCGCAATTTTGAAGCATGACATGTTGGGTATCAATTTACTCGGCGTAACATTATCTTTCACAATATAAATAAAAATGGGCTAACTTTACTGTTGTCTTATTTTTTTTAATGCAAAAAAGTGTATTTTTTTTTTTAAAAAGTGCGCTTGTAAGATCGCTGCGGAAATACGCTGTGACAGAAAGTATTGCAATGACCGCCATTTTGTTCTCTAGGGTGTTAGAAAAAAATGTAGCTTGTAGCAACACCGAGTCTGAAAAAGAGGCCCGGTCCTTAAGTGGTTAAGATGCCTATTTCATTAGGGGTATGTGCAGCCAGTACATTTATAGTCTAAATATCTCTCCCATTTTTCCTTTTCTTGCATAAAATATGAAAAATACAGCACAAAACAGCACATGGCTGTAATGGAAAATACAGATAGGGAGTACAACTAACCACCCTAAGCACAAATGATCATTGAATTGCACTGCAAACATTATAATGCACTTAGCAAATACACAGCTTTCAATTTAATTGCATTATAGCCATCCCTTTTGTTAAAGGTTGCATATACTTGCAGCACCGTTATGTTCTGTGTTTCAGATAGTAGGTGTATAAAAACATTTCCAAAAAAATTTGGTTTTAAATACTCATGAAAAGAGACTAAAAAAAAAATGTTATCAAGTGTTAGGGCCGGTTCACACTGCTGCGATGTCAGAGATCAGATGTGATTCGCACTGCAGTACAACTCACATGCGATCTCTGTGCGATGTGATTTCAGCCATATAGATAGTATGGCTAAATTCGCATCGCATTCGGACCAAACCCGCACAGCACCCTTTTTTTTTGTCCGCAGCAGAATGGGATCACATGGGTGTTCACACCATGCGATCCGATTCCTGTTCGACTTTGCAGATCGCACTGCGATTTGCGAACGGATTTGGGGGTGTCATTAACTTTTAACTGACACTCCCAGCAGTTCGCAATGATAATAATGTCCAAGTAGATACGCTCCCACACAGGTTGAACTGGATGGACTGGTGTCTTTATTCAACCTTACTAACCATGTAACTATGATGTACAGAGCCCTGTGTATAATGTAGAGCCTGGTATATGATGTGCAGAGTCCTGTGAGAGCCCTGTGTATAATGTAGAGCAGGGGTCCTCAAACTACGGCCCTCCAGTCGTTCAGGAACTACAATTCCTATCATGCCTAGTCATGTCTGTGAATGTCAGAGTTTTACAATGCCTCATGGGACTTGTAGTTCTGCAACAGCTGGAGGGCCATAGTTTGAAGATCCCTGATGTAGAGCCTGGTATATGATGTACAGAGCCCCTTCCATCAGAATACCTCTTTCACATCAGAAGCTTCCCATGACATAAGAGTCCCTCCTTTCACACCAGACACCCCCTATCACATCAGGATCCCCCTTTCACATTAGAAGCCCCCTCATCACATCCAAGAGCCACCCCTCCCCCCTGTATGTCAGAAGCCCCCATCATATCAGAGTTGCTGCAGACCGGGTAAAATCTTGTAGTGGGTCGAATGTCGTTCTCATGCCATAGTTTGAAGACCCCTAGTCTATACTGCCTTTCAAGTGTGCAATCTAAAGGGAAATACCCCAAAATTACAACTGATAGCTATTGTTTTTCCAAGATAAACTAAAACTTAACATTTCTGGCTGTGTTTTTCACATGGCAATATTGAATAAACATGCATCCAGAACAGCTGGAAAAATTTGGTGATCAGATTGAACCTACATAATGTACCCTGTGCACTTGTCCTCTAAAGTCTATTGCCACAGTATAATAGCCAGCCAGGAACTCAGCACAGGGATGGGGGGAACCCCTTATAATGGGCACAGCAGCCAGCAGCTGTACAGACCCGGGAACTCAGCACAGGCATGGTGGGAACCCCTCATTATGGGTACAGTGAGGCTGCATTTGATGAAATAGACACTTGCATTTGGCAGCGCCATACCTATCTCTCTTTTTAACTTACCCATATTTTCATTTAACTCATAGGTATTGATCATTGTGGAATTTTTTTTTAAAAATGAGTGTTCCATGTTTGAAACTATTTCCTATCATAAGGCGTTCAGATGAGGAAAAAAAGAGGATAAAGGAGCTTGGACCACATCAACCCAAATTGCAAATTCAGCAAAGGTCAAGTGATCGTGGTCGAGTTTACACTCAAAGCTTGGCTAGCTGGATGTGATGTGATTCATGCCTACCCTGTTTCCCCGAAAATAAGACCTAGTGTGATTGTCGGTGATGGCTGCAATATAAGCCCTACCCCCCAAATAAGCCCTACCCTATTTCCCCGAAAATAAGCCCTACCCTGAAAATAAGACCTACAAGGACTTTAACTAGGGCTTATTTGGGGCGTAGGGCTTATATTGCAGCCATCACCGACAATCACGCTAGGTCTTATTTTCGGGGAAACAGGGTATTATTGTTTTCCCTGTTTGCTATTCCAAAGTCATGGCACCGACACGCTGTGGATATCAGCAGGGGTTAACGACCTAAAGCATCTCAATGAAAAGTGCAAGCCGCATGAAACTACCAAAAGCCATCTTGACAATGTTATGAGGCTCGAGTTTTTTGGGAAGCGTAGCATTGGTGAACAGCTACAGTGGCTTGCGAAAGTATTCGGCCCCCTTGAACTTTTCAACCTTTTGCCACATTTCAGGCTTCAAACATAAAGTTATAAAATTTTAATTTTTTGTGAAGAATCACCAACAAGTGGGACACAATTGTGAAGTGGAACGAAATCTATTGGATATTTTAAACTTTTTTAGCAATTAAAAAACTGAAAAGTGGTGTGTGCAAAATTATTCGGCCCCTTTACTTTCAGTGCAGAACACTCACTCCAGAAGTTCAGCGAGGATCTCTGAATGATCCAATGTTGTCCTAAATGACTGATGGTGATAAATAGAATCCACCTGTGTGTAATCAAGTCTCTGTATATATGCACCTGCTCTGTGATAGTCTCAGGGTTCTGTTGAAAGCGCAGAGAGCATCATGAAGACCAAGGAACACACCAGGCAGGTCCGTAATACTGTTGTGGAGAAGTTTAAAGCCGGATTTGGATACAAAAAGATTTCCCAAGCTTTAAACATCCCAAGGAGCACTGTGCAAGCGATCATTTTGAAATGGAAGGAGTATCAGACCACTGCAAATCTACCAAGACCTGGCTGTCCCTCTAAACTTTCAGCTCAGACAAGGAGAAGACTGATCAGAGATGCAGCCAAGAGGCCCATGATCACTCTGGATGAACTGCAGAGAACTACAGCTGAGGTGGAAGAGTCTGTCCATAGGACAACAATCAGTCGTACACTGCACAAATCTGGCCTTTATGGAAGAGTGGCAAGAAGAAAGCCATTTCTCAAAGATATCCATAAAAAGTCTTGTCTAAAGTTTGCCACAAGCCACCTGGGAGACACACCAAACATCTGGTAGAAGGTGCTCTGGTCCGATGAAACCAAAATCAAACTTTTTGGCCACAATGCAAAACGATATGTTTGGCGTAAAAGCAACACAGCTCATCACACTCAACACACCATCCCCACTGTCAAACATGGTGGTGGCAGCATCATGGTTTGGGCCTGCTTTTCTTCAGCAGGGACAGGGAAGATGGTTAAAATTGAGGGGAAGATGGATGCAGCCAAATACAGGACCATTCTGGATGAAAACCTGTTGGAGTCTGCAAAAGACCTGAAACTGGGACGGAGATTTATCTTCCAACAAGACAATGATCCCTAACATACAGCAAAATCTACAAAGGAATGGTTCACAAATAAACGTATCCAGGTGTTAGAATGGCCAAGTCAAAGTCCAGACCTGAATCCAATCGAGAATCTGTGGAAAGAGCTGAAAACTGCTGTTCATAAACGCTCTCCATCCAACCTCACTGAGCTCGAGCTGTTTTGCAAGGAAGAATGGGCAAGAATTTCAGTCTCTCGATGTGCAAAACTGATAGAGACATACCCCAAGCGACTTGCAGCTGTAATCGCAGCAAAAGGTGGCTCTACAAAGTATTAACGCAAGGGGGCCGAATAATTTTGCACGCCCCACTTTTCACTTTTTTATTAGTTAAAAAAGTTTCAAAAATCCAAAAGATTTCGTTCCACTTCACAATTGTGTCCCACTTGTTGGTGATTCTTCACAACAAATTTAAATTTTATATCTTTATGTTTGAAGCCTGAAATGTGGCAAAAGGTTGCAAAGTTCAAGGGGGCCGAATACTTTCGCAAGCCACTGTAGATGCAGGCTACAGAATTACCATTAGAAGACACAATGAAGAGGTCACAAAAAATCGACACATCCTGTCTCGAATAATAGACTGTGTGAAATTTTGTGGTGCATTCGAGCTGGCTTTGCGTGGCCATGATGAGAGTGAGAGCTCCGATAATCCTGGGATATTCCATGGCTTGGTCGATTTTGTTGCTTCTCTTGATGGAGTTTTGAAAGAGCACCTTGAGAATGCCACTGTTTTTAAGGGAACTTCCAAAACTGTGCAGAAGGAGCTGTTGGACTGTATGTTGTCTGTAGTGAAGGAGCACATTATTCAAGAAGCACGGAGCAGCGATTTCATTTCAATCCAGGCCGACGAGACCACTGATATTGCCACACAGTGCCAACTTGTGCTTGTACTGTGCTACATGCCAAAAACAACGTACAGGAGAGGTTTTTTGAGTTTATTCCTCTACATTCCGCTAATGCGGATTCCATCACTACAGCACTACAAGAGCGTCTTGCTGTCATCCTTCCAGGGGATAATCTCCCAAGCATATGATGGAGCCAGCGTGATGAGGGGTGCCACTTCAGAGGTTCAAAAGAAGATTCAGGATATGTACCCAAATGCCCATTACATCCACTGCTATGCACATCAGCTAAATCCGAGAATGCAACAGGCCACTTCTCAAATGCCCAAAGTGAGACTTTTTTTGCAAACCTTGGAGGATTTGCCAGCTTTTTTGCGAGATCACCCAAGCGTACAGATGTACTTGATAAAGTAGTTGCCCGTAGACTACCGACATCAAGCAGTGTCAGATGGAACTTCCACAGCCATGCCATCAATACAGTGTTTGGGCACAGAGAGGACCTCATCCACTGTTTTGAAACCATGCGAGACTCAGCTGACTTTGACCCTGTTACCATGAGAGAGGCAGCAGGCTTTGCCGTGCTGCTGGAGGATCAGGATTTTAAATATTTTCTTACGCTTTTCCACAACATCATGCCGCATGTGGACCTCCTCTATGCCAAACTCCAGAAGAAGGACATAGATTCAGTCCATATTAAGGGGAGCATCCAGCAGTTCCAGCGGGACATACAGAAGATGAGGTAGCAGCTATATTCCTCCTTTTCCATGTGTTGTTGTTGTTATTATTATTTTTTTTATTATTATTGCTCATACATTTTGCAGAGATTCTATCCCATCCCTGGTTGACCAAAGCAGTCAAGGGGATTCTCAACCGAAGAGGCGGGGCTCGCTGAATCCAGGAGAACATAAACACATTGAACCGAGGTGAGTTTTTATTTGTTGCAATATTTGTCTTTTTGATAGCTCCCTTATAGATATGAAGATTGGAAAGAAAAATATTTTTCTTACAATAGTCATATAAAAATTATGTGATCTAAAAGGATTTGTTATTCCCTCTAGTGGATAACATTAGTATTACAGCCTTCATCTGTGTTAGCTGGCTGAACATCAGAAATGCATGAAACTTGACATATTTACTAAGAATGTCTTGTCAATGTGTATGGAGTTCTGAGAAATTATGGATTCAGACCCACTGAAACTGATCTCCCTTTAAAACTTAAAACTGAACATTTTAAAATGACCAGTTTTAAGTTATGAAGTGAGATCAGTTTCAGTGTTTTTGAATCCATAATTTCTCAGAACTCCATACACATGGACAAGACATTCTTAGTAAATATGTCAAGTTTCATGCATTTCTGATGGTCAGGGAGCTAACAGTGACATTTTGTCATCACTACCTAATATTTGTTTTTATCCTTCACTCTATAGGTCTGTGATACCATACTATTACACACCATGCAACGTTTCTCCTTCACAAACCACCTTGTTAGTGCCACCTTGCTTCAAGCAGACAGGTTTGAACAGTACGCAATGGAGTTTCCGAAGGATGCACTGAGTGAGACTTTGAAGGCCTATCCACTGCTCAATAAGAATAAGTTAAAGACAGAGCTTGGTCTAATCTACCGCACAGAAGAGTTCAAAAAGTGCAATGGTGCTGTGGACCTATTCCAGCTGTTTGTGGAGAACAATCTTTCGCATGTAATTAGAGAGACTGTCACTCTGCTAAAGATCCTCATCACCACACCAATGACCACAGCAGAAGCTGAGAGGTGCTTCTCATCCCTCTCATCCCTAAAAAGGATTAAGACTTTTCTGAGAAATAGCATGACCCAGGAAAAGCTGAATGCATTGGCCATGCTGTCAATGGAAAAGAGAGTGGTGACAGAGATGGCTGACTTTAACCAGAAGGTCATTGAGAAATTTGCAAGCCAGAAAGAAAGGAGAGCAAAATTAATTTTTAAATAGTTCTACTGGCGCTAATGTGAATGTGGCGTGCATTTGTATTCAGTCACCTTTACTCTGATTCAGAGTTTTTTGTTGTTGTTTGTTGTACAATAAAGTTTGTTTGCTATTGTAAAAAAAATCACTCATTTATGGTTCATTTATTGCATTCTTTAACAGTTGACTTAAACATTAACATTTTCAATATTTTATCTAGATATATGATCTGTCCTGTGATGCTGGGACTGTATACTCTGTCCTGTGATCTAAGCTGTATACTCCTGACACTATGGGTGGAAGAAAGTGGAATACAGGGGATGGAGTGGGTGGATTATATAAGGGGTGTGGTTTATGAGAAGTGGGAGGGGTCAAAAATGATGGGCGGGGTCTGGCGCTCCCCCATTCAAAAACGTCACCAGCCGCCACTGTCTACCATGCTTACACCCTGAGAGGATACTGGCTCTGCAGCCTCGACCCGACTAAAGGAGCTGCTGGCCTACACAGCTCAGGGCCCTGACTAAACATTCAGTCTGACCCAAAACCGTAGACTCCCCACAGCCCACCCTTAATGCATAGAGGCAGTCCAGACTGAGGGAACTCACAGCCTGACACCACTGACACTGTTTGTGCTCTATATATCCTGCTCCACAGCTCCGACCGGGGTTGCAACCTCTAGAAGACAGTGAATCCAGGAACTTTACTTGGATATTGTTCAGAGACAGGCTCGTCTGCCCCCCACACAGTACTTTGTGGACATCCAGAATTTGGGATTTGACATACTTCAAGTACATGATTCCAGCAGGAAATGGGTGACTTTTCCACAGACTCCTGGGAAATGCGTAGAATCTTCAGGATCGTTGCTCAACTAGTTTCACAGGGTTGATCCATGTTGACACAAGTTTTTTGCCTCAATTTTTAGGCTGTGTCGTTCTTTATTCCTCGTTCACTTTTTGTTTTTTACCATCATTGTTGTTCTGACTTGATCTAAACTACGGTTACACTGAGTGTGACTGTGCCACCCCGGTGGCAACCTACCTACGTACCCGCAAAGTGTACCTAGGCCGAGGGTCCCACGACCCAGATAAACTAACCTAATACTTTAGATATTGTGTTATATAACTTAAAGTTTGTTTTTCCTCATTGTTACTTCAGTTACATCAGATTCATTTTCTATCTCTGAATCCTCATTTCTCCGATCTTGTTTCTCCTTCCTATTCTTTCTCTACTTCTGCTCTTCCTGCGTGAATCGCTCCCTGATTCAGTGTGAAGTGAAATAACCACCAGATAATTGAGATCTATCTTGCAGAGTTCATAAAAAAGCACCTTCTCTCCTAGATCTTAGTGATGGCTTACTCGTCGCTCGGGTGATCTTGGTGATCTCACATAATACTAGGGGATTGAACATCCCGGAGAAGCGCGTATCTCTCCTCAAGGAAATGAAGAGAGGTAGGCCACACAGTTTTCTTACAGGAAGCCCACTTCAGGACAAACCAAATCCCTAAACTTACAAACGCATACTTTACTGCAGCCTACCATGCGACCAATGACATTGCAAAGACTAAAGGGGTGTTGATTTTAATTAGCAAGGAGGCCCCCTTTACCCTCACAGACAGGCTAGTGGAGCCAGAGGGCCAATACGTGTTCCTTAAAGGAACTTATAGAGACAGGACAATTATGTTAGCAAATGTTTACTTTTCCAACTTGGCCCAAGTAACCTTTTGCCAAAAGCTCATACAGGAACTCAAAGGCTTCACATTGGGCCTCTTGATAATGGGGAGAGCTTTCAATATCCCAATAAACCCTACATGAGGGATAAGGGCTGAATTGCCCAGGAGGATGGGGAAAAAGGACTTTTAAGGTGCTGTTTACATCAAAAATATAGTCAAAAAATTCTGTACAATCATATTAAAAAATGAAAAATTTTATTGAATTAGGTTAAAATAATTAGTGTCTCTCATAGAAAATGGGACATGCTTTTAAGAACAATATGACATTAATGAATATCACCCAAAATTGTTCACATTGGACAATGCAACATAAAGCAACTACTTAAAGGTGCCATGACAATCTGCCGCTCGACATGTTTCGCTCTAATACGAGCTTCTTCAGGAGTTTAAAGGCTGTGATTGTATTGGACTCTATAATGATGATGGGAAAATAGACAATAAATCAGTACAAATATACAAAAATATTGAAAATACATCCAATGGATGAATAAATTAGCTTATCAGAAAATAAATTGATACAGAGCATATAAATGCATACATGTAAGTAAAAGTTTGGAGAACAGACCGTTCCACCAACTGTATATGAAAAATCATAATTTGTATATCTTACCAGGCTGTAATGCATCAATGCGACATAAATGTTTCAATTGAGTGGCGACTTGAGTGTCTCAATAGAGAGGCAAATTAGTGCTAATTTTGAACCGGGAAATTCTATCATACATGTAGGGACATCGCTGCCATAATGTGACCACAGGGGAACACAAAGTTATATACTGGCCCTTTAAAAGAAACAACAAAATAGAATTAGTAAAGGAGGGGGAATGGGGGGGAGGGGATTGTCTGGGAATGAAGAAATCAGACTCAAAACATCCCTGTTTGGTTTTAAGGTGTATTTGTAGGGTAGAGCCAATTAGGAGTATTTACCTGAAGCATAAAAGTATCACGGTATATGTGTTGAATAAATATGGCTAGATGTAGTAGTTTCGTCAAACCAGTCAATGGTGACTACAGAAACGATAACCAATCGCGATATTTTCTGAAGTGAAGAAAAGATATAGTATAAAGGACCATGGAAGTTCCACAAATGCAGCTCACTGCCAACTGACAGTAATGCTGTAGAGGGAGAACTTACTTTGTGGGCAGTAGTCCGGCATGCAGATTAGGGACAACCTCACGCTGCCTCCATTGAATGGCGCCGATAGCAGAGCTGTGGGCGGTGTATGACCGCCTTTATGTACCCCCACCACGGCGGCGTCTGATTTCGCCGCCGTGATGCGGACGCTTGTTGAGGCTGGCCGCGTCATACCCTGGGGGAGGAGGAACGCGGCGGCGTCATTCTGACGTCCGTAGCGTGCCAGGAGCGTAGTGCGCATGTCTCCGGATTAATTGAGCCAGTGCGATATCCGGGTGCCGACAGCGCCATGTTGGAAATGGGAAAAGAAAAGGTATAAAGTATTGAAACTAGACTTAAAACATTCCGCCTATCTAGCAACCATTCAATAAAAATACTGGCTCATGTGTATCTCATTGTACGTGTTTAAACACCCCATTTAATGCAGCAACCAGGATCAAAAAGGAGGGGCCACCACTCTGGGGACGATTGGCTCTACATCTCCAATAGTGGGTGCCCCGGGCGTCCGTGTGGTCTAAACTGACAGAGATCAACCCAACATAAGAATATTCCCGGAATATTATTGCCAATCATGAAGAGAAACAAACAAAGTTTTTGTTAAAAAACCTTAATTGATGTTTGCAACAACAGCCTGGCAGAGTATAGCACAGAGTAAAACAGTAAAGGTTCAATGATATCAAATATAACATATAAAAATATATATGGTCATAATCTGGTTATTATTAAATATTTTAACATAGCTTATACAGATATGTGACGCCAAATCAGTACAGAATTGAGAATACAGAATAGGTAATATTTTAACATGAATTATGTATATATGTGACGTCACATTAGTACAGCATTGAAAAATGTGTGAATAATGACCTTTTAAAGGCAAGGAAAAGAAAAAGAGAGAGCAATGGAAAAACAACCTCAAAAAAATTTTCATCAAAACAAATTTTAAGCATTTTTCTAAAGGAGTATCCTTTAGTGTTGAATCCACTGTTGTATTATATTTGGGAAACCAAGAATCTTCTGAAAACCAAAGAGTGGAAAAAAGGGAGGAGGGAGGGGGGGGGGAAGGGGGGGGGGGGGAAGAGGAAAAAAGGGAGGGAAGGGGCAGGGGAGAACAGAGTTATGTCTAAACTGGAGATGCCCCAGTTTTCAAAGGAATGGCTTAAAACTGAACGCATCGTTCATGCCTGGATGCTGGAGAGCTGACAACTCGTGTATCCAGCGTGCCTCCTTTTGGAGGAGGAGCTTATCATAGTCCCCCCCTCTTACACCCGGAGGAATATGTTCCAAGGCAAAGAAATGTAAACAGTTAGCGTCAAAGTTGTGCTGCAGGCCAACATGGCGACTGATGGGAGTTTCCATTCTTTTTTTCTGTATAAGGGAAACATGGTCCCTGATGCGGCAAAAAAAGGGTCTCTTTGTCTTTCCGATGTAAAACATCTTACATTCGCATAGCATAATGTATACTATACCGATGGATTGACATGTTACTGCAAACCTTGGTTTGAACAGGTGGCCGTTAGGCAACAAGAGACTACGAGTGGCTAGAATGTATCTACAGTATGAACATTGATGGCAGGGTCTACTTCCCCTGTCGGTTTCTTTGATTTTTGCACTTGGCCTTTCATAGTGGCTATGTACAAGTGAATCTCTTAAGGATCGACAACGTCTGAAGGTAATTTCCGGATATGAATTTAGGTGTTTGGCCACCTTTTCGTCTCCCATTAATAAGTACCAGTACTTTTTAAGAATATCACGTGTTTGTTGATGTTGATTAGAGTAAGTAGTGATAAGCCTGACACCCGGGTTGGCTTTTTTCTGGCTAATGTGATGCAAGAGAGAGGCTCTGTTTTGATTTTTAGCTCTGAGGTATGCTTTTTTGAGGCATTTTTTGCTATACCCTCGATTAAGGAAGCGTGAGCGTAAACATTTAGCTTCCCTTTCGAAGTCAGGCTCATCACTACAATTGCGTTTTGCTCGTAAATATTGCCCATAAGGCACGCTCGTGATAAGAGGAACTGGGTGGGAGCTGGTGGCGTGCAATAGGGAATTGCTCGCAGAGGGTTTCCGATATAAAGTGGTTCTGATGTTACCATCAGATTTAACTGAAATTTGAGTATCCAGAAAGGTCAAACTGGATTGACTAAATTCAACAGTGAATTTGAGATTAAATCTATTAATTTTTAGGCTTTCCAAAAAAGACAGAAGAAGATCTTTGGGACCCACCCATATAAAGAAAATGTCGTCAATAAATCTCCTCCATAGAGGGATTTGTTCCATATATTGCTGCATGTCGTCTCTGGAAAACAACTCCCGTTCCCACCCCCCCAGATACAGGTTGGCGTAGGAGGGGGCACATTTGGTCCCCATAGCCACCCCCTGTATCTGGAGGTAGTGGGATCCGTCAAACAGGAAGATGTTATTAGAGAGAACAAACAACAACAACTTCAATATGAATTCATTATACTGAAAGGATATCTCATGATTTTGAAGAAGAAAATCTTTGACAACCTCCACCCCCTGTTGGTGGGGAATAGAATTGTATAAGGCCTCCACGTCGAGGGCCACCAGCCACGCGCCCCCGGAAAGGGAGACCCCATCGAGGGCGCATAGCAGGTCATTGGTGTCCTGAAGATAGGACACCAAACTCTCGACGTGGGGCCTCAGGAAGTCATCAATCAATTGACTGGCTGTTTCGGTAAGGCTACCATTGCCCGAGATAATTGGACGACCAGGGGGTTTAGTCTGACTCTTATGAATTTTAGGGAGAGCATACATTGTGGGTATTCTCGGAGAAGTAACATTTAGAAACTCCCAGGTGGACTTGTTGATAAGGCCACTGTGATAGGCCGAGCCAATTAGGTGTTGGTAACGATTGGTGGTTAAAGCAACATGGGTTGATGATACTTTCCGGTACCACTCATGGTTCTGGACAATGGCCAAAACCATGGACCTGTATTGGTCCCTGTCCATCACCACTAGGTTGCCACCCTTATCAGCAGGCTTAATAATAATGTTTTGATTGGATTGTAGGGATTTCAAAGCATTAATTTGCGAGAAAGTTAGATTGGTTTCGGAGATGTTTTTCCATTTGGTATTCATAATCTCTTTGGTGACTTGGTTAGTGAAAGCCCATACGTTGGGATTGCCTTGCAAGGCAGGAAACTTGGAAGATTTGGGTTTATAATTGCGGGGTTTGACAGTGCTCAAAACATGAGGATGGGCCAATGGAGGTGGGGGGGGAGGTAGGGGATCACCAGCCGTTTCGAGGGCAAGAGCCTCGGACAGGTCTGTTTCACTGATCCCCCCCTCCTCCCACAGCTCCATTAGGTCCTCCATAGCCTTAATATCATTAATGGACATGTCCTTCCAAAGGGGGTTGTCCAGGGAAGAACTCCGGACAGATGGAGAAGGTCTATCATAAAGAATTTTAAACATAAGTTTCCTCGAGAAGAGATTAAGATCTTTTATCAATTCAAAAGGGTCCACCTTTCGCGTAGGGCAAAAGGTAAGGCCCAATTGTAATACAGAGATTTCTTCTGCCGACAAAGGGCAGGAGGAGATATTGATCACCTCGAGTTGGCTTTCTGGGGTTTGGGATTCCCCAAATCCGAACTCATGGTTCTTTTGGGATCCGACAACGTCTGTGTGAAAATCGGGGCTGGACGAAAATCCTGTTGCAAAGGAAAAGTGTTACAATTACTTACCGAAGTGCAAGAACCGGTGGTTGGTGCGCAAGTGGTAGTGCAAGTGTTAAAAAGGGGTTCAGAGTGTACCGGTGCGCCAGTGAGTGAACTTTTATTGGCACCCGCTCGGGTGACCATGGGTGTCTTAAGGTTGGGTGTGCGTCTCACTGTACCCGTAGGTGCATTTTCTTTAGAGTGTTTAGAATTCGATGAATCCTGAGTTCTCGTGAGCCGAGTAGATTCTTGTGCCTGTAGTGAAGAAACAGAGGAAACAGATGAGTCAGAGTCACTGGGTTCACTATTTGCCTGTTTAGTTTGACGTTTTTGATTATTGCGTTTTTTCCTTCTATAGTTATTTGGTGACCAATTGTATGCTTGCTTATTGTCATACGCTAGTTTGTCTCTAATATATTTTTTTTCTTTTGTTTTTAGAACTTCTGTTACATAACTTTCCAAATTCGTTTTAAGTTCATTTTCACGTGTGGAAAAGAGGCCATCCGTGACAATTGCTGAATTGTCATGGTATAGCTTCTCAATTTCCCCATCTATGAGAGATAGCTCGGCAGTATAATGTTTGCATAGGAGCTCCATCATCTTTTTGGAGCAACTCTGCAAATTCTCCTCCCATTCCAGTTTGAATTCTGGCTCCAACTGGGTGATGGTAGGGAAGATCTGAATTCTCAGACCCCAGGGAGAAATGTTCTCTTCAGTGTATTTCAAAAAGTACCATTTATTCCAAAATAATCTTGATTTTTTCTCGAGCATGCGTTGCAGTCTCGAGAAAAAACGTTCCATAGATAGACCTCCACCTAAGGTGTTTTGTGATTTATGAATATGGTCCATTAGACCATCGAAAGCATTTCCACAATAATTGGCCATTATGAAAAGTAATAAACAAAACCAAAAATAATGAGTCAGCCTAAAAAATGAGAGTGACAAGGGAGACCCAATTTGCAGGCAACCAGGGCTTAAGTGGTGATCCAAAATAATATAATAAATAATAATCACAAGAGAATTGAAAAAGTAGAGAAAGGAGGAAAAGAAAGAAAAAGAATTTATCATTGAACAGCCAATTCCACTGAATACCTGTTACTAAAAAAATCCAAAAATGGATAATCAGTGAGTATATCTGTCCAAAAAAGGGTGAAGGGTGGGTAACACCCCAAATTGTAATATTAGAATATAGGAAGGACAGAGATACTCAACTGGTAGCACCACATCCTATGATAAAGTACCAAATGAGGGATAAGGGCTGAATTGCCCAGGAGGATGGGGAAAAAGGACTTTTAAGGTGCTGTTTACATCAAAAATATAGTCAAAAAATTCTGTACAATCATATTAAAAAATGAAAAATTTTATTGAATTAGGTTAAAATAATTAGTGTCTCTCATAGAAAATGGGACATGCTTTTAAGAACAATATGACATTAATGAATATCACCCAAAATTGTTCACATTGGACAATGCAACATAAAGCAACTACTTAAAGGTGCCATGACAATCTGCCGCTCGACATGTTTCGCTCTAATACGAGCTTCTTCAGGAGTTTAAAGGCTGTGATTGTATTGGACTCTATAATGATGATGGGAAAATAGACAATAAATCAGTACAAATATACAAAAATATTGAAAATACATCCAATGGATGAATAAATTAGCTTATCAGAAAATAAATTGATACAGAGCATATAAATGCATACATGTAAGTAAAAGTTTGGAGAACAGACCGTTCCACCAACTGTATATGAAAAATCATAATTTGTATATCTTACCAGGCTGTAATGCATCAATGCGACATAAATGTTTCAATTGAGTGGCGACTTGAGTGTCTCAATAGAGAGGCAAATTAGTGCTAATTTTGAACCGGGAAATTCTATCATACATGTAGGGACATCGCTGCCATAATGTGACCACAGGGGAACACAAAGTTATATACTGGCCCTTTAAAAGAAACAACAAAATAGAATTAGTAAAGGAGGGGGAATGGGGGGGAGGGGATTGTCTGGGAATGAAGAAATCAGACTCAAAACATCCCTGTTTGGTTTTAAGGTGTATTTGTAGGGTAGAGCCAATTAGGAGTATTTACCTGAAGCATAAAAGTATCACGGTATATGTGTTGAATAAATATGGCTAGATGTAGTAGTTTCGTCAAACCAGTCAATGGTGACTACAGAAACGATAACCAATCGCGATATTTTCTGAAGTGAAGAAAAGATATAGTATAAAGGACCATGGAAGTTCCACAAATGCAGCTCACTGCCAACTGACAGTAATGCTGTAGAGGGAGAACTTACTTTGTGGGCAGTAGTCCGGCATGCAGATTAGGGACAACCTCACGCTGCCTCCATTGAATGGCGCCGATAGCAGAGCTGTGGGCGGTGTATGACCACCTTTATGTACCCCCACCACGGCGGCGTCTGATTTCGCCGCCGTGATGCGGACGCTTGTTGAGGCTGGCCGCGTCATACCCTGGGGGAGGAGGAACGCGGCGGCGTCATTCTGACGTCCGTAGCGTGCCAGGAGCGTAGTGCGCATGTCTCCGGATTAATTGAGCCAGTGCGATATCCGGGTGCCGACAGCGCCATGTTGGAAATGGGAAAAGAAAAGGTATAAAGTATTGAAACTAGACTTAAAACATTCCGCCTATCTAGCAACCATTCAATAAAAATACTGGCTCATGTGTATCTCATTGTACGTGTTTAAACACCCCATTTAATGCAGCAACCAGGATCAAAAAGGAGGGGCCACCACTCTGGGGACGATTGGCTCTACATCTCCAATAGTGGGTGCCCCGGGCGTCCGTGTGGTCTAAACTGACAGAGATCAACCCAACATAAGAATATTCCCGGAATATTATTGCCAATCATGAAGAGAAACAAACAAAGTTTTTGTTAAAAAACCTTAATTGATGTTTGCAACAACAGCCTGGCAGAGTATAGCACAGAGTAAAACAGTAAAGGTTCAATGATATCAAATATAACATATAAAAATATATATGGTCATAATCTGGTTATTATTAAATATTTTAACATAGCTTATACAGATATGTGACGCCAAATCAGTACAGAATTGAGAATACAGAATAGGTAATATTTTAACATGAATTATGTATATATGTGACGTCACATTAGTACAGCATTGAAAAATGTGTGAATAATGACCTTTTAAAGGCAAGGAAAAGAAAAAGAGAGAGCAATGGAAAAACAACCTCAAAAAAATTTTCATCAAAACAAATTTTAAGCATTTTTCTAAAGGAGTATCCTTTAGTGTTGAATCCACTGTTGTATTATATTTGGGAAACCAAGAATCTTCTGAAAACCAAAGAGTGGAAAAAAGGGAGGAGGGAGGGGGGGGGAAGGGGGGGGGGGAAGAGGAAAAAAGGGAGGGAAGGGGCAGGGGAGAACAGAGTTATGTCTAAACTGGAGATGCCCCAGTTTTCAAAGGAATGGCTTAAAACTGAACGCATCGTTCATGCCTGGATGCTGGAGAGCTGACAACTCGTGTATCCAGCGTGCCTCCTTTTGGAGGAGGAGCTTATCATAGTCCCCCCCTCTTACACCCGGAGGAATATGTTCCAAGGCAAAGAAATGTAAACAGTTAGCGTCAAAGTTGTGCTGCAGGCCAACATGGCGACTGATGGGAGTTTCCATTCTTTTTTTCTGTATAAGGGAAACATGGTCCCTGATGCGGCAAAAAAAGGGTCTCTTTGTCTTTCCGATGTAAAACATCTTACATTCGCATAGCATAATGTATACTATACCGATGGATTGACATGTTACTGCAAACCTTGGTTTGAACAGGTGGCCGTTAGGCAACAAGAGACTACGAGTGGCTAGAATGTATCTACAGTATGAACATTGATGGCAGGGTCTACTTCCCCTGTCGGTTTCTTTGATTTTTGCACTTGGCCTTTCATAGTGGCTATGTACAAGTGAATCTCTTAAGGATCGACAACGTCTGAAGGTAATTTCCGGATATGAATTTAGGTGTTTGGCCACCTTTTCGTCTCCCATTAATAAGTACCAGTACTTTTTAAGAATATCACGTGTTTGTTGATGTTGATTAGAGTAAGTAGTGATAAGCCTGACACCCGGGTTGGCTTTTTTCTGGCTAATGTGATGCAAGAGAGAGGCTCATGTTAAAATATTACCTATTCTGTATTCTCAATTCTGTACTGATTTGGCGTCACATATCTGTATAAGCTATGTTAAAATATTTAATAATAACCAGATTATGACCATATATATTTTTATATGTTATATTTGATATCATTGAACCTTTACTGTTTTACTCTGTGCTATACTCTGCCAGGCTGTTGTTGCAAACATCAATTAAGGTTTTTTAACAAAAACTTTGTTTGTTTCTCTTCATGATTGGCAATAATATTCCGGGAATATTCTTATGTTGGGTTGATCTCTGTCAGTTTAGACCACACGGACGCCCGGGGCACCCACTATTGGAGATGTAGAGCCAATCGTCCCCAGAGTGGTGGCCCCTCCTTTTTGATCCTGGTTGCTGCATTAAATGGGGTGTTTAAACACGTACAATGAGATACACATGAGCCAGTATTTTTATTGAATGGTTGCTAGATAGGCGGAATGTTTTAAGTCTAGTTTCAATACTTTATACCTTTTCTTTTCCCATTTCCAACATGGCGCTGTCGGCACCCGGATATCGCACTGGCTCAATTAATCCGGAGACATGCGCACTACGCTCCTGGCACGCTACGGACGTCAGAATGACGCCGCCGCGTTCCTCCTCCCCCAGGGTATGACGCGGCCAGCCTCAACAAGCGTCCGCATCACGGCGGCGAAATCAGACGCCGCCGTGGTGGGGGTACATAAAGGTGGTCATACACCGCCCACAGCTCTGCTATCGGCGCCATTCAATGGAGGCAGCGTGAGGTTGTCCCTAATCTGCATGCCGGACTACTGCCCACAAAGTAAGTTCTCCCTCTACAGCATTACTGTCAGTTGGCAGTGAGCTGCATTTGTGGAACTTCCATGGTCCTTTATACTATATCTTTTCTTCACTTCAGAAAATATCGCGATTGGTTATCGTTTCTGTAGTCACCATTGACTGGTTTGACGAAACTACTACATCTAGCCATATTTATTCAACACATATACCGTGATACTTTTATGCTTCAGGTAAATACTCCTAATTGGCTCTACCCTACAAATACACCTTAAAACCAAACAGGGATGTTTTGAGTCTGATTTCTTCATTCCCAGACAATCCCCTCCCCCCCATTCCCCCTCCTTTACTAATTCTATTTTGTTGTTTCTTTTAAAGGGCCAGTATATAACTTTGTGTTCCCCTGTGGTCACATTATGGCAGCGATGTCCCTACATGTATGATAGAATTTCCCGGTTCAAAATTAGCACTAATTTGCCTCTCTATTGAGACACTCAAGTCGCCACTCAATTGAAACATTTATGTCGCATTGATGCATTACAGCCTGGTAAGATATACAAATTATGATTTTTCATATACAGTTGGTGGAACGGTCTGTTCTCCAAACTTTTACTTACATGTATGCATTTATATGCTCTGTATCAATTTATTTTCTGATAAGCTAATTTATTCATCCATTGGATGTATTTTCAATATTTTTGTATATTTGTACTGATTTATTGTCTATTTTCCCATCATCATTATAGAGTCCAATACAATCACAGCCTTTAAACTCCTGAAGAAGCTCGTATTAGAGCGAAACATGTCGAGCGGCAGATTGTCATGGCACCTTTAAGTAGTTGCTTTATGTTGCATTGTCCAATGTGAACAATTTTGGGTGATATTCATTAATGTCATATTGTTCTTAAAAGCATGTCCCATTTTCTATGAGAGACACTAATTATTTTAACCTAATTCAATAAAATTTTTCATTTTTTAATATGATTGTACAGAATTTTTTGACTATATTTTTGATGTAAACAGCACCTTAAAAGTCCTTTTTCCCCATCCTCCTGGGCAATTCAGCCCTTATCCCTCATTTGGTACTTTATCATAGGATGTGGTGCTACCAGTTGAGTATCTCTGTCCTTCCTATATTCTAATATTACAATTTGGGGTGTTACCCACCCTTCACCCTTTTTTGGACAGATATACTCACTGATTATCCATTTTTGGATTTTTTTAGTAACAGGTATTCAGTGGAATTGGCTGTTCAATGATAAATTCTTTTTCTTTCTTTTCCTCCTTTCTCTACTTTTTCAATTCTCTTGTGATTATTATTTATTATATTATTTTGGATCACCACTTAAGCCCTGGTTGCCTGCAAATTGGGTCTCCCTTGTCACTCTCATTTTTTAGGCTGACTCATTATTTTTGGTTTTGTTTATTACTTTTCATAATGACCAATTATTGTGGAAATGCTTTCGATGGTCTAATGGACCATATTCATAAATCACAAAACACCTTAGGTGGAGGTCTATCTATGGAACGTTTTTTCTCGAGACTGCAACGCATGCTCGAGAAAAAATCAAGATTATTTTGGAATAAATGGTACTTTTTGAAATACACTGAAGAGAACGTTTCTCCCTGGGGTCTGAGAATTCAGATCTTCCCTACCATCACCCAGTTGGAGCCAGAATTCAAACTGGAATGGGAGGAGAATTTGCAGAGTTGCTCCAAAAAGATGATGGAGCTCCTATGCAAACATTATACTGCCGAGCTATCTCTCATAGATGGGGAAATTGAGAAGCTATACCGTGACAATTCAGCAATTGTCACGGATGGCCTCTTTTCCACACGTGAAAATGAACTTAAAACGAATTTGGAAAGTTATGTAACAGAAGTTCTAAAAACAAAAGAAAAAAAATATATTAGAGACAAACTAGCGTATGACAATAAGCAAGCATACAATTGGTCACCAAATAACTATAGAAGGAAAAAACGCAATAATCAAAAACGTCAAACTAAACAGGCAAATAGTGAACCCAGTGACTCTGACTCATCTGTTTCCTCTGTTTCTTCACTACAGGCACAAGAATCTACTCGGCTCACGAGAACTCAGGATTCATCGAATTCTAAACACTCTAAAGAAAATGCACCTACGGGTACAGTGAGACGCACACCCAACCTTAAGACACCCATGGTCACCCGAGCGGGTGCCAATAAAAGTTCACTCACTGGCGCACCGGTACACTCTGAACCCCTTTTTAACACTTGCACTACCACTTGCGCACCAACCACCGGTTCTTGCACTTCGGTAAGTAATTGTAACACTTTTCCTTTGCAACAGGATTTTCGTCCAGCCCCGATTTTCACACAGACGTTGTCGGATCCCAAAAGAACCATGAGTTCGGATTTGGGGAATCCCAAACCCCAGAAAGCCAACTCGAGGTGATCAATATCTCCTCCTGCCCTTTGTCGGCAGAAGAAATCTCTGTATTACAATTGGGCCTTACCTTTTGCCCTACGCGAAAGGTGGACCCTTTTGAATTGATAAAAGATCTTAATCTCTTCTCGAGGAAACTTATGTTTAAAATTCTTTATGATAGACCTTCTCCATCTGTCCGGAGTTCTTCCCTGGACAACCCCCTTTGGAAGGACATGTCCATTAATGATATTAAGGCTATGGAGGACCTAATGGAGCTGTGGGAGGAGGGGGGGATCAGTGAAACAGACCTGTCCGAGGCTCTTGCCCTCGAAACGGCTGGTGATCCCCTACCTCCCCCCCCACCTCCATTGGCCCATCCTCATGTTTTGAGCACTGTCAAACCCCGCAATTATAAACCCAAATCTTCCAAGTTTCCTGCCTTGCAAGGCAATCCCAACGTATGGGCTTTCACTAACCAAGTCACCAAAGAGATTATGAATACCAAATGGAAAAACATCTCCGAAACCAATCTAACTTTCTCGCAAATTAATGCTTTGAAATCCCTACAATCCAATCAAAACATTATTATTAAGCCTGCTGATAAGGGTGGCAACCTAGTGGTGATGGACAGGGACCAATACAGGTCCATGGTTTTGGCCATTGTCCAGAACCATGAGTGGTACCGGAAAGTATCATCAACCCATGTTGCTTTAACCACCAATCGTTACCAACACCTAATTGGCTCGGCCTATCACAGTGGCCTTATCAACAAGTCCACCTGGGAGTTTCTAAATGTTACTTCTCCGAGAATACCCACAATGTATGCTCTCCCTAAAATTCATAAGAGTCAGACTAAACCCCCTGGTCGTCCAATTATCTCGGGCAATGGTAGCCTTACCGAAACAGCCAGTCAATTGATTGATGACTTCCTGAGGCCCCACGTCGAGAGTTTGGTGTCCTATCTTCAGGACACCAATGACCTGCTACGCGCCCTCGATGGGGTCTCCCTTTCCGGGGGCGCGTGGCTGGTGGCCCTCGACGTGGAGGCCTTATACAATTCTATTCCCCACCAACAGGGGGTGGAGGTTGTCAAAGATTTTCTTCTTCAAAATCATGAGATATCCTTTCAGTATAATGAATTCATATTGAAGTTGTTGTTGTTTGTTCTCTCTAATAACATCTTCCTGTTTGACGGATCCCACTACCTCCAGATACAGGGGGTGGCTATGGGGACCAAATGTGCCCCCTCCTACGCCAACCTGTATCTGGGGGGGTGGGAACGGGAGTTGTTTTCCAGAGACGACATGCAGCAATATATGGAACAAATCCCTCTATGGAGGAGATTTATTGACGACATTTTCTTTATATGGGTGGGTCCCAAAGATCTTCTTCTGTCTTTTTTGGAAAGCCTAAAAATTAATAGATTTAATCTCAAATTCACTGTTGAATTTAGTCAATCCAGTTTGACCTTTCTGGATACTCAAATTTCAGTTAAATCTGATGGTAACATCAGAACCACTTTATATCGGAAACCCTCTGCGAGCAATTCCCTATTGCACGCCACCAGCTCCCACCCAGTTCCTCTTATCACGAGCGTGCCTTATGGGCAATATTTACGAGCAAAACGCAATTGTAGTGATGAGCCTGACTTCGAAAGGGAAGCTAAATGTTTACGCTCACGCTTCCTTAATCGAGGGTATAGCAAAAAATGCCTCAAAAAAGCATACCTCAGAGCTAAAAATCAAAACAGAGCCTCTCTCTTGCATCACATTAGCCAGAAAAAAGCCAACCCGGGTGTCAGGCTTATCACTACTTACTCTAATCAACATCAACAAACACGTGATATTCTTAAAAAGTACTGGTACTTATTAATGGGAGACGAAAAGGTGGCCAAACACCTAAATTCATATCCGGAAATTACCTTCAGACGTTGTCGATCCTTAAGAGATTCACTTGTACATAGCCACTATGAAAGGCCAAGTGCAAAAATCAAAGAAACCGACAGGGGAAGTAGACCCTGCCATCAATGTTCATACTGTAGATACATTCTAGCCACTCGTAGTCTCTTGTTGCCTAACGGCCACCTGTTCAAACCAAGGTTTGCAGTAACATGTCAATCCATCGGTATAGTATACATTATGCTATGCGAATGTAAGATGTTTTACATCGGAAAGACAAAGAGACCCTTTTTTTGCCGCATCAGGGACCATGTTTCCCTTATACAGAAAAAAAGAATGGAAACTCCCATCAGTCGCCATGTTGGCCTGCAGCACAACTTTGACGCTAACTGTTTACATTTCTTTGCCTTGGAACATATTCCTCCGGGTGTAAGAGGGGGGGACTATGATAAGCTCCTCCTCCAAAAGGAGGCACGCTGGATACACGAGTTGTCAGCTCTCCAGCATCCAGGCATGAACGATGCGTTCAGTTTTAAGCCATTCCTTTGAAAACTGGGGCATCTCCAGTTTAGACATAACTCTGTTCTCCCCTGCCCCTTCCCTCCCTTTTTTCCTCTCCCCCCCCCCTTTCCCCCCCCCCTCCCTCCTCCCTTTTTTCCACTCTTTGGTTTTCAGAAGATTCTTGGTTTCCCAAATATAATACAACAGTGGATTCAACACTAAAGGATACTCCTTTAGAAAAATGCTTAAAATTTGTTTTGATGAAAATTTTTTTGAGGTTGTTTTTCCATTGCTCTCTCTTTTTCTTTTCCTTGCCTTTAAAAGGTCATTATTCACACATTTTTCAATGCTGTACTAATGTGACGTCACATATATACATAATTCATGTTAAAATATTACCTATTCTGTATTCTCAATTCTGTACTGATTTGGCGTCACATATCTGTATAAGCTATGTTAAAATATTTAATAATAACCAGATTATGACCATATATATTTTTATATGTTATATTTGATATCATTGAACCTTTACTGTTTTACTCTGTGCTATACTCTGCCAGGCTGTTGTTGCAAACATCAATTAAGGTTTTTTAACAAAAACTTTGTTTGTTTCTCTTCATGATTGGCAATAATATTCCGGGAATATTCTTATGTTGGGTTGATCTCTGTCAGTTTAGACCACACGGACGCCCGGGGCACCCACTATTGGAGATGTAGAGCCAATCGTCCCCAGAGTGGTGGCCCCTCCTTTTTGATCCTGGTTGCTGCATTAAATGGGGTGTTTAAACACGTACAATGAGATACACATGAGCCAGTATTTTTATTGAATGGTTGCTAGATAGGCGGAATGTTTTAAGTCTAGTTTCAATACTTTATACCTTTTCTTTTCCCATTTCCAACATGGCGCTGTCGGCACCCGGATATCGCACTGGCTCAATTAATCCGGAGACATGCGCACTACGCTCCTGGCACGCTACGGACGTCAGAATGACGCCGCCGCGTTCCTCCTCCCCCAGGGTATGACGCGGCCAGCCTCAACAAGCGTCCGCATCACGGCGGCGAAATCAGACGCCGCCGTGGTGGGGGTACATAAAGGCGGTCATACACCGCCCACAGCTCTGCTATCGGCGCCATTCAATGGAGGCAGCGTGAGGTTGTCCCTAATCTGCATGCCGGACTACTGCCCACAAAGTAAGTTCTCCCTCTACAGCATTACTGTCAGTTGGCAGTGAGCTGCATTTGTGGAACTTCCATGGTCCTTTATACTATATCTTTTCTTCACTTCAGAAAATATCGCGATTGGTTATCGTTTCTGTAGTCACCATTGACTGGTTTGACGAAACTACTACATCTAGCCATATTTATTCAACACATATACCGTGATACTTTTATGCTTCAGGTAAATACTCCTAATTGGCTCTACCCTACAAATACACCTTAAAACCAAACAGGGATGTTTTGAGTCTGATTTCTTCATTCCCAGACAATCCCCTCCCCCCCATTCCCCCTCCTTTACTAATTCTATTTTGTTGTTTCTTTTAAAGGGCCAGTATATAACTTTGTGTTCCCCTGTGGTCACATTATGGCAGCGATGTCCCTACATGTATGATAGAATTTCCCGGTTCAAAATTAGCACTAATTTGCCTCTCTATTGAGACACTCAAGTCGCCACTCAATTGAAACATTTATGTCGCATTGATGCATTACAGCCTGGTAAGATATACAAATTATGATTTTTCATATACAGTTGGTGGAACGGTCTGTTCTCCAAACTTTTACTTACATGTATGCATTTATATGCTCTGTATCAATTTATTTTCTGATAAGCTAATTTATTCATCCATTGGATGTATTTTCAATATTTTTGTATATTTGTACTGATTTATTGTCTATTTTCCCATCATCATTATAGAGTCCAATACAATCACAGCCTTTAAACTC